>CANNZV010001262.1:0-169437 GCA_947561585.1 Caprella mutica | reverse complement strand
TGCCAGCTATTTGGAACAGGGTTATCTTCTACATATAAGGCTTAGCTTTGAACATATATTTCTCTAAAAGTTTAACCTTGTAAAATGACGCGTTCTTCAACTCTATGACAAATGGTTTCAAAGTTGAAATTGCAATCTTCTTCGTCCTCCCTGATGGCAAAGATTTCTGATGGATTGGGTAAGAACCTAATGCAGAGTCTTGCAAGCCTCAGGACCATCAATAACCAATAAGAACTTCTTGCCAATTTCATTGAAGAGTTTTCCCCAAATGCAAGCAAGCATAGCTTCTTTAAAATTGTTGAAATATTTTGAAGCTAATGAGAGTGTTCATTTTTGTTGCTAGCTACAAATGAAAAGGTGATTAGAACACTAACTACAAGTTGTGAGAAAATCTGAAGAGCATACAGAAAATATCTTGTCTTGTTGAAAATGGGGGGCCCTCTGCTTTCCTCTCTCCGCAGGGCGTACAACAATGTTATCCAAGTATGGAAGTAAGAGAGCTTTGGTATCATCATTGAGGCAGTCTCTTAATCCTTTCGACGCAGAATTTTTTCTGCCTAATTAATGGATGAACTTAGATTGTTGGCAAATGTGTTTGTTGTGGGACTTATGTGTACCCTAAGTAACCTGTGTCCCTGAAAATGGGATATATACAACCCACAAGTAAAACGAAATGATTCATTATAAATGCATTCTTAAATGACCAATCTTTCATCAATCAGGGTAATAAAATCGACCCATTGAACTTAAAATCTTACCCATTTCTATATCGGAGTAAAATGTTGGGTCATATGTAACCCAACCACATCGAAAGGGTTAAGTTTCATTTTGAGAGATATGACCAAATCACTTCGAAGACTGTTGTTCTCAATGATGACGTCTTTTTTCTTCATGTGCAGTCCAGTTTGAACACAGTCTTCTTCTTTGGTTTATGCTTGACCCTTCCTCTAGAAGAGAGGTTCCATCAATGACAGAGACCACCTCTTCCTCAGTGATTGCAGGTTCCAGCAATATAGCCCTCCGACAGCTTTACACCTGGAAGATCTAATCAGACATAAGGAACTTTTTTTTATACAAAACAGGTATAAAAAATGAATCCAAGGAAGTCTGAAGCCAGAAATATCAGTGATTATCACAAAAATTCACTATCTAAATACTCTCCAAAGAAGCTCATGGCATGAACTTCCTCACAATGTTTAGTGAAGAGAGGCATCTTGTATCCTTTGATTCCATGCTTTTCAAGGTGTGTGTCACGAACTGTTTGATGAATTTCTCTGTCTTCCACTGAGTGTACAGATGAGTTCTAAAGTGGCCTCCATACAATTCTTTATTAGACAAAACATGTCGAGCAGGATTAAGAGGTCGAAAATAAAATCTCTGACCGCGGACTATGTATTGTAGTTCTTCATTTGGGTAAGGTTTGTCTCCTTGGATGGACCTTTAGAGGCAGCATAAAATCTAGAAAACCCTTTTATAGATGGTTTCCCATTGGACCATCGCACTACTGGTAAATCTGTAACAAAATACAATTAGCTAAATAACCTCCTTGTCTACAAATGGTAAATATAAATTACTATCTTAATAACTTTCCAAGTTTTCTACTAACCTAGTTTTGAGTAGCAAAATGTACTGGCAATATACTTGGTAGATTCTGTTCATCAGTCTCAAACTCTTAAATGACATAATTCTTCTCCCATTTTAGGAAATCTGCGAAGTTGTTAGATCTTTCGTTATGAACAGCTTTAACACGTTAACCGCCATGCCTGATATCAGAGGTTTGCCACTAGCGCCTACGAATTTGCTGCTGTGGTCTCCACTGTTAGTGCTAGTGACAGCAGCCACGGGAAGAATGCCATCATGTGTTTTTCTCCTAGACTACATTATGAGTTGATAAAATCTTTTGTTCACCAGTGGCCTAATGGCGTTCTGAGCGCATGATATCTCCTGCAGCGCCACATGTACCACCAGTGGCACATGCTGAATGATGCACTCGCATATAGAGGTACTAGCTAGCTACTTTGTATGACCTTATTCTCAAAATCACGGCTCAGATAGACATATAACGAAATGATAATAAGAGTGAGGTATGCCTCAAGTTACTATATAATAGTAATTCTGAAACATTTCATTTTCAATGAGACTTAGTGAAAAAAAATCTGTTCATTCTCTGTGATGAAAGTTCAAAATAGCGAATGAGTAATTAGTTTGATACTTTGATTTATATAATTGTGTTGCATTGAACAAACAATCTTTTTAAGCATTGTGAAATATTTTTGGCAGTAGGGTAAGTTCCGATTTATTGGACAGTTCTATATTATCAGGCACATAAAAATATATATAAAATTATAATTTAAAATTCATATAATTTTATTATTATTTCATTTCAATATACCTAAGTTAAGTAGAGCTCTCAAAACCATTTTCTTTTATTGAGAGGTTAAAGGAATCACAAATAATTAATAACTTAAAAGTCATGTCTTGCTATTATTACTGATTTCATAAAAGCGGGATGTAATAAAATCAGGGCCTGCCTTTATCGAAAGGTAAGTTTTGATGTTATTTTAAAGTATTTGGAACTAAATAATTGTTATAATCTTCTAAGAAGGTTTTACAGAACATTTTACTTAAAATACTATATCACTGATATTTACTGGAAACAAAGCTACTTTTTGTAAAAATCAGAAGGTTTTTTTATGATATTCAGAAATTTTCAGTATTGTAGTTGAACTAGGCATTATTAGAATATCATTAGTCCTGAAAATGCAACCATAAAGTGGATTTATAAATTGTTTAAAGAAAATGTAATATGTGCCACTGGTGGTACATGTGGTGCTAGATGAAATTATACATGTACCACCGGTGGTACATGTGGTGGTTAATGTGTTGAACAATGACTAGCAGTGAATTTTCTTTTAGTCTCTCTCTTCAATTCCCCCATTTGGGGAAATCTGCGAAGTTGTTAGATCTTTCAATGAACAGCTTCAAACAAGGACCAGCAGTGAAATTTCTTTTAGTCTCTCAGCCAAGTTGAGGAAATGCAAAACATCCCAATTGATGGGTACTGCGAACTTTTCAACACTCTTTCTCAATGGAAGAAGCCGATCATGAAAAGTTCTGATAAACTGATCATTAACATACTGGATATCCAATGCACAACCTGTCAATTAAAATAAAACACTTTATTTGAAATCTTCATTTACATTATGTTGGTTATGTAGCTAACTCTCTTAATTATTAATATCTTTGAATATTTATCAAATTTACTTTACAAATACCTCCAATTCTTTGTAGACCCTTGGTAGATATTTCAAAGTTTCATGTTTTCCAAGATGGTCTCCAAAATCTGATTGGCCAGATTGGAAGATAAACCTCCCTCTGATCCAGTGTAGACCAAGGGCACACCAACTGGAAAAACTGTTATTTTACCTTCCATTACAAATGCAATCAAAATCACTTCACTTGTGCGTCTATTTATAGAACATCTATCCGCAATGACTGTGAAGAAGGATTGCAGTCAGTTTGTTGGCAGATCTGTGTTAAAATGCTAGGCTATGTCTAGGGCCCAGGGGTGGGACAAAGTATCTTTATCCGCGATTTTTCTGTGATCGGTATCAGCATTTTTTCTTGTTGCTACTTGGTATCGGTATTGGCAAAAAAATTCCAGTCCTTTGCTGATACCACTAGTATATGAAAAAATTTATAATATAATTTTGATTTAAATGTAACAATCATTTCATATAGATATGTAGCTAATTCTAATTTTCAAAATAATCAATGGCATTTAAATAATCAAAGTATCGGTGTTGGCCAATATGTATCTTTATCAGCAGGGCATTGGTAAAAATCTAGGTTTCGGTATCGGTGAAAATATGAGGTATAAGTATCGGCATGCTAATTGTGACAATTTTGATATCATTATCCATAGCTATGTCATATGTGACCACTTTGAGAGCAGCTTACATTATTGCTGTTGCTATATGAATGTAAAAAAGGAATAGCTAATTGATTTTAAAGAGATAAACTTCACAATATGCAACCCAAGAATTAGGATTAACAAATCATGGCAATGCTATTAGCAATATATCTTGACTTTCTTTATGGAAAATAAATTTTTCCATTCAATTCCTTACCGTCCACGACTGATGTCTCCAACATCCACATCATGTATTCATTACACAAGAGAATGAGGAGATGATTCATTTTTAATTCTTAGAAATTGCAATTTTGCTATTGATTAGTTGAATCGTGAGGGAGACCAACAAATCAATCACTATCAGTTGCCGCTCTTCTATCCTCTTCTTAGCCTTATCTTCTGCCACAGCTTTGATGCGAGTTACCTACCGAGTTAGAATCGGGTGAAAAATGAGTAATCTTCTGATTCTTCAGCTTGTAGCATTCCTTACTCTTGCCTTCCTTCAAATTGGCTTACAGTTGGCAAACAAAAGTCAAAATTTCACAATAATTCTGAGCCAAGTCAATTTTGCTCATTTTTGAAAATTTCAAGCCAAAATTAACATGGGAAAATAGGAATTAATTAGCAATTTCAAACCAATTACATATATCTGAGTTCTGACCATTTGAAATGTTGGCCAATTAATTGGCTTTAACTGACATTTATAACATTTTTTTTTTGAAGACTATATCTTTCCATTAAAAATAAGAAGGATAAAATCTTTTCAGAAGAGGGAATTCCTTCATAAACTACGAGTGAGAGGTTGAATTCCCTGAAGGAGTGGATCTGACCCTCTAAAACTTCTCCTTTGTGGCTGAGAGGATGCTTAAGGCATTCCCTCTCTGGATTACTAGAGCCATTTGCAGTTGGAACCAGGCAGGCTCCCTTGAATTGTTCATTGTCTCAACAAGGCGTCTATCTATGGACTTCCTGCTGTTCGCTCCTATGGTCTATAGCAGTGGTTCCAAATTTTTCAAAATATTTTACATGGCGGTCCCATAGATTATATTTTTTCAAATCAGGGGCCCCAGAAGGGACAAATATATGTTAGACTAGAAAAATAAAATAAATATCAACAGTGATACATGTTAAGAGGATTGTTCACTTTACAAAACTTCAATTTTATTATGCATCATATTTTTTTAATTTGATACACATATAAAACATCGAATGAGGAATTTTTTTTGTTCATGGTTAAAATCAAAATTTCTTCTTGGAAAACGACATAGCTATGTTAGGAAACGGGATCATAGAGGGGTGCAAGAAATGGACCTCCCCAGTCATTTTTTGATATACAGTGATGATGGGTATCATTGGATGCAGTAAGAATTGTGTAATTTTAAAAAGAGTACATTTATTTTCGAAATTCCTCTTTGGGAATTTAAAAAAACTTAATTTTGCTCTCTTGAACATGTACTAGCTACTTTTTTAGTCATTTTGTTTCTCATTTGGTTATTTTTGACGTAAAGTAATATAATGGATATCATTGGATGCATAAAGACTTGAAACAATAAAGTGTAGTTTACTTTGTTTAGAAATTTGTCTTCGGTTGAAATTACAAAATATTCAATTTTTTTGGATAAAATAAATTTATTCCAATTTTAGAGCCGGAATTTTGAAAGAATAGATTCTATTCCGTTTCCCAAGTCTTTGCGCATCCAGTGATTCTCATCATCACTGTTGGTCAAAATTTAACAGGAAGAGATGCATTTTCTGCACCTCCTTAAATCACAAGTTCTATGATGCATAATTAATGAAAACATTTTGTAAGAGGAACGATCCCCTAAATTTGACATTGAACGAAAAAATTTCAATTGGATAACTAATTGAAAAATTTCAATTAGATAACTAATTGCAACAGACGTCAAGATACAGTTTTGTAGTTAAACGAAAAAAATAGATAACATTAATGAATAATAAATAGCAGGAAGTAGGTTCAATGAATAAAATATTCTGTTTACATTACAAACGGTTTACATTACAAACCTGTGCTCAGTAAAACTTAAAATACTTTTAAGAAGTTTAAAAATGCTGCACAATAACTTTAAAAAAATATATATATATCAAAATATCAAACAATAAAACTATAATTGCTGTAAGATGGTTTTCTTTTAGCTTGGCAATAAAAAAATCATTTTAAGAATATAACAAATTCCACTTTAAATTATTGCAATTGCAAACTCACAAAAGCTAGATTCAGAATTGCAGCAATTATTTTATTGCAAACCATTGAAGAACAATCAACTTGCATCAAAATCGGTCAGCTATCAATATTTATCTCCTAGAGACGCAAATCATTTTGTCATAGCAAAGAACAACAACTTGACAGACGCATACTGTTTTGGAGTATGTACTTTTTGTGCACCTAAATGCGCACCTGAAATATTATGTGCACAGTGAATAATAATCTCAGTACTAACACTGATTGTGAGTGTTTTGGTTGTGTGACCCAACTTTTGAACTTGGGTCACCACTGTGACAGATCAATGCAGACAGAGTGGGATTTGTCACTTGGTGTTTGTGTATAGAATACTTAAGAGCATATTAATGTGGCTATGCAAAATGAGAACAGCTGCAACCTCTCGCGGTACCCTAGAAACCCTTCGCTGTTCCCAGTTTGGTAACCACTGGTCTATAGCAATTGGCTCAAATATGTATGCATCTCCAAGGGTGGAGTATTTCTGACGTTTATGGTTCTCCACAGCCCCGGCAGCTGATGTGCCCTCAACCTTGTAATCATTAAGATGTGTCTCGGCAAATATGTCGACACAAGTGCTATCCCGAATTAGACTCTTGCCATCTATGTAAGGAAACACCGCAATACCATCTGGGCATTTACTATTACCCCTGTCAAGCCCAGGAGGCTCAAGCACTGAATGGAGTCCTGCTCTCTGCAAAGCCTGTTTTGCAACATCATTCATTGCTGCATGTCTTGGGTGATGCCCAGAACTGTACCTACAAGACAGGTAATGCAGTCCTCTGACATCCATCCCACCTTGAAACACTTACAGATACTAAATGTTTTCAAACTAATTGTTATGGTTGATCGAGACTTATCAGTGTATTAAAATAAATCCATTTGCAATCAACAAAATTTGTTTAATTAATCATTTTATAAACAAAATTTCGGTTTTGAAAAATCCATAGCTACAAATTTTTCCAGTAGCTAGCTACTGTATATATTCCCCAAACAGTAGATTGATGCTCATAAATATATGAAAAAATGTTTTTCTTGTTTGAATTCAGTGATAAATCTAAATTATAACTTTTTCTATCAATGAATTGATAACCATCAATTTACATTCAAAAATAAGCAAAAAGAGTACTAATGATTTATCATAATTTACTTTTGAGAAGTTTCTCCTAGTGATGAGACTTAGCTAGCTACTTCCCAAGTCAAAATATGCTTCCCAGTTTCTTTCCAATATTTAATTCACTATATTCCAGGAAACATGAAAATATTTCCTTTTTGCATAACTTTTTAACTAGGTATATTAGCTATAACTATAGCTATCTCAATAATATATTATGTTTTATCCTTCATTTAATTAGATTTGATTCATTCAGATTTCTAGCTAACCAGATATTTTGTTTCAGGTATTCCCATTTTCAACAATAGTTAGGTATTTGACTAGTGAATTACTCAATCATAACTAGCTACTGCAATGCCTTCTCCAGGATGATGATCAGTTAGTTGTCTCAGTAGAGCCATTAGAAGATATGGCTGCACCAACTCAACCTTCCACTTTCCCTTTCCTCCCTCCTAAGTAAGTTGGGAACTTTTAGTTATGTTTTTCCTTAATCTTGTCTCTTTTATTTACATTACTGTAGAACTCCTTTATAATGAATGATTTAGGATGTAACCTGTATAGTGAACAGAATTTCTTCAGTTTTTAGTAGTTTTCTAAAATTGACAATTCATCGCAGACTAGAAAAAATTTGTTCACTGTACAGGGTAGTCACATCCTAACTTGTTCACTAAAGAGTAGTTCTACTATATTGTCAATTTGTGATTAATTGTTCCTTACACTTAAAATATAGTTTGTATAATTTCTTACAAGTAGCTACCTAAATAGCTTACCATTTGAGAGATTACCTGGAAATAATCTATTTTCAGCTCTGTTGTTTTGGAAGAAGCCAAGAGAAGAGAAACAAAGCTTTATGATGTTCCAGTTTCCTCTCATCAAGTGCCCATAATTTACAGTTCTGAATACAACATCACCTTGTTTGGTCTTGAGAAGCTCCATCCGTTTGATTCAGGGAAATGGGGAAAAGTGATACAGGTAGGTAGATACGTCTACTGAGACTGGTGAGAATTCTAACTAGTCGGGAATATACATCTAATGAAGAAATAACCTGTTGATATTATTAAAATATAGAACTATCTAAATGAAAAGGATTGACATAACTTCCTATCACTTCCAATCCATGCAGATATTAAAAGATAAGAAGCTGTTAGTAGACTCTTCCTACATTCACCCTCGTGAAGCTTCTAAACACGATCTGCTGAGGGTTCATAAACAGCGCTACATAAACAGCCTCAAGGTGAGCTGCTATTAAAATCCTTTCTACCTCTCTAACTAATCCTTAATTTGACTGTAGAAATGCCTTGTTTGAGGATAAATATCTCTATCCAAGACTCCTATGTAGCTAAATTAAGTCAACAAAGTTAACTACATAGCTATAGTTTATATTTGAACTTGATAGCTAGCTACTTTAATTTCTATTTTTTTAAGGAAAAAGGCATTTTTAAAAATATTGCATTTTGAAACCTTTCTTACTGAATGAGGCATAAGTTTAGAAAAATTTGGTCTCTATGATTCATGGAGTTGAATAATATAGACTGCTGGTTTGTATCAATACTTGAAGTGAAAGCTTATGCAAAAATTCACTGCATTGTTGACATTTGGAAACAGTCTTTACATATCGATTATATAGAGAGACTGCAAGAGAATATATATGATAATATCTACGTCAGTAGAAGATGCTCTTAGTAAACTGAGCTCCTAGGGCAGAGGTTCTTAACCTGTGTTTGATCGAACCCCAAGGGTTTGGTGAGTCAGTTTCGGGGGTTCGGCAGTTTGGTTAATTATGTTCTTTATTTATATCCGAAATTGATGTTTTGATCATTGAGCATATTGATTTAGTGTGCAAATGATGCATGTATATGCTATAGTTATGTATTTATGTTTTTATTTGGATGGAGAAAAACACATTTTATTTTTCCAACTACATGGGTTCTGTGATTGCATATAGCTATGGAGCTTGTGGGGTTCGGTACCTACAAAAAGGTTAGGAACCACTGTCCTAGGAGCTCTATCCTGAAACTGTCTGTGGTGAATGGAAAAAAAGGGGGGTGGAGTCCCTTGGGCCCCAAACTGTTGTAGCTAGCTAATTTGGATTATGGATTGTCTTTTTTTTTTCATATTTTTAGTGCTACTTGCAGTTTTGCAGGATAGCGCTAGGGATATGCTGTTCAACTATGAGGTTTAGATTTTTGTGTTAGTTAAGTTCGTAGGCTTCATTTACTATCACCTCTTCATTTTCCTCTTCCATCTGTGAGTGCATCCACCGGTGCTTCCGTCCCTTTCGACACATTCCTTGGTAACTAACTGCATTCACAGAGTAGCTCTTTGTCACATTGTCACCCACGGTGGTAGGCGACTTTGTTCATGGAGACACTTTCCTTTCTGACTGCTTCTCCCAATCCCTTGTATATAATTTCCTTTTGACGTCAGCGATACGGCCTTTGGTTCCGAAGCAGACGTTAAACACCTACTAAATTAATAAGCTAATTAGTAAACTGAATCTCAGGATTGATTCCATTCCATATAAATAGTTACACAACTTCTCAATTAATAATGATGATATTTTCATTTGTTTCTAAACTTTCTATATTTATACCCAACTCTTAATATAAATAGTTATGTAGATATCTATGCATCCTCTTGTACTTATATTAGTGAAATATATTGTTGAGATTTTACTAGCAAAGTAGTTAACTAGCTATTTTGACAATTTATAAATCAGTATCAAATAATTTTCAGTTGATTTAGTAAGAAAAACCCAGATAAGTGTTTAAATGACTACCTAGTTACTATGCATTATTTTTTCCTCAGTGGAGTGTGAATGTTGCTCGTATCACAGAAATAGCCCCGGCAGCCTGTCTGCCAAACTGTGTACTGCAAAGAGCTTTGCTAAAGCCATTCAGGTGGGATAAATTAGAGCTGCATGGAATATGAAGCAAATAGGTTTTAGCTATATGATATTAGTAAAACAATGAATCTGTCTTGCTTTTCCTTGTTTAAATACAAACTAAATAAAGCCCTAAAAATCCAGTTCTCTGCCTGAAAAGTTCTACTTCTTTGACTGAAGTTTGCTCAAATTCTTGCTTATTTTTCTAATGCATAATTGTACAAGTATTCAGCTAGTTTTGGTTTTTATCTTCCTAACCCGGAAAAGAAGCACATCTGACGAATTGGAGGAGATATTGGTGATTTCAAGGATACGGAGACACTAAACTTAACCTCTTTGTAGTTCCTTTTCAATAAAAAATAAAATAGCCATCAATAATTAAGGTAGTACTTAAATGGCGTTCAGAGTGAATAATTAAGCAAAACTGAGCAGCATTTTAGATTTGTTGCTTCTGTCAGAGAATTTCTATAACTTCATAGCTACAGCAAAGAATAAATTGGTGATATACTATTATTAAGAAATATCTTCAGGTCTGAAGGAGGGTGCTTAAAGTAGAAAATAATCTGTTTTCACTGTAACTCGCTCAAAAAATCTGCCTATTAATACCCACTGATTGTTGTTGTTGGATGTAGCTAATAGATAAGAAACTGATTTAACTAGCTACTTTACAATTAGAACGTAAATCTTAGAATGATTGGAAATTCTTTCTTGGAAACATATTTCCAAAATCTTATTTTTAATTGTCAGAAATTATGATTTTTTGATTATTTAACTCCTTTACAAAAGGCCATTAGCTATTATTCATCTGCAGTGATCACTGATCAGAGATTTCAAGTTAATCTAAATTATCTAATACATGCTGCTAATTTATAGACAGATAGTTCATCATTATTAGCTTTATCCTCTTCCAGGTTTCAGCCAAACTTGACCTAAAGCTCTATGATGAATACTAATTATAGCTAATAATAATCACCCGCCAGGTTTCAAACTGGTGGAAGTATTCTGGCTGGTAGATGTGCTGTGGAGAGGGGGTGGAGCATCAACATAGGTGGGGGGTTTCACCACTGCTCCTCCGGTAGAGGTGGAGGTTTCTGTGCCTATGCTGACATCACTCTGTCCATACAGTTTGCAATGGAGCACTACGATCACATCAACAAAGTCCTTATTGTAGACTTGGACGCTCATCAGGTGGCTAGCTAGTGTGTTTGTAATTCTTGACCAGAATTTTTCTAATCTATATTTCGATACAAACAAGTGTGAAACTCCTAAGGAATATATAGCTATACGGCCTATACCATATACCCCCAGAGAAAATTGAGACGTGCATGTGTATATATATACATTTTTTTTATTATTATTAAATTTATTCCAAGTAATGATATATAATCTGCTCAGACACTATAAGAACATAGCAATGCTCTTCCATTTGAAACTAAAATACTGATAAAGTCACGAGTGAAAATATGATACTTCTAAAAAAATTGAATATTTTCATGACAAATCTAAACATCAAGAATCTAGATCAGTAGCTAAATGTGCATTTTTAATTTTTAGTAATTATTTCACTCTTTTGATATTAGCTACATTTACTAGCTATATTACTAATCTGAATAAACTTGATTTACTGATAGCTTACAAATACCACGAATTAGAACTTACTAAATATAAAGCATTTGTGATTTTTGGTCAGGCAATTTGCCAACTAGCATAAAGGTGTGATATTTGGTACAGTAATCTGAATTATTGGTCTGTTTCACATCTTCGGTCATATAAGAAAAAAAGATATATTTATTTAGGGATCATGGAAACCTGATTAAAATAATATATTTACTATTAGCTAGGTAACTAGCTATTTCGTTTTTTCTTATATGACTGAAGATGTGAAACTTATCGATAATTCGTGACTTAGCTACCCTATCAAATATCGCATCTTTACGCTATTGTCAAATTGCTCGACCGAAAATCACAAATGGTTAATAGTTAGTGAGGTAATTCGTAACTTACCCTAGTAGCTAACTGAGGCACCTTTACAGGGCAATGGTCACGAGAGAGACTTCATGGATAGGAAGGACATTTACATCCTAGACATTTACAACAGACTCATCTACCCCAAAGATGAGCAGGCAAAGAAAGCCATTACCCGCAGAGTGGAACTGAGTCCTTACACTGAGGATCCGAGGTGAGCAAGTCGTAGATTATCAAGAGAAAATGTATAAATTAGAGTATTTTCGAGTAAAGAATAACAAGTTTTCAATTGTAACAATATTGGTGTAGCTTAACCCGCTAACAATATAGCTACTTTACCGTTAAAATGTGAACATAAGAATACAAAGATAATTTATATAGCTATATATATTCCTGTTCGTATCATGGTTACATTTTTTCTGCTTATAATCAATAATATTGCCTTCATTTAATATTTAGCCAAAAATAGGAAGAATTTAAAACACATGTAGCCAAACTGTGTAAGAAATGCTTTAATGGCTCCTCAATCTCTAAATATGAAAAGTTTAAATAGCCACGAGATTAATTCATTTCCAGTCACTAGGGATGGAATAGTAAACCGATATGCAGTGCACCATATCATAGAGGATGTAAATGACTGATGTTCTCTTCTGAAATAATTTGAATGTAAAACAACCTGGTTAGACCAGATATTATTCATTGTGTGTCACTTTTATTATTTATGACACTCCAATAGAAACAGTGTTCAATTATGACCATATTATAACTACTGCAGAAATCATGCAAGGCTAGCTATTGTTCTCGTTACCATATTAAACTTGACTGACCATGATCACTAACATTGGTTTACTTTGATAGAAATTGCACTTCACCATTCCTTTTTCTACTACATAAATTATTAGCTCTATATAGATATTTATTAAGCTACTGAATGAAATGAATATGAAGTAGCTACCTGATGACAAAGCATCTTAAAAAATTTGGACGATAGCTATATGCATATATTTACAATCAAATACTTTATTTATAGAGCTATAAATAATTAAATACCTTAATTATTACAATGCTGCATGCAAAATTAGATGTCCCAATTCTGAATATAGCTGAAAAATTATGACAGGACAAAAACATAGAGCTCGACTTCGTCGGTGCTAAAAAAAACTTACATGAAATTTCAGATATTTAAAAGCTGTAGACACACACGTGGAGGGAGCACTCAACGAGTTCAAACCTGACCTGGTTGTTTACAATGCGGGTACAGATGTGCTGGAAGGGGACCCATTGGGTTTGCTCAGTGTATCCAAACAAGGCATTATAACCAGGGATGAAATAGTGTGGCAGAAGGTACGGCAGCGCAATATACCTTTGATAATGCTCACCAGTGGTGGTTATCAGCGATCTACAGCAGCTATCATCGCAGACTCCATTGCAAATTTACACAGATTGTCCCTCATCGATTTGAAGCCAAGTACTGTCATGACCTCCGCTTCAGGAAGTCAGATGCAGAATAATGTAGCTGAGTTTTCACCATCACCCCCTCCAGTTTCTTCAAAGTACGGATTTTTATCCCGATGTGCTGGTGGTATGAATGGAGGCAGGAAGAAATCCCTAGCTATGAGTGCCTCAGAGTGCACTACCCCTTTGTCAGGCAGACACAGCATCACAGACTCTAACGCCTCATCTCCACCTCCCCCTTCTGGGTCCCACAGTCCACCACCACCAACCTCTACTAGTGAACCCGTTCCTCACCATCCCCCATCTTTCATCAACTTGGTACCGTCTCGCATGCGGCAGAGCTTAGTTTCGGAAGAAAGTGCGGAGTACAGCACTCCAAAGAGTGCAACTCAACCACCTATTCCACCTGAAACTCCAGCGCCATCCACATCAACTCTTCATCCTGTGATGACCCAACAGATCAGCCTAACCGATTCCGTCACTCCACCATCTCCAGCGTACAGGAGTGTCTGCGGTTCAATGACTGCTGTCAGCACGCCTCCGCACCACAAGAGTGTGGATAGCACCTTATCCACAGCACAGACGAGCAGCCACCACACGGGTGGTTCAATAACCACACCTCCTTCCCATTACGAGTCAGCAGACTCCATCAACTTGTCTGGTTCGTTTGTTAGCAATAACGCTTTTGTACCGCCCTAGTTTCTACAGATGTTAGTACCTTAAGGAATAACTTGTGCTATGTCTCTTAGGTAAGATACTCTTATGACAATGATTTGGATCTTCTTGTTAAGGTATAAAAATGGAAGAGTCATAGAATCTCATAGTGAAATACTCTTTTCAAAATCCTTTTACAAATCCCAAGTGTTTCCTTGAGAATATTTAAACATATTTCCATTCAATGATTTCAATGTTGTTAACCTGGTATAGTGGACTGGAACATATTGATATTCCCTTACTAATTTCTTACTTGATGAACAGAAGCTATCTTCATTAGCAATACCAATCATTTGTCGAACTCTAGAACATAGCCATACCCAAACATGATGATTAGAACTCCTATTCTACTAAGACTACAGTATTGCAATCTTCAGAGGTAATGATGATATTTAGAAATCGCTCAGTCGTTCAACCAGATTTCTTCTAGTTGTCTAGGTAGATGTCTTCATTTGATCCATGTGAGTTAAGCTACTGATAATCCATGTTTTTGCACCTTTGATAACTCCGTGAATGTTCGTATGCTCATTTGACTAAGGTACGTTTAATGAATATCTCGGTAGGTCTCTTCTAGTTGGTTTGTGTTGTAGTTGTTTTTAGATTAGGGTAGACTCATCTTTATGTACTCTCGTTGATGAAGTAGTTGGTACTAGGAAGCTGTCACGTCAATTGGGGGTATTTCTAAAATTCATTTCTCCAAGTTATTGATGTTTGATGCTTTAATCTGTTAAAGATCTTAGTGAATCTTGCTTTAGAGATTAATTTTATTGAAATAATTGACCTCATCACTATTATTAATTCAACAACAACAACTCCACTCATATTAAGATATTTTCTCAATTTGTTACTTTAAATAAGTTTTAGCGGATGCCTCTTAGCTCGGTTAAATAGTCGCAGTCAATAGTTAAAAAAAGTTTTAAATCGCAGGCTTAAGATGATGTCCTAATTTGTTTGATAGGTAGCTAATTTTCAACTACGAGGTCTTAGATGTTAGGTAGGCTCATAGGCTTTATTTACTATCATCTCTTCATTTTCCTCTTCTATCCGTGAGTGCAACCACCGGTGCTTGTCCCTTTTCGTCTCATTTCTTGGTAGCTTAGTACTATATTGACGGAGTAGATTTTCTGAATTCATGAGCACAGTCACGGACTGGTGGTAGGTAGGTGATTTTATTCCGTCTACTTCTTGGGAGTCCATTGCATTTAATTTACTTTTTGACGTCAGCGATATGGCCTTTGGTTCCGAAGCAGACGTCAATTGATTGTTTGGTAGATTACACGGGAGTCCATTGTATTTAATTTCCTTTTTGACGTCAGTGATATGGCCTTTGGTTCCGAAGCAGACGCTAATTGATTGTTTGGTAGATTGCACATGTTATATTCACAAGTTCGTTTATGGGGAATAGTCTCTAGTTGTCGGGACAGTTTCCTCTAGTGGTACTCTTTATTACTTGCCTTGCCACTCTTCTGCGTGCCACTATTGTGATTTCAATGCTTCCTTCTCAGCTCGAGAAAAGGAACCAATTTATTCTATGCAGAGATTGCTAGTGTTCAGTCAATAAATGAAGGAGACATTCTGTGTGCATCGTTTTTTCTTGATTGGAATAATAAGGATTTCTATATAGATTGAATCGAATTGGAGATTTAAAGGGTAAAATTGTTCTTGTTTTGCGAATTATATAAGTTACAAATTACCAATTATGTACCAATGATCATATTTAGAGTGAGCAGGAACAAGATTACTTCTTCAATGAATATTTTTATGCTAAAAAGGTCTAGCAACATTTACTGTCATTCTTCCATACTGGATTCAAAAAAAATTCTGATCTTAACGCAGTAAATTTTCTCAAAGTTTTGTGCGTTTCCGAAGTTGAACTCTGGCTCTGCATAGAATATTTGTTGTTTCTTTCCTCGGCTACTAATCATAGCTTGTAAATAACTACTGAGTTGGTGACATTTATACCATCACTTTTGAGTGCAGTTAAATTAGGTTCTAGTCAGTGCATAGTATCGATAGATTTCACTAGGAAGAATGTAGAATAAGTTTGATTGAAAGGCAATTTTGTATTAATTTAAAGAAAGTCTGTAATTTTGGCTGTGATTATTTTTTGTTTTGAAATATTTATCGTTATGCATTCTTTATTGTTATGATTACAATTAATATGTAATATTCATTTACTCGAGTCTCTGAATTAATTTAAATTAATTCAGTCACGTTTATGTTTAGCTTTTTGAGTCTCATGAAAATTTCTCTATATTTCTAATAATAAATGAATTTATACTTTAGACTCTACGTTTTGTGATAATATTGTAGATGTAAGACCTTTGTTATGTTTGCTCATATTATCTCTAGTTCAATTTTATTTTCATATTTTTTTGAGGTAGCTATTACTCACTTCTTAATTCCAAGTAACTGCTCTTACTCCATTTCTATTTAGTATGTAGCTACCTATAAATATTGTATGAAAATCTAACTCAGTCACGATAATCCTAAGTTGCGATGTTGTTATTTACTTTTAGAAATAGGTAGCTAGTTGCTGCTCCGTACAAACTATCAAACAATTGACAACAAATTCATCAAACTCATATAATTTTCAAACAAATTTAGTTTACGTGTCCACACGCTCTCATGATATTTGTGAAACATTTGTTGTGACCAAGTTAATTATGGATATTGTACTTAACTTTTTCTAAAAATTTCTAGTAGCTATGCATGATCGATTGCCAAAAATCTTATTCAAACAAAGCTCTTATAGCTTTTTATTTTGGTGTTTGACTAAAACAGTAATCGAACGTTTTCTAACCAGTTTGACAAAGTGTTTGATAGTGTGTACGGACATCAATTGCAACAATATTTTGTTTTAAGTGGAATATTGTTTCGCATAATAGTACTAAAAACTATCTACAGAAATTATTAATTGCTCAAGTAATTCACTTTTAAGTTTTTCTTGTTTATTTGTTATTATTCAAGTTGTTATTGTAGTACAGCATGTTAAGTTTGGTGTTTATTTTAAATGATTTCTATTTAAAATAGTTTTATCCATGACTATTGTTAAGCCTGTTAAGCCGGTAATTCTGTTATTAAAAAGTGACATCACCTGTAAACAATCTTTTTATACCTTCATTCACTACAGCAGTCTCGTATTTTTTATATTACATCAATTAGCTACATAGAGCTCAAATCTAACCATCAACATTGAGTGGAAAAAAACTATTCTCAATATTTTAGAGGTTTATTTGGATCAGAATACCTTATACACGACTTAAAAAAACTAGAATGAAGAGTATTTAGGAATTGAAAAGTAAGTAAACTAGAAGTTTTCTATACAACTCAGTCATGGAACATTCCTATTACATGGTCAGTTACACTGAAAAAAAAAATTAACAAAGAGCACCAAAATGTTAATGAATTGGAAATCAAATATCAGAAGAAAATTACGTGTCGAACTGTAGAAAGTAATATAAATATATACATTTGTGATGAAATTTTGGATTAAATGCAGGACTTAATTTACGATTATTCATTAACTAGACTAATACACATATTCTATATATTAACAGACCATCATGAATATAGTACAAAAAATAATACAAACTGTGCTTATATGATAAAGTTAAGACGAGTGAAATCTCAGCAAATAGTAAAAACAATCTTAGATATATTCAGTCATAGAAAATTGAAAAAAGAATTTCCCCTCAACAGGTATTTAGGTTAAGATTTTAGCAATATTATTAGAAAAACTTGATTGCAGAAAATTAGGACGGCAAATTTTGATTGACGGATCCATGGACATTACTGAAGTTTAGAAAGTAATAATAAAAATAGCTACTGTGATAATAGAGCTGTTACATGATTACCTTCATACCATTACAGTTTAAGAGATTCATTTGGAAATAGTATTTTGGATGAAGTCGCTTCGTACAACAGACACACAAAATCAAAACATTTGACTAGATGAGGTATGGCATCTCTACACCAAAAGAGTAGCTACTTCAACCAACTAAAGAGATTTAACTAAGGTAGGCAGAACACAGGGCGCCACTTAGAAATATGAAAAGCTGCACAAACGACAAAGAAGTTGCAAGAGAAATGATCGTAACTTAATGTATATCTATCTAAGTAGCTAAGTCTATCAAATGGTGCTAGCAACTGTTTATTACTTATTGCTGTATATTATTCACAAATATAATAGTCAGATTCAGTTTAGTATCATTTTGATAATCAGTTAAGAGAAATTGCATCAGAGGTTTAGAAGAAACGAACTTTTTGAAACTATTAAAAATGATTGAAGTATCAATTCGATTGGACTGTAAACTATAAGTTATACTGAATTTATAGTATCAGTGCATAAATTTAATATATAGCATTATCGCATATCAATATTTACATCAATGGGTTCATATGAAATAGCATTACGACAAGGATTCTCATAATTCATTAGTAAAGGTACATCATTGTTGATGAAACTTAACATTTTAAAGTCGCTATAGCCATAGAGAGATATTATTTCCATGGTTAGAACAGTAGTAAATTGCTTCCATTTCTATGCAATAGATTAGAACTAAATTTTCTTATATGAATATAGAAAGCAATACCCGTTAGTATAATTTGTTTTAAAGCACTAAATACAAGATATGTGAAAGTTCTGAACACAATCAGGGTGGAAAAATTTCATAACGTAAAAGTACTGAAAGTTAGGTGAAAATTACATTTCAAGATTAAATTTAAAATGACAAGAAAGTTAGCTAAAATAAAATAATTAGAAACAATTCAAACAAGATAACCTATTTTAAAATTTCAAACCACCTTCATTAACTGTGACTGAATAATATACGAAACTGTCATTCAGAATAAATTAAGTAAAAAATAGTTTAAAATATAGTAATCTCATTAAAATTATGGTATGAGTATTTTATATAATATAGCTATATATGTATGTATCAACAAAACACTTTAAAACAATCTTCCAGTTACAATAATTCGAAATCTTGTTGAGAAATTCGATTAAGCAATATTCGTTTGTCACTTTAAATTTCGGGCAGACTACCTTTAAAAATTTCTTCAAATATTCAAAATACCATATATTGAGATTGTAGATCCCTTCAGATTATGATGTACATCCTAAATAAAGACTCATTACAACGAGATTATTTCTTCACCGCCTCTCATAATAATAAGTACTAACGTAGTACCCATCTGTACTTTTACCTAATCTTACATTTTTGAAAATTCCCCTAGTACCTATTGTTGAATCTTTTGCGTTTCTCCCTAGCACCTCTCTTGATACACTCTCAATACCTATTATAGCATCTTTCGAGTTTCTGCTTAGTACCTATTCTTGCACTTCTCTTGTGACGCTTTCTTATCCAGACGACGCATCCTCAGAGACCATGAGTTGCGCCACTCCAGAACGATGCTCTTTTGATTCACGATGAGTCCTGGTCGAGCTGCGCGTGAACTTTGTTTGCCCAGGATCAAGTACTCGCTGAAAAGGTCAATTGGAATTTAATATTTAATATTTATTTTAAAGAGGTTATAAATGGCAGACTTATTGCATTAAGTTATCTAAGAAAATAGAAATGTATTTCTGCTTTACAAACTTTGTTTATAGATCTCCACATAATATTTTACAGATCTGAAGTAGTAGTACTACTCCTCCCATGGAGGCGGATTTGATTGAAAATATTCTAACTAAACGGGATTTCCATATTATTAAGAAGTTTGTTAATATATCGACGTTGAAGGTATTTTTAGGTTTCAAACTTTCGAATAGAAAGATGATTATTCATCATCAGGAATATAGGAATGGGAAGTGAGACATCCTTGCTTCTTCTTACTAATTGAAAGCTTGAAACCTAAAGATTCCTTCAACGTTGATATATTACTAATCCTCTTGATGATTTTACTACTGAAATATTCAATAAATAGTACAGGAAATATAAATAAGATTACAAAATATAAAGGCACTAACCTTCCAATTTTGATTTTGGGACATTTGCAATTGAGGTCAGTGTTCTTCACCCAAAGCTGTTCAACTCCTCTTCTAACCCGCACATTACGAGTCCTCTTGAAGACATTCTGAATTTGTAAGTCAAAGCGTGTGTACTCAGGCCCAACGTCACTATTCGTCACGTAACCAAGTACGGCTGTCAATTGAAAAAAATAAGATCATTTTAATTAAACGATAATGATATGGTAAATATATGTACAGGAAATAGTATAAATTGTAGATTATTTAGTATAACCTATGAGCAGGATAAGTTTACAATATATTAATGCAATGAATGATTGATTTAGTGAGGGTTTAGCGTCTGCTTCGGAACCAAGGGTCAAATCACTGACGTCAAAAGGAAATTAAGTACAAGGGACTTGAAGAAGAAATCAGAAAGGAAAGTGGCTCCATGAACAAAGTCACTTACCACCGTCGGTGACAATGCTCATGAATGCAGAAAAGCTACTCCGTGAGTGCAGTCACTTACCAAGGAATGTGACGAAAAGGTACACTGCACTCACGGATGGAAGAGGATAGTAAATGAAGCCTACGAGCCTACCTAACACAAAAATCTAAGACCTCGTAGTTGAAGAGCATAACCCTAGCGCTATCCTCTAAAACTGCAAGTAGGGTTAAAAAAGTGGTAAACATTGAAGGAATGAAAAAAGACAATCCATAATGCAAATTAAAACAGTTCGGGCTATAAGGAACGCTACCCCTCTTCTCTTCCATTCACCACAGACAGCTTCAGGATAGAGCCCCTGTCGGCTTGCAATGAATGATTGAGAATTAACTCGAACGTTGCTTCATCAAAATTTAACTTATAAATTAGTTATTATGAATCAAGAACTGAAAAACATGTTTAAATTTAACTTCAATGTACCATAAGAAAATTATGAACAACAATTAACTACTATTGAAAATCTGACATACCGTAGTCCCGTTTGCAATATTTCTGCACAGTAATGCGTCTTCTGTTCACTTTGCATTTTCCACAAGCCGCCTGATCACCTGAAAATAGTTCAAGAATTACAAAATCTACTCACAGTGAAATTATGATGACCATAAAGTGATAGGCTTGGAAAAGGACACCATCAGCAGGAAGCATTTCTAAAGCCATCACAAGATGGTGTTTGATGTGGTTCAATGAATTAAAACAAGAAGAAATTGTGTGGATGATGGCTGAAAATTTAATTAAAATTCTAAAAGATTTAATCTTTAAAATCAGTTGTGCATAGTTTTATCAAATTTTGAATGAATGAGAAAATAAAACTAATTATGAGTATGACCAACATAAAGATAGATGATCTGTTCCCGACAAATACGTAGCAAGGCTATTAGTTTATACGTTATATGACAAATTTGAGATAAAATGAACAATCTCTGTTGGAAAAGAATATAGAATTCAAATCTGCAATCGTCTAAGTACCTTTCAATGCTCATGTATTTGCCGGGCTACTTTAGCTTCTTTGTGCTCACCTACGTATTTACCATACCGAGAGTGCCTCGCATTATTATTATTACTAGTGTAAGAAGGGGCGGTGTGTCTCGCAGAATTTGAGTTCCTGTCTCCCCTCTGGGAGTTAGCCCCGGGTTGCTGTCCGTAGGAGTAGTCCCTGGAGTTGGAAGTCACAGAGTTGGTACGGTCTGAAGTCATGGGAAGGATCGCGTTCGAGAGATCTGGCACTTCTGAGGAATGGGGATAGAAATTAATAATAGAGTAATAATAGTCGATAGAAGGTTACAATTAAAAAGATGTTCATTTTTATATGGAGTGGCTAGGAAGGGTCTTTTCAGTGTACCGTGTCATTCAGTTTGACTACTATGTATATTTAGTAAAATTTACCCTATTCGAGTTAAAGTAAGAATAAAAAAGAGGTGTGTAATTTTTTTTGGCTACTAGATGAGTTGAGGTAGAATTTAAAACATTATTTTGATATAAATTTAGAGTGAGAGATTGTATAAGGTTTAATTTTGGAAAAAGCTTTAATACTTTGGTATATGTATAGAAATAAAAATTATTCACACCAACATAATAATAATGTCACGCGTTAAAATTACTAACGCTTAAACTTTAAAATCTATAAACCTCTTGTTAATTTTCAAATATATTATTTTAAGAAGAAAAAAAATTGGAATATTATTTTAAACTTGTGTATAGAATATTAATAAAAAAAAATTAGGAATAAGTGAAGTAATAATCTTTGATTATAAGAATTATATGGAAGAAATATATTTTATTTATATTTTTACTCGAATTTTCCAACATTGGAGTAAGGAAATAATAAAATTAATTAATAAATTGGAATATATAAAGCAATAAAATACCGAATACACAATTAAAATGTTCGGTTATAAAACGGCATTACTGGAAAACCTCACAACAATAAAATAAACAATTCAACAAAAACAGTGTGAAGTTTAAAATTTGAACTGAAAAGCTGTGTAAGTACCGATACATCTTTGCACTCACTGACGCATGGCGCTATCCTCGTTCTACTCTGCACGTAGCCAGGTGAACATCTGTTGCACGATAGACCTGTGACACCGTCCTTGCAGGTGCATTGTCCTGTCGTCTGATTGCAGGTACGACCCGCCGCACCAACGGGGTGACAGTTGCAAGCTGGGGGAGTGGTGGGACCGTTAGTAAACAGCAGTGGGATATTTAGTGTAAATAATATTGGAGTAAAATTACAATTTTTAGTCACGAATTGAAAAACATTTTATAGTTCGGATCAAAATGTAGACATTTTTCAAAAAATTATTAGATTTTTATTGATTTCAACAAAATAGACATGAAATGTCTGTTATTTTATTCGTATTTTTTGCTCAAATTAATATTTGTTTAAGTCAAAATAAAATACATATTAAAATAAAGAGAATTAAGTATTTAAAAAGATACAATTGGTTTAAAAATAAAATAACATGAACAATCAATTTAACGAGGAAATAAGTTCATTTTCTAATTTACAAAAAGACAAAACTATCAAAATGCAAATATTAGTGAAATACATATCTATTCATTCTTTCCTATATATGACCAAATATAGAGTCACACAAATATTCATAGAGCCAATTAAAAGTTTCTAGTCGGAGGCAGCTCTCAAGCCATCCTATACAAACACGAGCCATACAGTCCTCATCTCTAATAGTCACATTCGGAGCAACGGCGGGGCTTTCTTTTAATTATTTACTCGCAGAGTGACGTGTATTACATTGTTTGGTCTGGAGGCTTCCGTAAATTAGATATTTGTCCTGAGCAAACCCACGAGAAGCTCGAAAGTGACTTATTGTTGACAGAACGACTGAAAATGGTGGGCTTTACTTTTGCAATGGAAGGGCATCTGATATTTATAACTGTTGGAAGATTTGGAAGACTTCTATGTCTTCTCTTCTCTAAATTCTAATAAGCAGAATTTCTAAATTTGAGAAGCTAATTAGTAGAAATAAACAAATGTCTGTTAGGAAACTTTAATATAAATTATCAATTAGGTGATAGATAGTGCAACCGACACTCTTTGGTGTGAATTATATATAATTGTGATATCTGCAACTATATGGAAAAATAGTCTATAGAAAGCTATATCAGTCAATTACAATTATATTGGTTTCAACTATCCAAAAAGCAAATAACGAAATTTAGCTATAATTTATTGTAAGATATCATTCTAATGAATGTACATGTAAGTTAGGAACCAATTAGGGAATAGTTCTACAATACCGAATGATCGGTTTTAAATAGTGTTTATTTGATTCAGTTTCAATTTCTGAACAGAGATTGAATTTTCGTGAATAGTCTGAACTCTTATTTTAAAACAATCAGTCGGTATTATATGAAACCATTTGGCAATATATGCATTACAATAGCAGACTATTAATTTCACTCGAAATTATCTTCATGGACAGGATTTACCATCCGTGTGGTTCAATTCGATTGATCCTTTGAAAACAATCAGATTCATTTTTCGAGTTCGGTGATCATCAAACGGTTCACAAGGGGTCAAATTCTCCGAAACTAAAGCACGATCTATTCCACTAAATTCAGATCACGTTCGCAGCTGATTTTAACGATGTTATTTTGGAGTAAACCAAAGAATGGAAATTAGGAAGGGGAAACATTTGAGGACAACCGAAATATTTTACAGGCGATTTTTTTACAAATCAATGAACCTCTTCCGAAAGGTGATTTAACGGAAGTTTGTAACGCGGCTTTGGGGTATTTTGGAAAAAGAATTTGGGAACTCGTACTACATTGAAGAATTTCTTGTACATATATTTGGAGAGTTTTATGAACATTGAATTAAATAAAGGTGGATTATTTCATAAATATGATACAGAAAAAAGTAATTCAAACCGTTATTGAAGTCAAAAGGAACAGATGGAATCATGTAATTAGAAAAGGCAAATCATTAATTGTATTCAGGTTAGTAACTTGAAACTGAATTTGGTTTAAGAATGATTGACTGTACTATCAATTTCCAATCATCATAACTACAGTATATGATATTGTATATACGATAACATTTTGTACCAACAACTAGTTTTTCAAACACATAATTTATCAACCTATATATTTTTTTTCGAAACCAGTTTATTCACACTTTGAAAAATCTTAGCATAACTGTACTCAGTGTTCTATTTAATGGACACTTACTAAAATCTTGGTAAACTAAGTAAACTCTTCACAATAGTTACACCTTCTTCACGCCATGGGCTATACTCACGTCTGCAAGCTTTCCTGTGAGTGATTGGTTTGTTGTGGTTCCTGTAGTACCCTTCCTTGCAGTAGTGGCAGTGACGGCCTGCAGTGTTGTGACGACATCTAAGACATACTCCCCCACTGACCCGACCACTCAGTTTGTAGAGCTCCATGTTGAAGCGACATGTCCTGGCATGGAGGTTGCACTTGCAAGCTGTGGAGGAGAAAAAGAATAAATAGTAAATATCAGAAAGACTTCTTTTAGGGAATTAGTGTCTACTTAGGAACCTAGGGTAACGTCACTCATAAAGTATGATAAATACAATGGACTTCGAAAAAACAGTTAGACGAGAAAGTGACTCCATGATCAAATTGTCATGATATTTATTATACTTGGGAGGATTATGGTTATAGAAAAGCTACTCCGTGAATACAGCAAAACAGTTTCACGAAAAAAGAAAACAAAATGACTGCATTCGCAGAAGGAAGAGGAAAATGAAGAGACCAATGACGAAAACATATATTACAACATTAGCATTAATTATGTACGAATGAAAACGTATGACACAAAAGTAAATTTGAAAATTGAGCATATCAAAATAAATTCTCAGCATAATGTGTATCATAAAATTATGAATAGCTTAAATGATTCTGTAATTTTTTTGGATCAATTTAGAACCCCAAAAATATAATGTATAATTATTATTTTCGGGAAGAGAAAAAATCACTGTGCCTAAGCTCTTTGCGAGCCTTCGTTCGGAGAAAATAAAATAGAGATTTTTTTAACGAATATTAATGAGAAAATATATAACTAATTATGAATACATAAGATAAATTTAAGATCGAAAATACACATTGCTGACACTAGTATTATTATAATTTTAAGTGGTCATCATTGAGCATTTGGCTTTGATTGGCTATATCGCTTTGGAAAACCAAAATCTTTAAATTTAACATTTGTTTGGATTAGCATAATATATTACTGTAAAACATGTTATTTCCAAACGTAAAATAAGAGTGTATGTAATGTATACACATGCATGTCTAAATATCAGATAGACTAAAAAGTCTACAAAAAGTAAAAGCTATAATGTATCAGTCGTGATAATTTTATTCTGTTTTCAGTAAAATTATCTAATAAATATATACAATTTATATTTAATCTATTATATTATTATTAATTATTTTAGAAGAGAGTTCATATTGATGTAAATAACTAATTTCTCTGAGATTCTGAAACTAGTGATTGGAATCAATATCGTGGGAATCTTGTATGCAGTAATATGAAACCAATATCACAGAATATCTCTATTCCTTATTTTTTTTCCACCTTAATGGCTAAAATCATTGAATAGTGGAAAATAGCGACTGTAAATATTGCAATGGAAAATATTATAAATATGTAAGAAAGGGAGATGCCATTATTTAACATAATTAACGAGAAAATACCATCTCTCTCGAGTGATTTGAATTCCGTATTAGAATTTCTATTGAAATAATAACGACGCGAAATATCTTAATATTATTCTCATAATAAATCATCTGAAATCGGGAGAAGAATTTATAAATATGAAATTAAATTAGAATAGAGAGAGATAGAAAAAAAAAAAATAGAAGACGAGGTAATATTATTTTCATACCATACGAATAATGAATTTGTCCGTGAATAAAAAAAAAGTATCGAAGAAATATAACAGTCTAATAGTATATTTTCTACATGCTTTACTATTTATATTATGGGTAATTTAAATCCTGAATTATTGACATCAAAAGGAATTAAATACAAGGGGCTTCGAGGAAACAATGAGACGTGAAAAAAGTAACCCACCACTGTTTACGTTTGGTGACAAAGGAAATTAATGTCCGAAAGCTAAAAGATGAAAATTAGAGATGATTATTCAAATAACAACAGTACAGAGCCGAAGATATACTACTATTGGCCCAAATAGAAAGACCTTGAGAGCTACATAAACTAAAGAGAAAAGAAATAAACTAATAACTATTCACAACTCTCTGAAATATTTCACAAGTATAATCACATGGATATTTAGCAATAGTATCAGAACTTTCAGCAGTGTCTGCACGGGCCCTTTAAATAGAAATTAGCCATGAATATTCATCATGAATTAGCCTCAGAGTCAGGATCGAAGAAGCTACTTCTACACAAACAGAAATGTTCTGGTCTGTCAAACACAAGGTTTGTTTGAGAGTCAGTGAAGAGGTAAACATGGATCGTGTTTGTCCGTCCCTTCATTATCCTCTCTTTTGATTCCCAAACACTCCTACTTATTTATTGTGGTGAGCAACAGAAAAAAAGACGCTTCTGTTGATCCAGTCTTGTGATCCACCCACAAAAATGACAGATGTGGTAAATAAAGTTCAGTACAAGAGCAAGTGCTACTCTTGGGTTAGTGTACCAGGGACAACTGTTCAGTAAACTCCCGAAATAAATATTCTAGTTAGAGTACGGTAGCACTCCTCTATAGTGAATGAGTTATGATGTTCCCCGTATAGTGAACATATATTTTTTAGTCTGCGATGAAAACCAGTCTAAAACCATCACTTTTACAAAATTGAAGCCTGTTTTATGGCAGATTAAAGTAAATTTGTTCACTATACGTGATATATCCTAACTCATTCACTATAGAGAACTTCTACTTTACCATAAGCCCCATATTAAATTTTGTGCTGCACTAAAATTATTAGATATTCAAAATGTCTGAGTGTCGTTCGTTAATTACTGGGATGCACTAGACTATTTAAAATTCAATTGCATATACAAATGATTCAAGGAAAAAGAGAGTAGATTGCAAAAAATGTATCTCCAAAGACAAATGCTAGTAAAAACATATACCTACTCAGAATAACAAACTGTACTGGAAACCCAAAGCCTACGCCAATTTTCTTCAACAAAATAACCAATTTAACCTTATGTCCAAAAGAAAAATTGAACAATTGCATGACCGGCCAAATAAAGAACTGAATACTCCAATTACATAAAAGCATTCGAAAGTACATTTCACGCCATTTAAATCCTCTTACAATATTAAAAAGTGGAACAAATTCATTTTGCAGAGGAGTTATTTTCTGGACTGTCGAGTTGCTATATGTCAGTGACCACGCCTCACAGGGACTGAAATATAGCCTGAATATTTAGCAAATATAGCCTGAGCTAGATTACGTGCACTCGGTAGAGCGCATTCCTTCGCCGCCACTTTGATCCGTTCTATCTAAAAGTCTAATAAACTGGTAACTGGATAATTACCAATCGTTCCTTCAAGTTTCATGCAATATAGTTCAATACTTTTGAGTTATGAATGACCATGACCGCGTCGCTCCCAAAATTCTACCAGAAGGTCACTGGACCAGGACCAATCGTTTCACTAAATTTCAGGCAATTTGGTTGAATACTTTTTCAGTTAAGCGGAGGTAAATATAACCATCCGCAAATTTCCGAAGGTAATAACAAGCAACTATAACCTGAATAATAAGCTACTATAGCCTGAATAATAAGCTACTATAACCTGAATAATAAGCTACTATAGCCTGAAAGATAAAAACTGTTGTTTGTGTA
The DNA here is from genome assembly GCA_947561585.1 of Caprella mutica. Taxonomy (NCBI): domain Eukaryota; kingdom Metazoa; phylum Arthropoda; class Malacostraca; order Amphipoda; family Caprellidae; genus Caprella; species Caprella mutica. Next base: position 140,891 of record CANNZV010001262.1, on the reverse strand, counting down.
ACACTTCAAAATAGTAAATAAATATTTTTAACACCTAATTAGGAGTTTGTAAAAAGGCGGTCATGCAATGTTATTACCTACTTTATATGATCTTAGAATGAAAATAATTTTTTCAAGCAGAAAAGTAGGTTCATTTCCTACGATACTTAAAAAAAAGACTAGGCAAAATGTGGAGTTTGTGACTCAAAGAATCATGAAGCAGAGTGTCCTGATAATGCTGTCAACAAGCTGAGGAAATGGTCCGTATTCCCTTGTTAGTGTGCTTTATGGGACCATATTGGAGGGGGAAGAGTGGTGAATGTACCACACGGAACAGAGTGAGAGGTGAATGTACCACACAGAACAGAGTGAGAGGTGAATGTACCACACGGAACAGAGTGAGAGGTGAATGTACCACATAGAACAGAGTGAGAGGTGAATGTACCACATAGAACAGAGTGAGAGGTGAATGTACCACATAGAACAGAGTGAGAGGTGAATGTACCACATAGAACAGAGTGAGAGGTGAATGTACCACATAGAACAGAGTGAGAGGTGAATGTACCACATAGAACAGAGTGAGAGGTGAATGTACCACATAGAACAGAGTGAGAGGTGAATGTACCACATAGAACAGAGTGAGAGGTGAATGTACCACACAGAACAAAGTGAGAGGTGAATGTACCACATAGAACAGAGTGAGAGGTGAATGTACCACATAGAACAGAGTGAGAGGTGAATGTACCACACGGAATAGAGTGAGAGATGAATGTACCACACAGAACAAAGTGAGAGATGAATGTACCACACAGAACAAAGTGAGAGGTGAATGTACCACATAGAACAGAGTGAGAGGTGAATGTACCACATAGAACAGAGTGAGAGGTGAATGTACCACATAGAACAGAGTGAGAGGTGAATGTACCACACGGAATAGAGTGAGAGATGAATGTACCACACAGAACAAAGTGAGAGGTGAATGTACCACATAGAACAGAGTGAGAGGTGAATGTACCACACGGAACAGAGTGAGAGGTGAATGTACCACACAGAACAAAGTGAGAGGTGAATGTACCACACCTAATAAAATAGATACAGGTATAGAATTGTAGCCCTGTTTTTGGCCTATCACTAAAACCCTCTAGATTTCTCAAATATTTATATATTTTTATTTATAGTTCTTCATAAACCACATTTTTCCAAAACTTTTTACAGTTTGAAACCGTTTTCGAAAAAAATAAGACAAAAATAATTTACCACCACGACAATTGTTAATTGAAACGAGGGAGCTATACCTTTTTGACAGGCAAAGTGCACCAATGTTTTCTTAAGAATGTGTGTTCTTTTTGTGTGGTGTGCGGTGGTAAAGGGGCAGTTAGAGGTGCTCCCCCTGGGGAAATCATTCTAATAAGGGAACTGAGGAAGTCACAGTCAGGTGTGAGGGGAAACTAAGCCTAGAGTGCAACCAGTGGAATTTATGTACACTGTGAACGCCTGCTGTCGAAATAACGGCATTTCTAGTATATCAATTTTATAGAAACAAATAAAAGATCAATTTATGTAATAATTTTTATCCCTGTCTCGGGTTTTGCTTGAATAAATGAAATATAAAAATTTCGTATCACTGCCATTAGCTGGTTGCCAAGTTTATTTTATTATATTTATTTGTAGTAAAAAATCATCTTGCATATAAGTGACAAATTTATAAAATATTTATTAAAAAGGTAGCACAATAGCCATATCTATGTTCACTATCACATCCCACTGGTCAAATAATAACAGTGCCACTAGTTGTCGATATATAGCAATGTATGTGTGAGGTCCGTAGATTAAACTAATTTAACTTCTGTCAATCCGGACACAGCTTTAGGAGTAGCAACATGGGAGATTCTACCACATACATAGAGGTAACGAATAACCTTCTTTAAAGTGATGCTAATTTTTTCCACCGAAGTAAATAGATATTTAACAATAACTGAATTTTAGAATTTGTTTCATTAATCTATAGACACATTTTAAAAACAAAAATGGCATCGATAATTCATTCACAAAAAAAAATAACTAAAATTATTTCTAAAAAAATGTTAACCATGGAATTTAACCATTGTCTATTGGCAAGGTATTACCTATTCAATTGTAGCTTTTCTGCCGTCACGTGCTTGGTTAGAAGTGTAACTCCTTAGCACAAAATATTAGAGCTACATTTTGCAATTCGCGACTAAACATATTACAGAAATCATAAAATTCAAATATTAGAAACAATACCTTACATTATTAATAAATTAAAATATTAAATGAACAAGAATTAATTACACTCAGTTTTAAAGAATTTCAATATTTAAAAAAAAACATGAGGCATAAAACTTTAAAAATTCTAAATATCCAAAGTCAATATTGTACATTATATTTACAGTTATAATTATAGCCATTTGAATATATCTGTAGCTATAGTGACAGGCTATAGATACGTTTATTGACAATAGTAATTCAATGAATAAATATAGAAATGCTTTCGCAGACACCAATAGCAGAGTAAATACACCTAAAGCTAATTTATTGCAGAGTTTGTTGAACTGGTGTATTCAGCAGATAAAGATTTATATCCACATTAACATAACTGATGGATTGCTTTCTTCACACATTTTATTCTAAACATAGTCAATCATTATATCTAAAAGAAATATCGACAATGCTATTTAAATAAAATCCTAAAAATATTAAAATTTCAAACGAGATTTTGAGATATTTGAAAATTAAGTCATAGAACATTTCTAATTTCCATTTGCATTCTCTTTACTCCTGTATACAAAGATATATGGAATATTACCCAAAGATAACAATCCTAACTTCCGACTAACAAAGCAAGCGAAAGGAGTTTACAATCAGTGTTTTAATTACTTCATTTTCTCGCCTAAACCTAATAAGAATTATCCGTAGCCAATTTGCAAAGTGTGGGATTTAAACACTAATTGGCAACTGCTTTCTAAGTGGGAGTACATCATAGTATGCTAACTGCAATAGATAACTAGGAGTGCATAAATTAGTTACAGATAACGTTATCTCTGACATCATCAGTTAACTCAGTGGGCAACGCAGAAAACATTCAGTTTGGGAAAATAAAATACGGAGCAACTTATTGCTGAAAACGTTAGTAAAGCTAATTTCAACCTACACAATAACACCAAAAAGATGAAATGAGTAACACCAACCCAGTGGGTAGAATCACACCAACCCAGTGGGTAGAATCACACCAACCCAGTGGGTAGAATCACACCAACCCAGTGGGTAGAATCACACCAACCAAATGGGTTGAATCACACCTATTGAGTAGAATAAAACCTTCAAACCTGTCATGCACTTCAGTTTACAGTTCTATCAGATACAATCCAAAGTAATTACCGAACTCAATCAGGGTTGCCTCGGTTGATTGTAAGGAACAAGTTTCAACCATTAAGAATTTACCCGCAGAAGCAGCGTGTTCAATGGAATGATTTGACATATTTCTCAATTTGCTATTGGTAGTGTATGTTGAATATGGAATTGTGGAAATAGTTATTTACAAGAAAAATTATTGAATATAAATATAACACAAAAAAAAAATTGCATGTGGCTAAAGTCAGCTAAACACAAAATTGGTCTTAGATCCACAGAAGCAATCATTAAAAATAGCATATAGCAATAAATGAACGTAATGAATACATAATTAGGCATATTATCTTAACAAGAGGAAACAATATTTAAAAAATAACAGTTCCTACCTTTTTATCAGACTAAACTAGTTCCCTTTCCATGTACTTTGTTCGAACTGATGCGAAGTGAAAATGCAGAAAAATCTAATGATATTTACCTGTTATTTTCTAATGAAAAGAAACAATACCAGCTACAGGAAGATATTTCTAATTGGAAACTGTGAGAATATCAGACAATTGAGTAATAGTCCTGTAACTTCTTCCTCTATTCATGTGCCTACTGGAGTCACTATTTTAATTTAGTTTTATTTACTATAGTATTATCATCAGGGCTGGGACAATATGCTCTTAAAATCATAGATCCCAAGAATATCATAGAAGAAACGAAATGAAATGGTATTGAATACTAAATACCGCTGGTTTAGAACGATTCAATAGTGTTTAATTCTCTCTGTCTATAATATTTTCGAGATCTATGATTTTAAGAGCATATTGTCCCAGCCCTGTTTATCATATACCTAACTAATATACCTACAACAGTAAAGGAATACATTATGTCTATAAATAAATATAGCAATTCTACACCATTGAAAAATACAAATTAACAACCCAGGTGAAAAAAGCTGATACGTGAGTATATTTTAAAATTAAATTATCTCAAGTCCCACCAACCAGAGAACAAAACGTCTATTTATAGAGAACAAGATTCAAAATTCAAAAACAATATAAAGACATTACTACGCACTTCCATTTAAAACTAAAATCAAGTAAATCGGTGAAATTCAGATGAAGTTATAGGTGAACTGATCCTCAAGATCAACAACAATCATACCCTAGTATAGATCTTTGCTTCGTCTCAGCTGATAATAAACATGGGATTATCATCACCTTTAGAGTGCTCTAAGTAAATAATCACACATCAAGAAAACATACATCACAAGTACACACTGAGATGACACCTCAAAACTAACATCAATCAAAGGCAAATAGTTTGGCACGTTAATAATCATGAAGTCAGCTCGTAATGGTATAGAAATATATCCGGGTGTGGAACTTTGGGATGGACCTTCCAGATCTTGTGATATGGCAACAACAATTATTTCGATACTGACCTCGAATTTAGGAATGATCCTTCCTTGACCTTCAACTGAAATGACCTTCATTTTCACCTTTAAAATAAACTTGATCTTGACCAAAATAAATCTGATCTTGACCAAAATGAATCTGATCTTGACCAAAATAAATCTGATCTTGACCAAAATAAATCTGATATTGACCAAAATAAATCTGATATTGACCAAAATAAATCTGATATTGACCAAAATAAATCTGATATTGACCAAAATAAATCTGATATTGACCAAAATAAATCTGATCTTGACCAAAATAAATCTGATATTGACCAAAATAAATCTGATATTGACCCAAATAAACTTGATATTGACCCAAATAAACTTGATATTGACCAGAATAAACCTAATCTTGACCAGAATAAACCTAATCTTGACCAGAATAAACCTAATCTTGACCAGAATAAACCTAATCTTGACCAGAATAAACTTAATCTTGACCAGAATAAGCCTAATCTTGACCAGAATAAGCCTAATCTTGACCAGAATAAACCTAATCTTGACCAGAATAAACCTAATCTTGACCAGAATAAACCTAATCTTGACCAGAATAAACCTAATCTTGACCAGAATAAACCTAATCTTGACCAGAATAAACCTAATCTTGGCCAGAATAAACCTAATCTTGGCCAGAATAAACTTAATCTTGACCAGAATAAACTTGATCTTGACCAGAATAAACTTGATCTTGACCAGAATAACTTGATCTTGACCAGAATAACTTGATCTTGACCAGAATGACTTGATCTTGACCAAAATGACTTGATCTTGAGCAGAATAACTTGATCTTGAGCAGAATAACTTGATCTTGACCAGAATAACCTGATCTTGACCAGAATAACTTGATCTTGACCAGAATAACTTGATCTTGACCAGAATAACTTGATCTTGACCAGAATAACTTGATCTTGACCAGAATAACCTGATCTTGACCAGAATAACTTGATCTTGACCAGAATAACTTGATCTTGACCAGAATAACTTTATCTTGACCAGATTACACTTAAACTGCTATGTGAACATGAATAAATTTGTGACTTCGTTTTAGATGATATTTATGCATAACAAAACTGCAATGACTGAAAATGAATATTCATGCATAATTATTCATCCCTCATGGAGAGTTATTTGCATATTTAACAGATAATTATTCCTTTTGATTTTATGACGACTATTAATATTGACATTTTTAAAGTATTACTATCTAATTCAAATATTAAATACATTGTAGATGAAGAGGAATTGCTATAACTGCAAGTGTAGATGGGAGGGCCTTACTAACTGCACATGTAGAGGCCTAGTAATCACATCCAGGTAATACATATTCATGTGAAGCCTAATTTGAAATATAAAAGATAGGCTATCTTCTAGATTACAGCCTGAAACTAGTACTGCATTCTCTTGAAAATACCCTGAGCCGTAAAGAGTCCATTATAGACGCCATTCTCTATGTAGCAAGACAATAGAGGCTATTTTCTAGCACTGTTACTAGCTAGAAGTTGTCAGACGTATAAAAATGCATTTGTTTTGCTTGGCGCCAAGGCTTCGAAAATATGAAAAAAAGAACTGTAAGGCGATCAATTTAAAGGCGATGATATCTATTGAATATTCATTAGAGAAAATACACTAAATAAAAGGTATTTAAACCTTATTACCTTGGGAACAAGATATATAGAAAAATTTATCATATATATAGAATAAATATTCAGCAATATGGTATTGTGATGATCATTTGGCAAAACTGTACGACATTATTCTGATCTGCTAAAGTTCTAACACAATCTCCAAACCTAATCAAAACTTTTTTGATGTCTTTTCTTATTTATTCGGATATGTTAATATAAACATATATTATTTCCTGATATAACCTTGATATCAAACCTAGAAGAAATACATTGCAAACTTTGCAAAGAACTATAAGATCTAAGTAATGATAGAAGATAATATAATCATATTTACAAATCAAAAGTAATAAGAACAAATATAAACAACATGATCTAATATCTGAGAATCCAAACTTTTATTCAATTTAATAGAAGTTTGTATTAACGTCTGTTTTGAAACAAAATGTCATATCGCTGACGTCAAAAGGAAATTAAATACAAAGGAATTCGAATAAAGAAATCATAAAAGGAAGTGGCTACTTGAACAAAGTCACCTAATTTCATTTGGAGAGAGATCATGGATGCAGAAAAGCTACTCTCTAAATACAGTCATTTGCCAAGGAATGTGACGAAAAGAGACGGAAGGACTAGTGACTGCACTCATGTGTGGAAGAGGAAAATGAAGAGGTGATAGTAAAAGAAGCCTAACACAAAATCTAAGATTTCATATTTCAATAGAATAACCCTAGCGCTACGTTGGCAACAGTGCCCCAATGTTGTTACAATATTACCAATATTGTAACATTATCAAGACAATGCCGTCCCAAGCAACATTTTTACCTGGGTATCTGAAACTGCAAGTAGCGAAGCAATTGAAGCAGTAAAACTATTTCGCGTAATACCCATTATTTTATATAAGAATTATTGTCTGCTTTACGTTGATGATCTAATAACTGGAAAAAATTAATTGGAAATACTATTTAATGACGATAACCGATATATATTTATTTTAAAAGTTACCAAAGGTTAATGATGTTATTTAAAAAAAATAAAAAAATGTTTCTTTATACGAGTGATAATTTTTAATATATCGTTCAATAATGTTTCGATACCGCTATTCAATATCAATCGGCTATAAACGATAACGTGTATATTCAACAGTTTCGAAACCTCAACAACAAAATAAACATTGAATAAACTTGTGAAAGTGAAAATTGAAACTGAAGATGGTATTGTATTTTGAAGGAAAATGAAAATATAACCATGTTGTAGTATTTTCAGGATTTGAAAAAAAATTGGGGGGAAAATGCACTTAAAATAAAGTTCAATTTTTTTAATTGCTGGAGCTATTTTCACATTAATATATAAAAAAAAACAGACAAATATACATAAGCAGTGAAATTTTAATCTAAATTTTGAAGAAAGTGAACAAAATTTCATTTAATTCAAAACAGATCTTTCAAGACAATCGATATGTATAATAAAAAATCATTTATTGAAAAAAATGAGTATGAAAATAGCTTAAAAATTGTCAATAAATCAGGTTTCGAGTCACACTAATAGTAACCATTCTCCCCATGCCATTATAGAGCAAATCTAACTTGCCAACCAACACCTCGTGAAGTTAAATAAAAAGGGGCAGGTTTTTGACATTATAATTGATCAATTGGATATTGAATGATGGATATTGTGAAGATAGATATGCATGGATATGCATATCTAGATGCATTGGGTATGGGGGATGCATTGTGAGGATATATAATTATATATATGCATATACGCATTCCAATGCAATTCAAAAGATAATGATTGACTGGTAACACTGAAATATAGTTAATATAAATGATGCCATTATTAATTCATTGACTGCTGTTTTGGAAATATTGTAATAATTCTAATTTATATTTATTATAGTATAATTCCGTATTATAATGCGCTTGACACTGTTTATCCTATAATTTCAAATTAGTTATATTAATGAATAGGTAGACCTAATTTGAATTATGGGATAAAACAGAGTCAGTAATAGGGAATTATAATAAAATATATAAAATTTGGAATTAAGAAAATTAGTATTTAAAACATTAATGCTAACAATTATAATCAACAATATTTCTTTTATAAATAATTATCTAATACACATTTCCTATGTGAACTGTAAACAAAACAAAATAATGGAAAAACCTGAAAATTAAGTAATAAAATATATTACAAAGATTAATTAGTATAATTAATGCTCTACCAGCAATCTACCCCCCCCCCTGCTCAGTACCATTATTGGCAGGTAAAATGATGTCATAATAATATCTACAACGCAAAGGTAATAATAAATAGAAGGAATTAGATGCAGCTCATTGAAATACAATGCAACCCGAGTAAGGCGATACTAATCAGATATTAAATGACATTTACAGCAACAAAATGCATTCACTGTTCAGATTATACATTCTTTATGTGATTTGTAATCGTATTTAGTAACAAGCTACCTTAGTCATTCCAATATCAAATAAATAAACGAGTCTTTAGGAGAATAGTCAATACAAAGCGACACGCTTCACTGAGTTCAGAACTAGGAAATGATTAGTAATGCCATCAAAAAAATATGGCGTGTAGCGTATTCTCATGATCCACTTCAAGGCAAATTATTTTGAACATTTTGGGTGCGGTCTGGAGTCAAAGAACGCACGCGATAGTATGTGAGGGAATTCTACCGGTAATAGGATACCTCATCCTACTTCTGGTGGGTAATTCCACCGGTATTATGGTACCTCATATGGTAGAGAATTCTACCGGTATTTAGGTACCTCATCTGGTCGAGAATTCTACCGGTATTTAGGTACCTCATCTGGTCGAGAATTCAACCGGTATTTAGGTACCTCATCTGGTAGAGAATTATACCAGTATTTAGGTACCTCATCTTACTTCTGGCACAGAATTCTACCGGTATTTAGGTACTTCATTTGCTGGCATTCTGGGCGTATGGAAAGAAAAGTTAAAGTTGGTTAAAAGAAATGAATCGACGAAAGGAAGCTTGCATATCAAAGATAGTTTCAGGGCGTTTTCGACACTGTAAATTTCATCTGTTCCTTTTTGATGGCGTAGACACGTATGTAGCTGATCACAACATCTACTTTTTAGGTGACACTATCTACTAGGTAGCTAAAGTAGAGGTAGATTTATGGAGTAGAAGCTTCAATAGGTAGGAAGGTTCTTGTAAGGTAGACAGGCGTTTGCTTTTTACATTGACAGTGCATTGAACAGGTAGAGCAACTGTCTGAAAGATATCAACTACAAGATATGAACGGTGTAAAAGATATAAACTGTCTACAGTCTACAAGATATAAATTACCTAGATGTGTATATTGTCTGAATAACTTCAAACAGACGGATATCTTTTTAACAAGAATTTAAAGATTGAAATTAAAGGTTTTACCAATCTTAAACTTCTGATACATAACTTTTTTTCTTTTCCCAAAATAAAAACTTCTTACAACTCCTGAAGTAACAGAAAAAGTTGATATAAGTAGAGTTCATTGCAAGACGTGATACTTATTCACAATAACAATGATACATAACGTTAGTGTTATTCATGTTAGTGATATTTAACTTGCAAACTATATTCATTTCCCCTTTGAGTACAATTTGCATAAGAAAATTGATCTTACACAAAATTCATTAGTTCAGTAATGAAATTTGGAAATGGTGAAGATAAATGGTTATTTACTTTCCATGATAACAAATAATATATTAATTTTATTCTATAAATTATACTATATTTACACCACCATATTGATTATTATACTATTATATAAAGACATAAACATACCATATTTGAAAATGAATTAATATATACGCTGATTATACTTTATGTATTTTAATGAATAGGTGAAAAATAAGTAGCAGGTATAATAAATTGACATTTATTATAAAATACATCCAGGACAATAATATATGGAGTTAGATCATTTACTCTGATAGTACATCATCACAGTGACTCTTTACTCTGATAGTACATCATCACAGTGACTCTTTACTCTGATAGTACATCATCACAGTGACTCTTTACTCTGATAGTACATCATCACAGTGACTCTTTACTCTGATAGTACATCATCACAGTGACTCTTTACTCTGATAGTACATCATCACAGTGACTCTTTACTCTGATAGTACATCATCACAGTGACTCTTTACTCTGATAGTACATCATCACAGTGACTCTTTACTCTGATAGTACATCATCACAGTGACTCTTTTCTCTGATAGTACATCATCACAGTGACTCTTTACTCTGATAGTACATCATCACAGTGACTCTTTTCTCTGATAGTACATCATCACAGTGACTCTTTTCTCTGATAGTACATCATCACAGTGACTCTTTTCTCTGATAGTACATCATCACAGTGACTCTTTTCTCTGATAGTACATCATCACAGTGACTCTTTTCTCTGATAGTACATCATCACAGTGACTCTTTTCTCTGATAGTACATCATCACAGTGACTCTTTTCTCTGATAGTACATCATCACAGTGACTCTTTTCTCTGATAGTACATCATCACAGTGACTCTTTACTCTGATAGTACATCATCACAGTGACTCTCTTCTCTGATAGTACATCATCACAGTGACTCTTTTCTCTGATAGTACATCATCACAGTGACTCTTTTCTCTGATAGTACATCATCACAGTGACTCTTTTCTCTGATAGTACATCATCACAGTGACTCTTTTCTCTGATAGTACATCATCACAGTGACTCTTTTCTCTGATAGTACATCATCACAGTGACTCTTTTCTCTGATAGTACATCATCACAGTGACTCTTTTCTCTGATAGTCCTCACACCGGTTTATTCGAGGCCTATAAAATAACGAGACGAGTCCCTTATAGGTTGCAGATAGCTTTGCAATATTTATAGGTGTCAGTCCTCTATAATAGGCAACTAATGATGTAAATGACCGGGAATTAACAGTTAGTGATTGGAACTGTAGGGACTTTAAAGGATTCGATAAGATTAGCGATGGTGTACTGGCCCTCCAAACGACCCATTTCTTCTTTATCTTTTCTCTAATTAACAATAAAAGTCAGATGGATTGAAATGATATCATTTCACTGTAGAATGTAAGAAAAACAATTACCATTGACTGGCTTACTAGAAATTTATAGGTATTATTGACTGAGGAATGGGCAGTTTGATAGCATGGTGATGTACCTTGAAGCTGATTACTCAATTACCGATCATATCAATGGGACTAGTGAAAAATGTCAGGCAGTTATTAACAAAAAAACTATAATATTTAACAATACAACACAATCTTCTGACTATTTAAAAAATGATAGTTTGAAATTTTCATTCGATAACTTGATCTTGTACGGTAGCTAATTGAGTATTCAATTTATAGAGTCCGCTAGTAAAATAATGAAAATACTAAACAAATAAAGTTTTGATTTTAGTTATAAGAATTATCGATAGTTATTGTGACAAATAATGTAACATTTTTTGTAAAATTTTATTTTGTTTAAAAAGACAATATATTTTAATTAATTAAAATTTAAAAACAGAAGAATATCCTTAATTTATTGTGACGTGTTCCATCAGCTGATCGGTGTTATAAAAATTGTAAAAATTATATAAATAAATAAGATGAGTAAGTAATGCATACTAATTTCAGAAAAATATATTATCTTCAAAATCCTTCAAGCATTTTAGATTTGTTGAAAATGAAATCCAATTAAATTTTAAAATTCTGTTCGTTAGAAATGGTACGGAGACGCTAAAAAATTCTTTTATTTTCAAATTTCTGCAGTTACTTTATGGAACTATAATTTCCACTCATTCAAAGTAAGTACAATTGCCTGAGAATTGAAATACAACTCAGGTGAAGCGATTCATTTTATTACAATAGAAGAGTAGCAAAAATATGGACCATAAAATTCTCAGGGAAATGGAAATATAGAACAAAGTTTACGAAGATAGAATGCGATATTATTCCCCCTCTATTTAAAAGCACTCGATACTCTTAGCTAGATATTTTACCTCGATACTCTTAGCTAGATATTTCACCTCGATACTCTTAGCTAGATATTTCACCTCGATACTCTTAGCTAGATATTTTACCTCGATACTCTTAGCTAGATATTTACCTCGATACTCTTAGCTAGATATTTTACCTCGATACTCTTAGCTAGATATTTACCTCGATACTCTTAGCTAGATATTTTACCTCGATACTCTTAGCTAGATATTTACCTCGATACTCTTAGCTAGATATTTTCCTCGATACTCTTAGCTAGATATTTTACCTCGATACTCTTAGCTAGATATTTTACCTCGATACTCTTAGCTAGATATTTTACCTCGATACTCTTAGCTAGATATTTTACCTCGATACTCTTAGCTAGATATTTACCTCGATACTCTTAGCTAGATATTTCACCTCGATACTCTTAGCTAGATATTTCACCTCGATACTTGCACAGAATAATGCAGTATACAAAACAAAATTATTACGTTTAACAGGTTGATGATAATTCGACTAAAATCTTTTTAAAAAGCTCTAGCGACATTAGTTTGTTCACATGAAAAACATTAAATTGATCTAAAATAGAAATGTTAAGAAAAGAGGACCACTGAATTGAATTTCACTCTATTGAATTTCACTGCAGGAAATTCACGGAATCGTCCGGAAATCGAGTTTCAGTTCGCGTAAAGGATCGACAGACGAATCGTCACAGAAAATCGCGATATCATTTCGAAGACCTGAACTGCCTTGTCTGTGATCGAATTAGGGCCTTGTATGGAGAGAAAATAAAGGATGGAATAGACCTAATGTAGACTGAGAGAAATGAAGGATGGAGTAGACCTAATGTAGACTGAGAGAAAATAAAGGATGGAGTAGACCTAATGTAGACTGAGAGAAAATAAAGGATGGAGTAGACCTAATGTAGACTGAGAGAAATAAAGGATGGAGTAGACCTAATGTAGACTGAGAGAAAATAAAGGACGGAGTAGACCTAATGTAGACTGAGAGAAAATAAAGGATGGAGTAGACCTAATGTAGACTGAGAGAAAATAAAGGATGGAGTAGACCTAATGTAGACTGAGAGAAAATAAAGGACGGAGTAGACCTAATGTAGACTGAGAGAAAATAAAGGATGGAGTAGACCTAATGTAGACTGAGAGAAAATAAAGGATGGAGTAGACCTAATGTAGACTGAGAGAAATAAAGGATGGAGTAGACCTAATGTAGACTGAGAGAAAATAAAGGACGGAGTAGACCTAATGTAGACTGAGAGAAAATAAAGGATGGAGTAGACCTAATGTAGACTGAGAGAAAATAAAGGACGGAGTAGACCTAATGTAGACTGAGAGAAAATAAAGGATGGAGTAGACCTAATGTAGACTGAGAGAAAATAAAGGACGGAGTAAACCTAATGTAGACTGGGAGAAATAAAGGATGGAGTAGACCTAATGTAGACTGAGAGAAATAAAGGATGGAGTAGACCTAATGTAGACTGAGAGAAAATAAAGGATGGAGTAGACCTAATGTAGACAGAGAGAAATAAAGGATGGAGTAGACCTAATGTAGACTGAGAGAAATAAAGGATGGAGTAGACCTGATGTAGACTGAGAGAAAATAAAGGATGGAGTAGACCTAATGTAGACTGAGAGAAATAAAGGATGGAGTAGACCTAATGTAGACTGGGAGAAATAAAGGATGGAGTAGACCTAATGTAGACTGACAGAAATAAAGAATGGAGTAGACCTAATGTAGACTGACAGAAATAAAGGATGGAGTAGACCTAATGTAGACTGAGAGAAATAAAGGATGGAGTAGACCTAATGTAGACTGAGAGAAATAAAGGATGGAGTAGACCTAATGTAGACTGAGAGAAAATAAAGGATGGAGTAGACCTAATGTAGACTGAGAGAAATAAAGGATGGAGTAGACCTAATGTAGACTGAGAGAAAATAAAGGATGGAGTAGACCTAATGTAGACTGAGAGAAAATAAAGGATGGAGTAGACCTAATGTAGACTGAGAGAAATAAAGGATGGAGTAGACCTAATGTAGACTGAGAGAAATAAAGGATGGAGTAGACCTAATGTAGACTGAGAGAAATAAAGGATGGAGTAGACCTAATGTAGACTGAGAGAAAATAAAGGATGGAGTAGACCTAATGTAGACTGAGAGAAATAAAGGATGGAGTAGACCTAATGTAGACTGAGAGAAATAAAGGATGGAGTAAACCTAATGTAGACTGAGAGAAATAAAGGATGGAGTAGAACTAATGTAGACTGGGAGAAATAAAGGATGGAGTAGACCTAATGTAGACTGGGAGAAATAAAGGATGGAGTAGACCTAATGTAGACTGACAGAAATAAAGAATGGAGTAGACCTAATGTAGACTGACAGAAATAAAGAATGGAGTAGACCTAATGTAGACTGAGAGAAATAAAGGATGGAGTAAACCTAATGTAGACTGAGAGAAATAAAGGATGGAGTAGACCTAATGTAGACTGAGAGAAATAAAGGATGGAGTAGACCTAATGTAGACTGAGAGAAATAAAGGATGGAGTAGACCTAATGTAGACTGAGAGAAAATAAAGGATGGAGTAGACCTAATGTAGACTGAGAGAAATAAAGGATGGAGTAGACCTAATGTAGACTGAGAGAAATAAAGGATGGAGTAGACCTAATGTAGACTGAGAGAAATAAAGGATGGAGTAGACCTAATGTAGACTGAGAGAAATAAAGGATGGAGTAGACCTAATGTAGACTGAGAGAAATAAAGGATGGAGTAGACCTAATGTAGACTGAGAGAAAATAAAGGATGGAGTAAGAGAGAAAAGCATAGGATGAGTACATACATGTACTTCAATAATTGAAATCGAAATGCTCTTTAATAATTGGAATGCTATTTTCTTCAATAATTGAAATGTAAATGTCCTTCAATAAATAATTATTTATGTTTTTAAACTTGATATGTAAGCGTCCTTCCATAAGTAGATTTTTCTTCAATGAAGAAATGTTCTTCTATAATGTAAATATTATTCAATAACCCAGGTAGCAAGCATTATTCCTGAGATATTAAGGGAATAACCCTGGAAAGAAGGATATATCCCTGGGATATTCCCTTAATATCCCAGGAAGAAATTCTTGCTGCCTGGGAAATGAAATGAAATGTCCTCCAATAAGTAGAATATTCTTCAATAATGTAAATGTTATTCAATAAATGGAATGAATTTACTCCAATACACCCAATAATTCCCAGAATGTGTTAAGATTACAAAAGTACAACATACACACAATATGATCATTTGTTTGTTTGTAATCAGTCGTGAGAGATTAAGATTAAATACCAACTAATGATGGCCAGAGGATTAAATTAGAAATGCAATCGGGGATTAAAGGAAAGACTGAAAATGATAGTCATTAGTTAGGATTAAGAAAATTAAAATGTTACCAATGAAATCTATAGTCATTGAATGGTCTGAAGAGACGCTGAATATGGTCTGAAGAGACGCTGAATATGGTCTGAAGAGACGCTGAATATGGTCTGAAGAGACGCTGAATATGGTCTGAAGAGACGCTGAAATGGACTGAAGAGACGCTGAAATGGACTGAAGAGACGCTGAAATGGACTGAAGAGACTCTGAATGGACTGAAGAGACTCTGAATGGTCTGAAGAGACTCTGAACGGTCTAAAGAGATGCATAACGGTCTGAAGAGATGCAGAATGGTCTGAAGAGACGCAGAACGGTCTGAAGAGATGCAGAACGGTCTGAAGAGGTGCAGAACGGTCTGAAGAGATAGAGATGCAGAACGGTCTGAAGAGATGCAGAACGGTCTGAAGAGATGCAGAACGGTCTGAAGAGATGCAAAACGGTTTGAAGAGATGCAGAACGGTTTGAAGAGATGCAGAACGGTCTGAAGAGATGCATAACGGTCTGAAGAGAACGGTCTGAAGAGATGCAGAACGGTCTGAAGAGATGCAGAACGGTCTGAAGAGATGCAGAACGGTCTGAAGAGATGCAAAACGGTTTGAAGAGATGCAGAACGGTCTTAAGAGATGCATAACGGTTTGAAGAGATGCATAACGGTTTGAAGAGATGCAGAACGGTCTGAAGAGATGCAGAACGGTTTGAAGAGATGCAAAACGGTTTGAAGAGATGCAGAACGGTCTGAAGAGATGCAGAACGGTCTGAAGAGATGCAGAACGGTCTGAAGAGATGCAGAACGGTCTGAAGAGATGCAGAACGGTCTGAAGAGATGCAGAACGGTCTGAAGAGATGCAGAACGGTCTGAAGAGATGCAAAACGGTTTGAAGAGATGCAGAATGGTCTGAAGCGATGCAGAACGGTCTGAAGAGACGCTGTTTTTTCAAGTTGTTCATCGATATATCGTCACATATCTCAAATTCTCGTCATTTAAATTGTACGAATAAAAGAGAAACGAATACAACTCGTAAACTCTATTTTACAAACTGTTTTTCTTCACAAACAGAATGTTTTATCGCTAAAAACAAACAGTGTCTGAGCAATGAACCATTCCACTGTAGAATAAATGTTCTGTATTACAAACTAAAGCACCTTTGATATTTAGAACTGGTATCTATACCTTATTGAATGATAATACATATTAAACTGCAGCAGGTAAAGTTAGTATTAAATAAAACTGGAAGAACGTAGAAATAATTTTAACTCCGCATATAGGCATCATTTTGATAGTATTTGTATATAATGTACTTCTGAAACTATATAATTTAGATCGCATTGCAAATTATATTAAAGAGAAATTATATGAATGGAAAACTAATCAATTCAAGAGTTTTATTATATTCCTCATCGAGCAGCTTACTAACTTAATCCTGCCTAGTGAAAATAATGAGAAAATCTCCCAATAATGCAGAGTGTATAATCGTACTGTTCCATATTCTAAGCATTAATAGCTTTCTTAATTTTGGTTTGATTTGAATTTCGTTGGCTTTAAAGCAATATCCAGATTTAGGAATTTCACTATTTAGAATTTGTATTTAACTTGATATATGTTATATATCAGTTTGTCGGCTATCGTTTAGATGACTATATTTAGACGGGTTTGGAATGAAACCATGATGTTATTCAAAATTTCCAATGTTACTTTTGTATTTGATTGATGCATTCTGTTCTTCAACTCATTGATTTTCCTGTGTTGAATGTGATAAACTTAACTCTTGAGAATATCCACATATATAGAAATTACGAGTCTTAACATCAGGTTATCCTGGTGGTCACTAAATGTCCATGTCGCCATATGAACCTCTGCCAATTCACCTGTTCGGAAACTTATCATTCAGTTACTGTAAGATGGTTCTTAAGCCAATGAGGGGGAGCTCCATATCTTGCATAAAAATAAATAAACGAAAATGCAAACCACAAGCTAGACTGCAGTTGATAGAGTTAATTAGTACTATTAACATTTGTATCAATGAAAACTGGGCCGAAAAATATCCATATGGTCCCCCACAGGGTTGTTGGAGGAGAGTGAAGTGGTTCTCTGCTGTCCAGTGAGGGTTAGTAGTACACCAGTAACGACAACTGTGAGTGTTTACTCCACCCTGGATATGAAAATGTGCTTTATAGAAAAAACCATAGGTGCTAATGAAAATCCTTTGAATGCAAAATCTTATCTAACATTTCTTCAGCAATAATATAATTCTAAAGTAATGAGCTTGTTTTCAAAGTAACCGAATTCAAACAAACCAATATTAAGGAATTCATTAAAGTTTGGAATGTGGAACACCATGATTTTACACCCTGTATCAAATCACACTAACAGCCACGAACATCAAAAAGAAACACACATAGTTAATAAGCAAATTATAGTAAGGAAATACCAAGGTTGAGAAACAATTCAACGAATATCTAATGTTGATTTACCTTTAATTAAAAACGTTTAGGTACAGTTTATAACTTTATCGTCTTTTGTCAGAGATTCCATTGATAATAGACTATATATAGACGATATTAATGATATTCTTTCCCATATTAGATTTCAATTGCTATATTTTATATAAACTATATTCAAATTAACTACAATTTGTACCCATGGTACCTGCAAGTATCATGGTTACCAACTAAATCAAGAAATAATTCTCTAATGAGATCGAAAATGTGGAACCGATCGATAATTTGGAACGAACATATTTCCTAACAGCCGAGCGTCTATTTATACAGTGCCATAAATATGGTACAGGGGGATAGGGATGCACATCAAATTAGTGGGTACATTTCATGGTGTGGAGCACACTCATCAGAGTCGTGGTGCCCCCAGGGTGAAATGGGTTAGATATGCTAAGTCCAAACCATAAGGTAGAGTAATTCCTTAGTACGAAATAACATGGCTAATATACCAATGGAAAGGAAATATTATGTGGACAAGACGCAAAATAGGGTGAAGGTACCATCTAATCTAAGGGTAGAAATGGTAGATAGGTTCACTATCATATTTCCTCATGAATTGACTTGAATAAGAAAATTTAAGTTTTTTTTTAACTTTCTATCAATACAATGAATATATTGTGAAGAAACGACTTTAACAATTTCATCCCGTAGTGCATATTTTATTCAATTAACCAGAGTGTAAAATATAAATTCTATTCCATCCATTCCAGATTGGTGAATATTGCATGTAGTGGTAATAATAGATAGTTTGAAAGTGCCCCGTCCATCTCTCTATAGATTATTGAGGCGACTTTCCTTCACTGAAATAAAGGGAAACTGAGGCAGTTTTTGCAACTGTTATTCCTAGAGAAGAAATGACTTGAAAAAAGACTGCACAACTTGACTGTCTACATTAGACAAATTAGAAACGGGAACAGGGCTTTATGAGCTACTTTCGCGTGGTTAGGAGGAAAAGGGAGGGAAATAACGTGTGGAGGAGAATGGAGGGAAATAACGTGAGGAGGAGAATGGAGGGAAATAACGTGTGGACGAAAATGGAGGGAAATAACGTGTGGTGGAGAATGGAGGGAAATAACGTGTGGACGAAAATGGAGGGAAATAACGTGTGGAGGAGAATGAAGGGAAATAACGTGTGGAGGAGAATGGAGGGAAGTAACGTGAGGAGGAGACTGGAGGGAAATAACGTGTGGAGGAGAATGGAGGGAATTAACGTGTGGAGGATTGAGCTACTGTAGCATGGTTAGGAGGAAAATGGAGGGAAATAATTATGGACAAAATACAATGAACAAAATATTGATTGATAAAGAATCTAAATAATCAGATTAAGGATAATTTCAATTCACAACCTTTCCTTATATATTATTAAGTTAATTAATTTCCTTTCAATAGCATCGTACATTTTATCCATTTAATTAACACTGCTATTGAACTGCCTATAGTGAACTCAAATATAGTGAACCATCCTGTATAGTATAGACTCCTGTACAGGGTGGCGCAAAAAAAAAGTTTTCAAATTACTTTATTTATTACTCTTTTTACATAAATCTTGATAATCTGTTAAAGTTACGACAAAAATTAAACATCCTGCAGCGAATTAAAAAAATGGAAATAAAAAGGGCTTGCACGAGGACGAAAAACACAAGAAAGTTCATAATAGGAATAATTTTTTTCCATATGGTAGTAGTAAAAATTAATTCCTACGATTCTATATTCAATTAACGTTTTTGTTATTGACTCTTTCATTCATGGAAATACATCTTCAGCACCAATAACGATGTCTTCTACAAAATGTGCATTTCTTTGCAGAAACCATCTTGCAAAATTTAGAGTATGCGGTAAATCAGTTTTAAGAGTTCGAGTCTTACATTCTTCTTAAAAGGATGATATCTCAAATCGTGTTTAACAATTGGGTGAAATGTTTCTTAAATGATGTCTAATCCTTACTTTCTGATTGATATTTTTGCATTCTCAATAAGCTGTTCATGAAAAAGATTAATGTTTTCATGTGTTCATTCTTTTCTCCTGCGACATGATTTTCTGTTTTGAACTTATCAACATTTGTCAATATGGTTTTTATAGTTGATGGAAATCTTTCCAGAAAAAGTTGTTCAAAATGAGGTTGAATCTGTTTAAAGCTTCCAGTGTACGAAAAAATTGTCACAACAAAAACTGTTCTTTTGAAAGCTGCATTTTGAGGGTTTCGAATAGGAGATAAAAATTAACGGCGAGATGATTCAAAATTAAAAACCAACTTTCAAATGGTAATTATTTCTTTTATTTTCTCCTAATTGTAACAAAAAATAGTATAATTTAATGTTTTTGATTTTTTTCTCCTATATTTCGTCCTCGCGTAAGCCCATTTTATTTCCATTTTTTAATTCGCTGCAGGATGTTTAATTTTTGTCGTAACTTGAACAGATTATCAAGATTTATGCAGAAAGAGTAAATGAATAAAACAATGTTTTTAGAGAATTTCTACCTTAGATAGTTTGTAAAATAAACTAATTTGAAAATGGGTTTACTTTATTTTGCTTCACCCTGTATAGTGAAAATACCTCTATAAGTGAACATATACAGGGTGGCGCAAAAAAAAGAAAACCAATTTTCAAATTAGTTAATTTTACAAAATATCAAAGCTAGAAGTTTTCTAAAAAACATTTTTATTTTCATAGTATTTCTGCACCTTTCAACAAAATCTGTTAAACTTACAACCAAAATTATACATCCTGCAGTGAATTGAAAAAATAAATAAAATGGGCTTGCACGAGGACGAAAAACACACAAAAAAAAGCAGAATAGGTACAATTTACTTCCATATGGCAATAGTAAAATTTAAAAAATACTATTTTTCATTCAATTAACGTCTTGTTTATTGACTCTTTCATTCATGGAAATACTTCTTCATCACCAATCACGATGTCTTCTTCAAAACGAGTATTTCTTTGCAGAAACCATATGGAAAAATGTAGACTGTGGGGTAAATCAGTTCTAAGAGTTCGAGCCTTACATTCTTCTTGCAAGGATGATACTTCACATCGTGTTCAACATTTCGGTGAAATGTGTCTTTTGTGATGTCTAATTCATTTCTTCTGATTGATATGTTTGGATTCTCAATAAATTGTTCATGAATAAAAATAATGTTTTCATGTGTTCGTTCTGCTTTCCGGCGACTTAATCGCTGTTTTTTTTCAAAGTAAAGTGGTTTCTTCAATTTTGAACTTATTAATATAAATCAATATGGTTTTATATTTGGTGAAAATCTTTCCTGAAAGTTATGTTCAAAATGAGGTTGAATATGTTAAAAGCTTTTAGTGTTTAAATAACTTGTCACAACAAAAATTCTATTCTTTTGAAAGCTGCATTTTGAGGGTTTCGAATAGGAGATACAAATTAACGGCGAACTAATTATATTAAGGATATCAATTTTATAAAAAAAATCCAATTCTCAAATGATGATTAATGTTTCAATTGTCTTTTATTTGTATTCGAAAATGATATAATTTAATGTTTTTAATCCATATACATATAATGAATTATACCTATTGTGATTTTTTTCGTATATTTCGTCGTCGCGCAAGCCCTTTTTAATTATATTTTTTCAATTCGCCGCAGAATGTTTAATTTCAGTGTTAACTTTAACAGATTTTCATGATATATGCAGAAAAAAAAGGGAATAAAATGATTTTTTCACATTTTTTTTTAGCTTTAATAGTTTGTAAAATAGACTAGTTTGAAAATGGGTTTCCTTTTTTTTGCGCCACCTTGTATAGTTTAATTTGTCTCAAATATTCGTAAGTTTTCTATGCATCTCAATATAGTAAAGTCATGTGTAGGGAAACATCCTGTTTTTTTAGATATCTGAGAAATAAAATATGTTGTATAATAATCCTTCTTGTTTTTAATGGAAAAATATTGTCTTTTAAAAAAAAAAAAAAAAAAAAAAATTTATTTAATTGAAGAAAATATGCCATGAAAAGTTCGTTTTTTTATTAATCTCTCATATCCTCTATAGTGAACTATTTGAAGTTCACTATAGAAGAGTTCTACTGTATCTATTTAATCTCTTTCCTTAACACTATCCATTCAATCCCTTTCCTTAGCACTATCCATTCACTCCCTTTCCTTAGCACTATCCATTCAATCCCTTTCCTTAGCACTATCCATTCAATCCCTTTCCTTATCACTATCCATTCAATCCCTTTCCTTAGCACTATCCATTCAATCCCTTTCCTTAGCACTATCCATTCAATCCCTTTCCTTAGCACTATCCATTCAATCCCTTTCCTTAGCACTATCCATTCAATCCCTTTCATTAGCACTATCCATTCAATCCCTTTCCTTAGCACTATCCATTCAATCCCTTTCCTTAGCACTATCCATTCAATCCCTTTCATTAGCACTATCCATTCAATCCCTTTCCTTAGCACTATCCATTCAATCCCTTTCCTTAGCACTATCCATTCAATCCCTTTCATTAGCACTATCCATTCAATCCCTTTCATTAGCACTATCCATTCAATCCCTTTCATTAGCACTATCCATTCAATCCCTTTCATTAGCACTATCTATTCAATCCCTTTCCTTAGCACTATCCATTCAATCCCTTTCATTAGCACTATCCATTCAATCCCTTTCCTTAGCACTATCCATTCAATCCCTTTCATTAGCACTATCCATTCAATCCCTTTCATTAGCACTATCCATTCAATCCCTTTCATTAGCACTATCCATTCAATCCCTTTCATTAGCACTATCCATTCAATCCCTTTCCTTAGCACTATCCATTCAATCCCTTTCATTAGCACCATCCATTCAATTCCTTTCATTAGCACTATCCATTCAATCCCTTTCATTAACACTATCCATTCAATTCCTTTCATTAGCACTATCCATTCAATCCCTTTCATTAGCACTATCCATTCAATTCCTTTCATTAGCACTATCCATTCAATCCCTTTCATTAGCACTATCCATTCAATCCCTTTCCTTAGCACTATCCATTAATCCCTTTCATTAGCACCATCCATTCAATACCTTTCATTAGCACTATCCATTCAATCCCTTTCATTAACACTATCCATTCAATTCCTTTCATTAGCACTATCCATTCAATCCCTTTCATTAGCACTATCCATTCAATCCCTTTCATTAGCACTATCCATTCAATCCCTTTCATTAGCACTATCCATCTAATCTCCATTTAGAAGAAATACTTTTCTGCAGCATTCATTTAAATGAAAAAGGAAAGAAGTCAAAAGGTTTCAGTATTTAATTCGCATTGCATCAGCTAATTTACTTATCTTATCAATAGGTTCCATTGAAGGATTTCGAGAGACAAAGGCACAGCCTATGGAATTAGGGAAAGGAATAGGCCTAATTAAGAGACTCCGATGATATTAGCCCTTGCGTACAAAAGGAAACCTATCAATGGGGAGAGCGGATAGGAACAACAACAGAGAAAAGACTGAGGTTGTCCGGAAAAAAAGACTGAGGTTGTCCGGAAAAAAAGACTGAGGTTGTCCGGATAAAAGACTGAGGTTGTCTGGAAAAAAGAATGAGGTTGTAAGGATAAAAGACTGAGGTTGTCCGGCTAAAAGACTGAGGTTGTCCGGCTAAAAGACTGAGGTTGTCCGGCTAAAAGACTGAGGTTGTCAGGCTAAAAAAATAAGAGACGGAGGCAGTCCGAATAAGAGACGGAGGCAGTCCGAATAAGAGACGGAGGCAGTCCGAATAAGAGACGGAGGCAGTCCGAATAAGAGACGGAGGCAGTCCGAATAAGAGACGGAGGCAGTCCGAATAAGAGACGGAGGCTGTCCAAATAAGAGACGGAGGCTGTCCAAATAAGAGACGGAGGCTGTCCGAATAAGAGACGGAGGCTGTCCGAATAAGAGACAGAGGCTCTCCGTAAAAGAGACGGAGGTTGTCCAAATAAAAGACTGAGGTTGTTCGAATAAAAGACTGGAGGTTGCCCGAATAAAAGACGGAAGTTGTCCGAAAAGAAGACGGAGGTTGTCCGAAAAGAAGACGGAGGTTGTCTGAAAAGAAGACGGAGGTTGTCCGAAAAGAAGACGGAGGTTGTCCGAAAAAAAGACGGAGGTTATCCGAAAAAATGTGACGATATTCGGAAAAAAGACTGAAAATGTCCGAAAAACACTGAAGATGTCTGAAAAAGAGGACTGAAACGCTGAAAATGAAAACACTGAAGTAGTAATCCGAAAAGAGACTACGGTAGTCCGGAGAAATACTATTTTTACCTGAAGAAAGAGTGAATTAGGATAGTGAATTTCAAAATAGGCTCACTATTGCATAAATGAGTAGATTTCGAAATCCAAATTACCCCTCATTGGCAGAATCTTTCAAAGATCTTTAATTAAAAAGAACAGCAAAGAAACTATCAATTCCCCAATAGGACAAAAACAAAGGAAATGTAATCAGTATTCGGGAGATCGAAAAACCAAAACCCAGCATCCAATTTAGCAACATTTAGTGCTGCTAATGTACTTAATTACGAGAAATTATTTGGAGGGGTGGAGAGATGAACTTACCAGTGACTGTATTAGCAGTCGGTAGGAATAACAAAGAACATTAGCAGTCGGTAGGAATAACAAAGAACATTAGCAGTCGGTAGGAATAACAAAGAACATTAGCAGTCGGTAGGAATAACAAAGAACATTAGCAGTCGGTAGGAATAACAAAGAACATTAGCAGTCGGTAGGAATAACAAAGAACATTAGCAGTCGGTAGGAATAACAAAGAACATTAGCAGTCGGTAGGAATAGCAAAGAATATTAGCAGTCGGTAGGAATAACAAAGAACCTTAGCAGTCGGTAGGAATACCAAAGGATATCAGCAGTCGGTAGGAATAACAAAGAACATTAGCAGTCGGTAGGAATAACAAAGAACATTAGCAGTCGGTAGGAATAACAAAGAATATTAGCAGTCGGTAGGAATAACAAAGAACCTTAGCAGTCGGTAGGAATAACAAAGGATATCAGCAGTCGGTAGGAATAACAAAGAACATTAGCAGTCGGTAGGAATAACAAAGAACATTAGCAGTCGGTAGGAATAACAAAGAACATTAGCAGTCGGTAGGAAAAACAAAGAATATTAGCAGTCGGTAGGAATAACAAAGAATATTAGCAGTCGGTAGGAATAACAAAGAATATTAGCAGTCGGTAAGAATAACAAAGAACATTAGCAGTCGGTAGGAATAACAAAGAATATTAGCAGTCGGTAGGAATAACAAGGAACATTAGCAGTCGGTAGGAATAACAAAGAACATTAGCAGTCGGTTGGAATAACAAAGAACATTAGCAGTCGGTAGGAATAACAAAGAATATTAGCAGTCGGTAGGAATAACAAGGAACATTAGCAGTCGGTAGGAATAACAAAGAATATTAGCAGTCGGTAGGAATAACAAAGAACTGTAGGTATAGCCTAAAACCTATATTTTTGTGTATAGGAATAATATGTAACATAATTTTTGTAGCCATAACATAGAGTACATTCTACTGTAGGTATATCCTATAGCCTATATTCTACTGAAGGTATAGCCTATATTCTACTGAAGGTATAGCCTATATTCTACTGAAGGTATAGCCTATATTCTACTGAAGGTATAGCCTATATTCTACTGAAGGTATAGCCTATATTCTACTGAAGGTATAGCCTATATTCTACTGAAGGTATAGCCTATATTCTACTGAAGGTATAGCCTATATTCTACTGAAGGTATAGCCTATATTCTACTGAAGGTATAGCCTATATTCTACTGAAGGTATAGCCTATATTCTTCTGAAGGTATAGCCTATATTCTACTGAAGGTATAGCCTATATTCTTCTGAAAGTATAGCCTATATTCTACTGAAGGTATATCCTATATTCTACTGAAGGTATAGCCTATATTCTACTGAAGGTATAGCCTATATTCTACTGAAGGTATAGCCTATATTCTACTGAAGGTATAGCCTATATTTTACTGAAGGTATAGCCTATATTCTCAGCGTGCCCCCACTGCTATAAGTACAGGCCACTAACTACCTAATGATACAATTTACTTATAACTTTGGCCCTTTTGATCATTAGGCTGAGCCTCTGAGTAGTCTATTTATAATTGCTTTGATGAGCTAAATAATGAGATGAAGAACTAAGTTACGAAGAAACGAACTTAGAACACACTTTTACCAAGGGAAATAATATAGAAAACATTATAAATAGGACAGATCTGAAATTCAGGGTGTTTTTATTCTGTTGAAAAAGTAACATACGAAAATTGATTCGACTAAAAATATATTGGTATTAATTATGTTTAAAAAAATAGACTGTTCTTTGTCGCCCGATTCCACTTATACTACTAAAATATATTGGAAATTATAATATTCTGTGATTATAAATATTCTGCATATTCATCTTATTTCCCAATTATAATTTTTCCACTGCAAATATAATATAGTGTTCAGTAGCTGCTGGTTTCAGACTGGTTAAATACCTTCAAAGTCTTCATGTTCTTCTAATTCTATTCATCTTAACTGTTAATAAACTCAAAGTCAGTATTACGATGAAAAATTAATTAGTTATATAGAACAGGTTAGATATGCAGCGTCACGTCGTGAAATATTTATAAATTAATGCTGCCTAAAATATATCCTTCCGCAATTTGCAAAGGTAATTATTCATTAAATAGGACATTCAATGACATTTTCCTACATACTCTGATTACTATATTATAGATTATATCCCATTATGTCATATCATAACCACTATTGTTAAGAAAGTTTCTATAAGATATAAGATTAACTTGAGAAGTTATTGTAGCTGCACTACATAAACTTTCGATACTTTTCCCAACGAGAAAAACTTTGGAGGTAAAAGTTAAGAGAAGGTGTCTATGGCTCATGAAAAGGATACTGCGAGGGAAAAACCTCAAAAGATGGCAACACTGCATTCGAGAGAAAAATTAGAAGAGATGGCAACACTGGATTGGAGGCAAAATTAGAAGAGATGGCAACACTGGATTGGAGGGAAAATTAGAAGAGAGGGCAACACTGGAATAGAGGAAAAATTGGAAGAGATGGCAACATTGGATTGAAGAGAAAAATTAGAAGAGATGGCAACACTGGAATGGAGGTAAAAATTAGGAGAGATGGCAACACTGGATTGGAGGGGAAAATTATAAGAGATGGCAACACTGGATTGGAGGGGAAAATTATAAGAGACGGCAACACTGGATTGGAAGGAAAATTAGAAGAAAAGAAAACACTGGAATAGAGGGAAAATTAGAAGAGTTGGCAGCACTGGATTGGAGGGAATAGTTGGTAGTATTGGCAACACCGAGAGAAAAAATTAAAAAGGGTGATAGTTAATTACCAAATAATCCACAGACACATCTTGCACTAGGTTGTACTTAGTGGAAAGAATATGGAGACGAAATGTGATGGTGAATTAGTTTTATTCTTTCTTTGATTCCATGTTTTTGGTGAATATCAAAGCATTCAGAAACAAGGACATTAAAGTCTGAAAGCGACTACGTTTCGAACTCCTAATGGCCAATAGCCGTTACGAATAGGATACCATGAGGAAAATGGAGAGGTGAAAGTAGATGAAAACTATGTGATCACCTAGAATAACATCTAAGACTTCGTAGTTGAAGAGCATAATCCTACCGCTCTTATCTACTTATCTAAAACTTCAAGTACCGTTAAAAAAGGATAAACATGGTTAAAAAAATCCATAATCCAAATTACAAAAGTTCAGGACCCACTGGAAGCCATGAGGTTTGGGATTAAATCAACTAAAAAGTACTCGTATGATTAAAATATCTGAGAAAATAATTTCCCATTGATTGCATTTTTTAATATAATAATCAATTTCTTATTCAAAATACCACACTATTTAGCTATAGTATCAAACACTATATTGCTAAAACGTAAAGGAACTGATAAAGCATTTCGTTTATTGACAAATTCCTACTCTGATAATACAGTTTTTCATGCTTTATTTAAGGCTTAATAAAAAAAGATTGAATTAATGCACATGAGCATTGAATCGCCATTAATGAACACAAAATATTTGATATTACTTACAAAATAATAATTTGAGATGAAAAAATATTTTCCATTTAACTTCAAATCATTTTGTTTATAATTACGGATAAATAATGTATGCATTGGTACTCAGTCAAGGCACGGATTTTCTCAGTGAGCATTAGTTGTTGATTTTGTTGTTTGTTGTTGTTGTTGTATTCCCAGTGACGGTAGCGTCCAAAAGTCCCGGGAGATGAGATTGAGTTTCGATTGCAGTGCCTGAGGCTGGAGATATTACACCAGAGATGGGGGAGAGGGGGTTGAGGGCTGAATGTAAGCTGCAATCAAAAATGGAATAGAAAAAGGGAGGGAAGTTTGAAAAGTAGATACCATAATGGATAAGTTGGATGTATTCCTCGATCACAACTGACTATATTTATTTTGAGAAAAGGTTAAGATGGGCCCATAGAAAGTACAGTGCTTGGAAATGCATTCTATTTTTTAGTTAATATCTTGATATTTCGGCTTTTTATTTGAATTATTTTAGTTTGGGTTAATTTTTCTTCCTTCATCACCGCTACGATTAGTTTCAAAATATTAGGATGCTCGCTCACATTAATAATGATTTCGAATTGTGGAGTGGAAACCTAGACTCCCAGATCATTGATAGTTCGCGGCAAATCCTGCAGTACTCTGTCTTGAACATTTCAAAATTCAACTTGATATAACTGTTTTCTTCGTTGATTTCAACTTTGCCGTTTGTTCCAATGTACGTAGCTTCAAAATTGTTAATAAACTCAATTGGTAAAGAGTCATCCTCGCATAAATCTTCAAAAGCGTCAACAACATCTTCAGGTGGTAAGAACGCTAAGGCACCAAACATTTCATCTTAAATTAAAACTGTATATATAGTTCAATGTGTCATTAAACAATCAAGAATTGTGTTCTACAACAAACTAACGGATATAACAAAGTGTATTAACTATATGTATTGTACTATCCACCTATATTCATACTACTGTATATCAAAACATCTAGTCTAACATTTAATTTGCTCCATTTAAACAAATTAATTTCCATGGACGAATTTTCCGGTCACGAGAAAGTAGGTACTCCATTTAATTTTCAATGACCCACCATATGTTTATCTCTAAATTTAGATTTAAGTAATAAATAAATTATTTATTTCCAAAGATTTTATGATACAATGAAGTTCCGCTTCTGGCAAGTTTTTTTTACCGTTTAAATCTATAATTTCGAAGGGTTTTTTATTCTAAATACACTACATTATCTGTTTAATATCCTAGTTTCTTTTCAAGTCCAAATTACAAGATTGCATGCAGTTTGTTTTGGTTATTACCTGTAGTAGCTAGAATCTATTCAATATTCGAGTAGAGGTAAAAAAAGGCCTGTTATATTAACTTTTATTTATTTAAAGTTAATCATTGACAGCTTAAACAAAACATTTCTTTATAAATTTCTAACCGAAAATTACACCAAAGAGCGTACAATCTGTTTCTTCAGAGTTATATATAATAGTGTTTAAAAATATTGCTGCACATTGAGAAACAAAAACTTAAAGGAATATTGAAATATGGACTGAATAAAATTTAATGAAATTTTAATATTAATGATCATAGCTCTTAATTCTACAATATCATGTAATAACAACTTTTTTTTCTTTGAACCTGTAGAGGACCTTTAAATTTTTGGATTTGAAAAATAAGAAAAGTATGCACTCATTTATTTAATGTAGATTATGCCATTCTTTTAAAAAATTAGAGTACTATTTTTTTATTCCTTAACATTAACCCATTTCACAATATCAATACAATATATTGCTATATTCATACCATAAATTGTACATATATGTACTCAATCATCTGTAGCTTAACAGTATGATATACGAGTAAGAAATCCCTTATTCTCTCTCTTAAACATTACTATCAATTTATCACCCAAATGGATCAGCAAGTAGAAATAATTTATGAACCTGTAATAAAGCATTTCAACCATTAGAATGTACGTAATGGGCAAAGTAGAGCATTATGGGTTTAAAGGGAAGCATTGTGGGTTTTTAAGGTAGGCATTCTCTACCATATCACCGCCTTGGAATTAGCAAGCAGGCCATAACACTCAATCAGCAGCTTTTTCACCTGTAGCCAAAATCAATTAACCCAGAGACCTAATATCGGCAGCAGACGGAGATCTTGGCGCACAATTTAGAGGATTAATAATTAGCTCAGCTAATATCGGTGTCGGGACCAAAATCTTAGGCTCTGACGTTAATGAAAACTAACACGTGGGACATTTCGAGAGTTGATGATTAATAGAACCAATATCAGCGGTGAAAAGTAGATCGTGAACGAGTTAGAAGATGAAAATCGGTGGCAAGATGCATAAAATCTAGTGGAATTAGTCAACATCCACGGCAAAAGTAGATCCTGGGTGAAAATCTAGACCATAAATTATTACCAGAGCTAATCCAAACCTAATACCGGTGGCAATAGGAGATCTTGGTAGGTAATTTATAGACTAAATATTTAGTAGAACTGAGAGGGGGGGGGGGTGAGGTTAATTTGGTGGCTGTATGGCGGGTGGATCTAACTTTATTAGGGGAACGGTGCCTAATTACTTCTGCCGAGAGAATAACTTCCTGGGGGATCGAACCAAGATTATCCGCCTCCAAACTTTGGAACATTGAAACATTATTAATGTTGTGAAATGTTTAGGAGAACATATTAATGCTGTGAAATGTGTGGGAGATAACATTAATGTTGTGAAATGTGTGGGAGATAACATTAATGTTGTGAAATGTGTGGGAGATAACATTAATGTTGTGAAATGTGTGGGAGATAACATTAATGTTGTGAAATGTGTGGGAGATAACATTAATGTTGTGAAATATTTAAAAATGTGAGGTCTTTGATTTTTGTGTAAGGTAGACCAGTTGGCTTCATTTACTATCGCCTCTTCATTTTCTTCTTCCATCATTTTCGGAGTAGCTTTTCTGCATCAATGAGCTTTGTCATTGAATGTTGATAGGTTACTTTACACTTTCCATTCTGACTGCTTATTCGACTTCCAGTTCTTCCTTTTTTTTAATTTCCTTTTGACGTCAGCGACCTTTCCTTTGGTTCCGAAGCAGACGTTAAACCCCCGACTAAATTAATTATTATCTATTATCAATGGCGTTAGAAGACAGGTAACAAAGAAATAAGAGTTAAATATTGTGTTCACATTTTTCATTCATACAGAAGGAAATTTAAAAAAATATTCAGCAAGAGTTAAATATTATTTACTCATTTTTATTAGAGTACATAGTATTAATAAACTAACTGAAGACCATTTCTACTGTAATGAAAAAGTAATACTTCTTTATTGTGTCTGCTGGCATCATTTTTTCTGGGATCAATTGCTTTGGGGCTCAATTGTCTTGGGGCTCAATTGTCTTGGGGCTCAATTGTCTTGGGGCTCAATTGTCTTGGGGCTCAAATGTCTTGGGGCTCAAATGTCTTGGGGCTCAAATGTCTTGGGGCTCAAATGTCTTGGGGCTCAATTGTCTTGGGGCTCAATTGTCTTGGGGCTCAATTGTCTTGGGGCTCAATTGTCTTGGGGCTCAATTGTCTTGGGGCTCAATTGTCTTGGGGCTCAATTGTCTTGGGGCTCAATTGTCTTGGGGCTCAATTGTCTTGGGGCTCAATTGTCTTGGGGCTCAATTGTCTTGGGGTCCAATTTGTGATTGAGCCAGCTTTACTCGGCGTCCTATTCCTTGTGCACAGACATATAGGCTTCGTTCATAAAATATATTGGCAACACAACATCGCACAGATTTCATGCTTTAGGCTACAAAGAATAAACGAGAAAATGTATTAATTAATTAATAGGGGAGAGATGGGGGAGGGGGTTAACAGCTGCTTTGGAAACAAAGGCCATATCACTGACGTCAAAAGGAAAATAAATACAAGGGAATGGAAGAAGCAGTCAGAAGAGAGAGTGGTTCAATGAGAAGTAAAAATACAATACTTAATCCAAATTACAACAGTTTGGAGCCCAAGGGACGCCAGCCCCTACTCTTCCATTAACCAAAGACTGTTTCAGGATAGAGCCCCTGGGGGGTTCTATAATTTAAAAAATACATCCCAAAAACCAAAATAACAAACAATAATATAAATGCATGATTCTGCACTACAGACGCTTTAACAACGAAATATCAGTTGGTTATGAAGTTGATGCCTAAGAATTAATGTTTGACCATATAATATCATCATACCAATTACAAATTGTCATTATTAAAGAACATATTTTCCACAACATTTTATATAAACATTTCACATGACTTTTTCCAGAACATTTTGGCCTTAAATGTCATTATTCCATTACATTTTCCCTGTCTCCATAATATCTCATTTGTGTCTCTTTCATCCATCTCATGATTTATGAATGGTGCACCGGAGTGGGACACTGTAAGCTTACAGCTGTTACAGTGACGCGATGTAAGCTTACAGCTGTTACAGTGACGCGATGTAAGCTTACAGCTGTTACAGTGACGCGATGTAAGCTTACAGCTGTTACAGTGACGCGATGTAAGCTTACAGCTGTTACAGTGACGCGAAGTAAGACTACAGCTGTTACAGTGACGCGATGTAAGCTTACAGCTGTTACAGTGACGCGAAGTAAGACTACAGCTGTTACAGTGACGCGATGTAAGACTACAGC
Source organism: Caprella mutica (assembly GCA_947561585.1). Classification (NCBI taxonomy): domain Eukaryota; kingdom Metazoa; phylum Arthropoda; class Malacostraca; order Amphipoda; family Caprellidae; genus Caprella; species Caprella mutica. The sequence continues at coordinate 107,796 of CANNZV010001262.1, read as the reverse complement.
TGTTACAGTGACGCGATGTAAGCTTACAGCTGTTACAGTGACGCGAAGTAAGACTACAGCTGTTACAGTGACGCGATGTAAGCTTACAGCTGTTACAGTGACGCGATGTATGCTTACAGCTGTCACAGTGACGCGATGTAAGCTTACAGCTGTTACAGTGACGCGATGTAAGCTTACAGCTGTTACAGTGACGCGATGTAAGCTTACAGCTGTTACAGTGACGCGATGTAAGCTTACAGCTGTCACAGTGACGCGATGTAAGCTTACAGCTGTCACAGTGACACGATGTAAGCTTACAGCTGTCACAGTGACACGATGTAAGCTTACAGCTGTCACAGTGACGCGATGTAAGCTTACAGAAGTAACAGTGACGCGATGTAAGCTTACAGCTGTAACAGTGACGCGATGTAAGCTTACAGCTGTCACAGTGACGCGATGTAAGCTTACAGCAGTAACAGTGACGCGATGTAAGCTTACAGCTGTAACAGTGACGCGATGTAAGCTTACAGAAGTAACAGTGACGCGATGTAAGCTTACAGAAGTAACAGTGACGCGATGTAAGACTACAGCTGTTACAGTGACGCGATGTAAGCTTACAGCTGTCACAGTGACGCGATGTAAGCTTACAGCTGTAACAGTGACTTGATGTAAGCTTACAGCAATAACAGTGACGCGATGTAAGCTTACAGCTGTCACAGTGACGCGATGTAAGCTCACAGCTGTCACAGTGACGCGATGTAAGCCTATTAGGAAATTACAGCACTGCTGTAATGCGAGACAAACATTTTTATGACTCGTATAGGTAATTGAAGAGAGGGAAAACTTACGGGGGGTGGAGAATTGAAGTTAGGACTTTTGATTGAAATCAACTAGGCATTTTGAGGAGTATAAAATAATAATAAAAAAATTAAAGAGGGGAATTATGAAACACAAAAATAGATTAATGTAAATATAGTCAGAAGAAGTTGTTTGAAATTTAAAAAATTTACAATAATCAAAATAAATAAGATTAATAATTTTATCTTATTGAGATAAAATAAATGCATTTATTACAAATAAATACAATTGATATTAAAACTAATGATTTATTGAGAATCAATAGTTTAAAAATAATTTTATTTTCAAATAATTGAAAAGAAAAGAAAATGTCCCGGTTTTCATTAAAAAAAAGCGAAACAATTTTAATCTTAACTAACTAAATATTGTTCATTTTACCACAGTGTATGATTCCATAATACACTAATAACAATAAAAACATTTTATAGAGTACATTCAGTGCACATCGCACTACACCAAGAGACAAAGTTATACTGCACAGTGTGATAACTAAGCCTATCAGAGGTGCAGATTGTCACTCTAGCAGAATTAAACACACAATAATGTGTCGCAAATAAGACCCACTGAATTGACATGGGGATCACGTATTCCCGTACATTCAATGGTGTCACATATACATTTCTTACGGGGACGAGAGAAATAAATCAGAGGATTTGAGGATGGGGTTCTCAGGGAGTTTCTATGACGGACATAAGTTTTTAGAAAATAGTTTTAATAGTTATAGGGATGATACAAGAATCTGGAATTGGAAGTGGTATAGTAAACTGAATAAACATAAGAACGAAATATTCAAAAAATGTAAGAGATAAAAAAATGGAATGAACAATAAAATTGAAAAAGGAAATTTGAATTTTTTTCGAAATTTTAAAAAGCAAATAATTAAAGTAATTAAGTTTTTGTTGAAAAATTACTTTATATCATATGGAATATAAAAAAGTATTTTCAAAATTGTTGAGTAAGGTAAACTAGCAAAAAATTTCCCTGGCTATTCTTCAAAAACAAAGAAGATTGAAGAGTTCTTTTGATAATGTCAAGTAAGCCCCCCACGGGTAGGTTCAAGGACCCATACTGTGACCGTGTGGGTCCCTGTGGTGAATCTAACACCACACGCACACCCAAGAAATATCTTACACACCTACAGATACAGTTCTGAGTACCTGTACAGTGTACTGTACATACAGTAACTGATGTGCCTGTATATAATGTAAAACTAACCATAAATAAAAAAACTTTATTGAAAGAAAATGATTACAAGAAACATTAAATATTATAGATATATATTCAAAATAGGTTATAGCAAAGCTCATATAACTTTGATCATTTAGAATCATTTGTTGTTTTAACTGATCCTAAGTTGGACCATATTATTTAAAAGTTGTTTAATTTTTGACGATAGGTATTTAACAGTACTATAAATATATTTAAAATTATCATCATTCACAAACTACAGTAGAAATCTTCTATAATAAAATCATGTATAGTTAATGTAGTGTCCTGAGTAAAGAAGTAGTCTCTATAGTGAACAAACTTTCATTAGTCTGCCATGAAATGGCCATCAGTTCCTAATGTTGATAGCCAAAGACTAAAGGAAATTTGTTCACTATATAGGCTACTTCATTACTCAGGACACTACATTCACTATACAGGTTTTCATTAGGAAGGAGTTAGATCTAATATAAATTATATAATGATCACTTGAATACCAGATGTGTAGATATACAGGGTGACCCACCAAAAAGTGTACCCAACTATAATTTCGTATATTTCAACAACTATTGAAGGTACAGTTTTCTTTGTTGTATTCCTTCTCCTTCCACAGTTAAATTTTTATCAAGTTTTAATCATTTTTGTGAATATAACATCGACTTAATTGATGGGTGGTGCAAATGGTCAGAAAACGGACGATGAAGTAAGTTCAAATATTACAAATCTTTATTAGACAAAGTCCCCATTAATAAAAACAGATTTATTTCTAGATTTTAAGAGTATTCTTATAACTATTCCTTTTATATAATATTGACAATGTGGAGAAAGATGTTTAAGTACAAAAATGAAGGCACAAATAGCTATGAATTTGTTGAACAAAATTGATTTTGTCATCAGATCTTACTGTCTTCTTACGGTCTGAGCGACCCTAGTTTGTTAAAATTGAAACTTGTGCCTTTATTTTTGTACTTAAAACACTTTTCTCCACATTGTCAATATTATATAAAAGGAATAGTTATAAGAATATTCTTAAAACCTAGAAATAAATCTGTTTTTATTAATGGGGACTTTGTCTAATAAAGATTTTTTTAATGTTTGAACTTACTTCATTGTCCGTTTTCTGACCATTTGCACCACCCATCAATTAAGTCGATGTTATATTCACAAGAAATAATAAAACTTAATAAAATTTAACTGTAGTTGGAGAAGGGTTCAACAAACAAAATGTTACCTGAAAGAAAACTGCATCTTCAATAGTTATTGAAATATGCGAATTTAAAGTAGGATTCACTTTTTTGTGTCACCCTGTATAACACATTAAATCAAAGCCTAGTTTGTTCTATATCATGCATGGGTACATGAGAATGTGTAAATATGTACAAAGGTTTAGACGTCACTCATCTGCGGTAGTTAAGAGGCAGTGTAAACTTGCAACACTTCACTGACCACAGCACTAACAACTAGTTAGGTGTGAGAGACGAGAAGTGGACTGGTGTGATAGGAACGGGCAGATTGAGAAGAAATGACAAGAAATGAGAAGATTGAGAAGAAATGACAAGAAATGAGAAGATTGAGAAGAAACGGGAAGCTTATTGACACAAACAAGAAAATTTGATGAAACGGGAAGGTTTTAGAAACAAAACAGATCAGTTACAGACGAAACTGGTAAACTTTCAGTAACGAAACGGTCTGCTTTACAAGAAAAACTTTTAATATTAATAAAGAAATTAATAAAGCAACAGTTCACATTTTCAGTTGCTAGTTTTTCATAACATAGTTCTCACCGCAATATTTTCCTTTTATATCCATTGCACATACTTCTATATAAAAAAGGCATTCCACTCTTTAGCCGCATGAGTTGTTTCCTTTTTAATGAATGCTCTAATTAAGCAGACTAATAAAAACACAGCTTCCATTGCCACTTTATAACGCAGCGTTCATTAACTTTTTGCCTGTTTCCATATAGGCTGTTTTACCGGACTGTTGACCCTTGGCAAAATTAGACCTAATTTCCACAGAGGATATTTAAATCAACGCCTCTGGGAGGTAACTTTTAATCTAGTCCAGTGATTAAAGTTTTTATTCAAATGATTAAAATTTTATACCGAATTGAACACCGAAAGAAAATATCGCTAATTTTTTTTATTAAAATATCGCATATTAATATAACCATTGAATATTTTTATTGCTCTTTTAGATATAATAATAGATGTGTCCAATACAAAATACTATTAATGTTATCTATTTAGTATGCATTCAGATTTTAGATATGTCTGAAGAAAGCAAGAATCTAAATTAAATATTATTTCAATTGAATTAGTTGAGAGATGAAGACGCAATAAAAATCTCATAAGAGAAAAGAACTTTTACGAATCATTTTACACGAGAAAAAATAATATTTCGAAATTTTGGCTTCCAACTTCAGCTCTCATTTAATTAAATTTCAAATAAATCATATATATAAATTTAGAAGGATGAATAACATTATAAATATACAACAATCAGGGGGTGTTTATACGCTAGTGGATTAAACCAAAATTAAATTACTCGATTACAAAAGAAAATCTAATCGGAAGTTGAACCCCTGAGCTAGACATATCAGACTATAATTCTCTATTCCCATCTCTTATATCCTTATTATTTCTTTGTTTATAAAGATATATGCTTTAATAACATTATAAATATATTAATTTACACCCTAAGAAATAAACAGCTCTATTGTTCAATTTATTAACATTTAACAACGAATACAATAGATGTTCTTTCTCTTTAATGAACATTAATTTCTTTTTTCTTCACTCCCTTTCATTATTATTCCTATAAGAGTTAAATTCACCACAAAATGAATAGAGAAATAACCCCTATTCACATTCGTGAATAATAATAATTGGTACAAGACAAGCGTGTGTAAGGTAAATAGCATTTCAAATTATTAAAGCTAGGGAAATTAATAATGTAGTTGCTGATGGTTCAGTAAATAATGTTTTGATAACTACTCTATCATCGAAAACGATAAAATTAAAAAAAAATTGATTGGTTCATATTCTTAATTAAAAATATTCTTAGAACTCCTCTATAGTAAATGTAATCAATAGTCCTAAGTAAGAGAACTATCCCGCATAATAAACAAATTTCCTTTAGTCTGCCAGTGAATGACCATCAGTTTTCCCGTACACTTTACGGTTTCTCACCCGTACACTTTACGGTTTCTCTCCCGTACACTTTACGGTTTCTCTCCCGTACACTTTACGGTTTCTCTCCCGTACACTTTACAGTTTCTCTCCCGTACACTTTACAGTTTCTCTCCCGTACTCATTACGGTTTCTCTCCAGTACTCATTACGGTTTCTCTCCCGTACTCATTACGGTTTCTCTCCTGTACTCTTTACGGTTTCCCTCCTGTAATCTTTACGGTTTCCCTCCTGTACTCTTTACGGTTTCCCTCCTGTACTCTTTACGGTTTCCCTCCTGTACTCTTTACGATTTCCCTCCTGTACAATTAACGGTTCCCCTCCTGTGCAATTTACGGTTTCCCTCCCTTACAATTTACGGTTTCCCTTCCGTACAATTTACGGTTTCCCTCCCGTACATTTTACTGTTTCCCTCCCGTACATTTTACAGGTTCCCTCCCGTACATTTTACAGGTTCCCTCCCGTACATTTTACTGTTTCCCTCCCGTACATTTTACAGGTTCCCTCCCATACTCTTTATAGGTTCCCTCCCGTACTCTTTATAGGTTCCCTCCCGTACTCTTTATAGGTTCCCTCCCGTACTCTTTACAGGTTCCCTCCCGTACTCTTTACAGGTTCCCTCCCGTACTCTTTACATGTTCCCTCCCGTAAACTTTACAGGTTCCCTCCCGTAAACTTTACAGGTTCCCTCCCGTAAACCTTACAGTCCCTCCCGTACTCTTTACGGTCCCTCCCATACTCTTTACGGTCCCTCCCATACTCTTTACGGTCCCTCCCATACTCTTTACGGTCTCTCCCGTACACTTTACGGTCTCTCCCGTACACTTTACGGTCTCTCCCGTACACTTTACGGGCTCCTTTATAGCTTCCATAGCACCAATGTCGACCATTGCTGTCTCCGGAATTATTTAAATTCGTCCCCGCAATTTATTTTCATTGGATTTTGTGGTCGCTTCTGCTACCATTGGAGGAAGCCGTTACATTGTCCAAATTAAATTAAATAGCTTGGGTCTGTTTGAAAATATGGAAACAGTAATTTCCTGCCTAATGGTAAATACTGCACTTCTAATTCTGGGGTGATTTGTCTATCTCATTATACGGTAAGTACTATTTTAATCTCTACGATTTATATGAATTAGTTAAAGAGATGTTTTTAAATTATAATGAACTCGTAATTAAAATGCTCAACTAAATTATAACAATTTTAAAGGTTGTATATTTTCTTGCTCAAAATATTATTTTTAAATTTGCTCGTTCGATACTGTAAATGCTGTCAGTTTCCAAGGAAAATGCTGTCAGTTTCTTAAAGAAATACAGTTTGTCTCGTTTCAAATAATATGAGCGAGTTATCTGCCATTAAAAAAGTGCATACCGTGAGTAAATATTTACAAGACAATTTTTTTTCAGCTACAAATTTTTTAGTCTATTTGTCACAATTCATCAGTCAAACAAATTACACATTACACAATTATTAACATTTATTTGAATGTAAGTACACAGAAAAAAACAGTCCCTTCACCAGACTCAACTAGTTTCCCCTCTACAAGTTGATTAAGTAATTATTTTTTAGATAATTTAACGGTGAGGGTGTGTCCTCATTACACGGTCAGGGTTAAAACATTAATTTAATGGTTAAATTAGTAAATTAATGGCTAATTGCATGCACTTTAACAGACACAACTATTAGTAGGCTATCTGCTTTTTGTATCTATATGCAGTGTATATGCAAGTTATTATTAAGCTATTCGTTAATATTAGACTATATAATTCACATTGTAAGAAAATTTATCAATGATTTTTTTTATAAATTTCAGCAAACTTCACACTGTGAAACTATGAAAACGCTTACCGAACACGAGGAGTAGCTTACCGAACACGAGGAGTAGCTTACCGAACACGAGGAGTAGCTTACCGAACACGAGGAGTAGCTTACCGAACACGAGGTATAGCTTACCGAACACGAGGTGTAGCTTACCGAACACGAGGAGTAGCTTACCGAACACGAGGTATAGCTTACCGAACACGAGGTGTAGCTTACCGAACACGAGGAGTAGCTTACCGAACACGAGGTATAGCTTACCGAACACGAGGTGTAGCTTACCGAACACGAGGTATAGCTTACCGAACACGAGGTGTAGCTTACCGAACACGAGGTATAGCTTACCGAACACGAGGTGTAGCTTACCGAACACGAGGTGTAGCTTACCGAACACGAGGTGTAGCTTACCGAACACGAGGTATAGCTTACCGAACACGAGGAGTAGCTTACCGAACACGAGGAGTAGCTTACCGAACACGAGGAGTAGCTCACCGAACACGAGGAGTAGCTCACCGAACACGAGGTGTAGCTCACCGAACACGAGGTGTAGCTCACCGAACACGAGGTGTAGCTTACCGAACACGAGGTGTAGCTTACCGAACACGAGGTGTAGCTTACCGAACACAAGGTGTAGCTTACCGAACACGAGGTGTAGCTTACCGAACACGAGGTATAGCTTACCGAACACGAAGTGTAGCTTACCGAACACAAGGTGTAGCTTACCGAACACGAGGTGTAGCTTACCGAACACGAGGTGTAGCTTACCGAACACAAGGTGTAGCTTACCGAACACGAGGTGTAGCTTACCGAACACGAGGTGTAGCTTACCGAACACGAGGTGTAGCTTACCGAACACGAGGTGTAGCTTACCGAACACAAGGTGTAGCTTACCGAACACAAGGTGTAGCTTACCGAACACGAGGTGTAGCTTACCGAACACGAGGTATAGCTTACCGAACACGAGGTGTAGCTTACCGAACACGAGGTATAGCTTACCGAACACAAGGTGTAGCTTACCGAACACAAGGTGTAGCTTACCGAACACAAGGTGTAGCTTACCGAACACGAGTTGTAGCTTACCGAACACGAGGTGTAGCTTACCGAACATAAGTTATCTAGTTTTCAAGTCAATATTTTGCCGGAGATACAAAGTTTATTCGACGAAAACTCTTTCAAAGATTACAAACTTCTACTTTTTTAAATTGAAAAACTAACCGAGTGTTATTCGGGCTGTTTTTGTCGTTTTGTTGTCGTTGTTGTTGTTGCTGCTGTCGTTGCTATTCAAAGTCGTACTGACATATTCTATTTCTACCTCCTGAGTAAGTGCCTACTTTTTAACGTGTAGAAACACTTCCTTTTCGTAAAAATAATATAATTATTTAATTTTATATGAGGTTTAACGTCTGCTTCGGAAGCAAAGGCCATATCGCTGGCGTTAAAAGGAAATTAAACACAAGGAACGCGACGGAAAGAAGTCAGAAAGGAAAGTGGCTCCATGAACAAAGTCACCTTACCAACAGTCAGTGCCAATGCTCATGAATGAAGAAAAGATACTACGTGAGTACAGTCACTTACCAAGGAATGTGACGAAAAGGGACAAAATCACCGGAGGCTGCAGTCACGAATGGAAGAGGAAAATGAAGAGGTGATACTAAATGAAACCTTCGAACCTACCTACACAAGATACAAGACCTCGTAGTTAAAGAGCATACATAACCCTAGAGCTATTCTCCAAAACTGCAAGTAGCGTAAAAAAATAAACTTGGTAGAAATTAAAAGGACAATACATAATCCAAATTACAACAGTTCGGACCCATTCACCACCACAGACAGCCTGGGGGCTGACATATCACCATATATACTAATACTTTGTGTCTTTGTCTGTTGGTTGGTTGGTTGCAAGAAAAATGTCACGCTTGAACATTTAATATATAAGAAAACAGAAATATTTTTGACACAAATATTTTTGACAATTTTTTTTATATAAGTATATGTTTTTCTTTCACTATTGATACCCCTTTAATTTTAATGGGAAAGTACACTAGGTACTACATACAAATTAGTTAGCTATACTATTTGGTGTGACAAATAACTACTTACAGGACATATGTAATTATTGTTAAAACCTTATACTAACTATTGTGATACTTATATTGTTATTGAATTAAATGCTACAAATATACAAACAATAACATTTTTCAAAACTAAATAAAATTATATACTTCTTAACCACACATAAACCCAAGTAAAATGAAATACAGTGGACTTAGAAGATGCTAAATTTACAAAAGATCAACATCTGGACCTCCCTAAGGCTTAGATAAAAATCAACTAAATGTCACTATTGAATAAAATAGAATCACCCACTGCACCCCCTAGACACATTCACCCCTCTCTACCCCCCCCCCCCTACCGAAAGTTCGAATTGACATGTCACCGGCTGACAAAGATAGCAACTTGAATTAAAACATCTGCAGCCACTGAATAAGTTCCAATACACGGAATATTAATGCGACAAAAGTCTATTCACAGTCAGTCCCATCCAATCCGAAACTTTCACCCGCACCACATTCTTGGAATTGGCTCCAGAGGAAACTTGGAATGGTAATGATTGATTGGTAATTGCATTAATTTGGAGATCATCTAACGTGGTGAAGAAATGAGATTTAAATCCTTGTTAGAATTATTGGTTATTGGCTTAAACGAAATAGAATTTTTACACTGTGATAAAGAGTAAGGAACAGTGGCAAAGAAATTTAAAGGTCCACTCAGTCCTTCAAAGGTCCACTCAGTCCTTCAAAGGTCCACTCAGTCCTTCAAAGGTCCACTCAGTCCTTCAAAGGTCCACTCAGTCCTTCAAAGGTCCACTCAGTCCTTCAAAGGTCCACTCAGTCCTTCAAAGGTCCACTCAGTCCTTCAAAGGTCCACTCAGTCCTTTAAAGGTCCACTCAGTCCTTCAAAGGTCCACTCAGTCCTTCAAAGGTCCACTCAGTCCTTCAAAGGTCCACTCAGTCCTTCAAAGGTCCACTCAGTCCTTTAAAGGTCCACTCAGTCCTTTAAAGGTCCACTCAGTCCTTTAAAGGTCCACTCAGTCCTTTAAAGGTCCACTCAGTCCTTTAAAGGTCCACTCAGTCCTTTAAAGGTCCACTCAGTCCTTTAAAGGTCCACTCAGTCCTTCAAAGGTCCACTCAGTCCTTCAAAGGTCCACTCAGTCCTTCAAAGGTCCACTCAGTCCTTCAAAGGTCCACTCAGTCCTTCAAAGGTCCACTCAGTCCTTCAAAGGTCCACTCAGTCCTTCAATGGTCCACTCAGTCCTTCGAAGGTCCACTCAGTCCTTCAAAGGTCCACTCAGTCCTTCAAAGGTCCACTCAGTCCTTCAAAGGTCCACTCAGTCCTTCAAAGGTCTACTCAGTCCTTCAAAGGTCCACTCAGTCCTTCAAAGGTCCACTCAGTCCTTCAAAGGTCCACTCAGTCCTTCAAAGGTCCACTCAGTCCTTCAAAGGTCCACTCAGTCCTTCAAAGGTCCACTCAGTCCTTCAAAGGTCCACTCAGTCCTTCAAAGGTCCACTCAGTCCTTTTTTTAAACGTTTATTAGAATACATTTTACCTGTTAATGATATCACCAAAGAAAATGTCACCACTCAAAGTAACTAATCACCACATATCCAATGGTTTGCATCACATTATTCACATCTAATCATCACCACCAAAATATCTTTGTTAAAAATTTAACAGATTCTGAATGAAAAATTACAATAAAATATTGTGTTGGACTGGTGATTTCAGCTGAAATATTTCAGATGGATATGCAAGGCATTATAAAAAAGGCAGTTAAACTTTCATTAATTAGACGGCTTTTTTAGAGAAATTTTGATAATTCCTTATTAATTAATATATTATTGCATTAAATATTTATATAATATATCATTTATATTTTTTTATATATCATGACTATATATCTACAGTAGGTAAAATTAAGTATATATTGAGTTAAAATTTGTAAAATAAACAAATAAAAATTCAATAGCACTAAATGTATGTACTATTAAAGAGAAATTTATCAATAAATAAATAAAAAAATAATTAGTTACAATGAAATATAATTTATTTTATTCTTATTTTACAACTTATTTTATAACGTAAACAAAAATATAATATTGTTAATAATCATATGTTACTATCTCTTTCAAAACATACACATAGCATTATATTCTACAGTAAATATTTACATTAAGATGCAATCTAATTTATAATTGAATTCATTACATTCAAACACAAGATAACATTACATTAATTCGAGTTTCATTTCTCTTCGAAACACACGACTGAAAACTTGGAAAATTCATCAAAAAGTAATTACAGTCGTCACGAGCTCACCTCTGGTAGGAATAGCATTAGCAGGTGGCGGTATGGGTGTAAGAGTCACTGTGCCCATTAATTTAAGTCAATACCTGTGAGTGTATCATTGCTACAAAATAGTTATTTACAGAGCTTTTCAGGGGGAGGAATGCCTCTCAGATGCACCAGGCCTGATCATAATAGTGATGGCATCGGGATACTTAGGGTAAGTTCTGAATTACCGAATGGTTCCACATTTTTGGAGAAGAAAAAAGTATATATATCATTATTTAAGTTCTGTTATAATTGGTAACCATGATGCATACAGGTATAATAGATACCAATTAAAATAAAAGTTAAGTAACTATTATATATTTTTTTCTTACGTGTCCGAAAATGTGGAAACGGTCAATAACTCGAAACTTACCCTTCATCTAAGTTTTATATTTTTAAGACCATTAAATTTCATTAATTAGTTTGTAGAGTGGTGATTAGAAAAAACATAGATAATTATAGTAGATTATCTGATTAAATTCAATGTAAAAGATGATCTAATGATTTTGCAAGATCATCCATAAGACGCGTAGATCATAGGAGATTATAGTAGATCTTTTTTAAGAGTATAAGCAGAAATAAAATTATTGTGGGGCCACCGAAAAATAAGAATGATCCCCACTAAATCTTCTATGGCCCCACCTATGGTATCTAGTTTAACAGATATTAATGTTTCGATTCTCTACTATACACGAACATTTACAACAGTCTATTAGCGTTTTTACAAGATTCTTTTATGCTATCATGAAATATAAAACAATCAAGATATTAAATTTGAAATTTTATATTTCAATAATATATTTTTCACTATTTTCAATTTCATCATAAAAAATATCAATATTTTAAATTCAAAAAAATTATATTAAAAAAGTCTCATAAAAAAGTTAATAATTTGTCTGTGCAGGCCATGCCACATCTCGAATGTGTCGGAGAATACATTACACTATATATATTTACACAGTAAGTATTTACTAAGTTCTTTTGAATGGTTGTACAGGGAATGATTTCATCGCAGAGACTAAAATTAATCTCATTAATATTCATTGTTTATTTACTCTACTCAAAATCTATTCAAAATAACAAAAAGGGCAAATGTTCCTTAATAATGAAAGTTAAAATTGGGAACTAATTATAAATAACATCTAGAAATTATTACACGAGTGTTTCGTCTCTCTTCATTTATAGATAAATTTAATTAACGATAATAAAATTGATACTAGGAATTTAAACGCAAAAGAGGTAATATGGGTACATCTACCATTGTGAGTAGGGTAGAGTCTTTACACTATTTGGCATACAATTTTTATACTATTAGAGGTTATTTAAACTCAACGTTGAAGGTTTTTTCAGGTTTCAACCTTTCGAATAGAAAGATTTCTATTCATCATCAGGAGAAGGGTGGAAAACCTGGACCTGAATTTTCAGTGTAAATAATTTTGATACATTTATACAAGATATAAACGTTAATAAAAAGGAATCATTATAACGTACTCAAATGTAGAAAATTTGTATATGTGGACTTTTGTAATTTACATGTAAAATACGATCAATTTATTTTCGTCGGCAGCCGAGTAGACGACCGAAACACAGAACTAAAGCATGTAGCTACATGCTTCTTGATTAGGCACAGATATTTGAATTTAAGAAAATTTTATTTAAACAAAAAATCAATATCGAATATCAGAATATTAATGGTTTATTGGAGTACTAAGTTTTATCGTTAAAATCAATATATATCATTATGAAAATTAGATTAAAAAATCTTTCAAAATAAACACGTTAATATAAATAATTTAAATAACCCATACAAAATATATCATGGAAAGAAACACCAGTTACATATAAATAAAATTATCATCCATTTATTAATTAGTTGAATGTTTTTTAAGCTTATCTCCCATCAGTTAGTGTAATTAATAGTAACTGTAATTACCTGCACCTGAGTCACTAATTGAAGCTTGCCATGGCACCTGAACTTACCTGTAAAGAGAAAAAGGGATTAATTTGATGCAAGATTTTTAAGGGTTTATATACAATGCAATAAATAAAAAAAAATGGTTTAGCATTTATAAAAAAATATAGCATTTAAAAACAATATTTTTGAAAGAATGTTGAGTTATGGTGAAGCCATAGAAGATTAATCTTCTACATAAAAGATTAATCTTCTACATAAAAGATTAATTTTCTATATAAAAGATTAATCTTCTATATAAAACTGAATTAAATATTTTCTATCATATTCATACAAGACCAATTAATTATTAAATGATTATATTTATTAAATGTCTAAATGTTAGCTATATCCTTTACCTTGTTTTTCTTTCAATTAAAGCAAGTAAAGTAGCTAATTTCAAGTATGATATGGTAACTGATGTAATGTATTTTTTTAAGCACAAATTTTTTACCTATTTCAAAGGGTGCTTTATGTTCAATAAAAAAGTACACAAAAAGTACCTAAAAAGTACACACTGTAACCTATGCAAGGTAAGTTTGTACTTATTATGCAACAAATTAAACTTTTAACTGAACTTTGGGCAATTTTCCATCCACTTGATATGTAAATTTGGAAATTAATTTCCGAACATATTCCAGTTATTAATAATAAAATGTGATTTTAAATGGTAGGATTTATATAGAGTTTATTTTATGTAAAGATAGTTAAAAATACGAAAATAGAATTAAATTAAATAACGATGAAACATTTATAAAGATCTGTATTATTAAATTAGAAATAAGAGAAACAAATGCTAGCTACATATGCGTACCACATATAAGGGTCAAGGCTGCCTAATGTGTTTTTAAAAGAAAATACATGCTGATAAACTACCAATATTATAGTCAAGTAAAAAGATTCAAAACAAACTAATATTTCATAACATTACCAATTTATTGAAGCTACTATAATAAAATTAGGAATATTTGGAAAAAATAGAAATTTTGATAACAAAAAAAAATATTTTTGTATAATACAAATTACCCAATTTTTTGTTTAGCACAAATAATTTTTTTATATATTTTTTATTTGTATGAAACAAATATTTTTCTTCGTATAAATCAATTTTTTTCGTATATAGCACAAATAGCTTTTTTTGTATAAAGTAGAAATAATTTTTTTTTATTATAAAAATAACCTATTAAGTATAGCTCAAATACTGTTTTGTATAATACAAATAACTTATTTTCATAGCTATAGTATAATTTGATAATAAAGACTTATTTACCAACTAAATTCCATTATACAATTCGGTGATTAAAAAGATATTATCAACAAGTAAAAAAATAGACAAATACAAAGTATCGATGAATTTATTCTTTTTGAGAAAAAATTCAACACATTCTTAATGAAAATCATTTCTATTTTTTGAGCCAGAGTTGGTTATTTTTGAGACAGAAAGGCCTGACCGTTAGACAGGATAAATCTGACAGAAACAGTCAGAACTGTCTGACGTAGAGCCGAGGTGTTAAAAATCTGGTGGATTAAAATTTTAGAAAATTGAAGTAAACAAATGAATCTTTCAAAATAATAAATTTCTCAATTATTTACATTAAAATAATTTAACTTTTTTTATTCTAGTTTTCATATTTAACCAATTAAAATAGTATGAAAATTTCATTATTATAATACCATGTACTACACTTGTATAATATAAATTATTAAATGAAAGTGATATACGTGGGATAATTATTATTGTAGCATCCTATATTGCTATTATTTTTGTATTTATTAGGAAAAAAACGAATAGTTATCGTAAAAAATATATGTTTCCAAACTGGATATCTAATACACCAAATAAATATATATATTTAACCCTAAGTGATATTTAACTGATGTTAAAGTATCAGTATTGACTATCAGAAGAATCTCCTAAACAATATCTGCATTGGTGCATTTATGGGGGAACAGCCATCCATAACCTGCGATACGATCATTCCGCGCCAGAGATTACGATCTAGCGGTAGATTTTAGTGCGCAAAGTTGCTTAATATCCTCGGTAGATTATGGGTGTCAGGCTTGCACTCATAAACCACTATGAAGTCCAATCAAAATACCTTCCCCGGCCTCAGGATGGAACAAAGACTGTACCTACCTACCTACCTACCTACCTAACCTACCCATCTATCAAACACTTGCTAGACAAAGAAATTAACATGGCGTTATTTGCGAGGGGTTCAATTGAAGCTTAAGAATAGCTTTGTAGAGTGTGAAACAATTAAAGTGTTTAGAAATGCTTCTTACCCGTCAGAAAATGATTAACCGATTGAATAATTTTATTACACAGTGATAAGAAAACATTCAAGAATAATTTATAAAAATGGAAGAATAATTATGATAATCAATAAAGTATAATCTAAAAAATAAGGAATAAGTAATCAATTAAGAATAATTTAAATATGGAAGAATGAGTAGGTTTCATTGTTGCCCCAAAAAGATGATTGCAATACTAGGTATTCATTGTTATAGAGCACCGTTACAGTGCACACTGATGGATGAATGATGACGTAAATTTAAATAATTAACTATATTAATCCATTTAAAACAATCAAATATTGTAAATAACCTTAATAAATTGATATTAAATACTGATAGAATAAATAAATAAATTCTGTATTCGAAACCTCAGAAACTATTTTTTTTATTTTTTATTCTATTTCTCATGTATTTTTCAATTGATCATGACAATATTTATAAACAAACGTTTCGAATGTACATACAATGAAAAATTGAATTCTAATAATTCGAAATCAGTGCACAATCGTGACAATTAGTTATTATTATTTTCCTAGTTTAACCACCGTATTCGTGACAATTAGTACATGTAACAATATACAATACCTATGTTGATGTTACAATGGAAAGTGATGGTATCGATACCTAATAGAAAGGTAATGTACCAATAATAAACGAAATAACAATGGTTGAGTATATGCCCTGCTATATACAAACATCATTATTTATTATTATTTAAATTATGAGCTATATATTAATTTCAAGTCAAAATAAATTGTAATGGTAAAAAAAAATATTTATATAGATCTTAATATACACTAAAGAGTAATATATATTTGGTATATAATAAAATTTCAGTAACATCCGATTTTAATATAAATTATTTATAAATTTAATTCACAAAATTCACGTCAATATTTACACAGTGTTGCCAGAAAAGATGTCCAATATGTATATAGGGTACATAGTAAAATTCACAAACATTTTGAGTCATATGATTTTTTTTAACTGGGGCATATTTTCCATGTTCAGTTTTTTCACCCTGTATCTTTTTTCACCCTGTATCTTTTTTCACCCTGTATCTTTTTTCACCCTGTATCTTTTTTCACCCTGTATCTTTTTTCACCCTGTATCTTTTTTCACCCTGTATCTTTTTTCACCCTGTATCTTTTTTCACCCTGTATCTTTTTTCACCCTGTATCTTTTTTCATCCACTGATATATAGTAAGACTATGCAATGTTTCAATATACATCAACTTAATGATACTGTTTATCAAACACAATGGGCCAATGGAGTGATTTTCTCCCTGCTCTACAGTTACCCCAGATTATGGGGTAATTGTTACCACAGTTACCCCAGATAAAGGGTTGCAACCAGGGGTTAAAGGGCAACCCACAATATTGGTATATTGTAATAAGGGTTGCGTGCTCAAAAAGAAATTTAATTATTACATTCAGCTTTTTTTCACCGATATAATTGGTGAAAAATTAATGGTTGGAATATTATTCATGAATAATAAAAAGGAGCATAAAGAGAATGTATATGTATATATACAGAAAAAAATTGAAGAATTTATGATAAGTGAAATTCAGAGAATTATCTTTGGAGAAATAAACTGTTCATATATAACCATTCATAATTAATTAATTACCATATAATTATTAGCCATTTCGACAAAGTACATAACATAAATTTATACTTGTTTTGTTTTATAATATTACATAATTGATCGTAAATTTCTTAAATAATCTCTTCCATGAAAGAGAGATTGTATTTGAAAATTGATGTTACTATCAGTAAAACATACCTACGCCGCCGCTTATAAATTATCTTGACCATCAAACTATTCGTGAGTGATAAATGACATTGACCTTCAACCCGATCGCTACCAAAATCTAATCAAATGGTTCCTGGATAATGAGTAATAGTCCCATCAAATTTCAGGCAATTTGGTGTAACACTTTTTGAGTTTTGCGAATAACAAGATTAGAAATAAATAAATATAGCCGATCTAAACATGACCTTCCTCAAATTTGTGAAGGTAGTCAATACAACATTAATATTAAAATATTTATTTTAATAACGAAAAGTGAAAAATTATTTAATGCTTGATAATTATTTCATTTTAAATATTATTAAAAAACATTGAAATAAATATGTAACAGTTTAATTCACTATAACCTATTAAGTAAATATTAATAAGGTACACCTTCTTATAACTCCTACTTCAGATAAAATAATCTCACCTTTGCCATATAAATTCACATGGGACTTAATTAATATATTGAAATATTAACATATATACTGACCAATATGGACCCCTTTAGAACCCTGTGATCCTTTTAAGGACCACTCTAACACGTATGTTGAACCATTTCAAGTCTATATAAGGACCCTCCTTCTACACCTGTATTAACACTTTGTGAACACGTCTGGTGAACACTTTATATGGCATAGGGAATTGCATTCCATGGCATAAAGTGAGAGATTAAAATGGCATATATAATTAATTAGGTGAATTTATTTCATACTACAGAATTTAATTTAAAAAACTGTATATGGTACAGCTAGATAAAAAAATTAAATTATATTAAAAATTGTATCGCAAATGACACATTTTATAATAATAAGGATCTAAATAACTGCAACAACGTGAATTAGAAAATTTAGGTAGCGATTTCAAGGAAATTATTTAAAATAATCAATTAAATGTAATTCCAATTAACTTTAAAAATAAATTGAAAATCATATAGTTAAACTTAAGATTCACTATACTTTATCTCATGCAGTCGACGGTATAGTAACTAATAGATCAATATAACTATTTGGCGTACATGTAACGCACAATAGAAAGTATTGTACATACAATAGAAATATTGTACACAATGGTAGAATTGATCTGTAGGGAGGTGTAATATTACAGGTATATTGTACTCATTGTAAAGAAAGGCAATGCGATATGCTATTTACCTTCAGTAATTGTAACTACTAACCTATTGTGAAATAAGCTATTAATTTATTGAGTGGAAATTAAAGAAAGAAATGAATCTTTTGGTAGAGAAAATTAGAGCAAATTTCCAAATTCTAAATTAAACCATGATGTAAAAATACTAAATAAAAATTTAGAAAGAATATGGAGTAGTTTGCCAATAATTAATTAATTTGTTTATGCAGTGTTATTTTTAAATCACTTTAAATGTAAGAACTGACATGATGTACCTACATCAAATTGTCGTGTATATTTGTTTGAAAAAATAAAAATAGAATTCTTCTGCTTCTGTTCAAACTTTAGTAAATTTAAATGAATAAATTTGGTTTGATAAAAGTGAATAAAAAATATTCTCTAAAAATAATATTTAAAAAGATGAAAAAAATTTCCATTGAAAACAAGAATAAAATATTTACAGAATAAAAAATCCTTTAAACATTAAAATTATCTGTTATAATTATATAGAATTTTTTCAAATGGAAATTAAAAACAAATTAAAGTTACTAAATATTTTTCTTTACCTTTTTATATTATATAATTATTAACACTTTATCAATATATGTCGTAATTTCTCATTACGACACATCAACACTCGTAATTACGACTAAGTTTTCATCGTTCGAGAGGTTCTAGAAGTTCTAAAATGATAAAACTTCGAAGATTAGAGCAACTATAAATTCAACAAAATTACTTAGCGCCTTTTCGATAATTAATTAAAACTTGGACGCTAACTTTCAAATTTCTAAGGAATGAGCATATTAGGAGCCGAATTAAATTTATAATAATATAAGTGGTAGAAATTGCTATATTGATCAATATTAGAATGATATAGATCTGTCTGTCCGTCACACTAAACCTAATAATACGTTTGTCAACCAACTGGTAGCAGAGATATGATTTTTATCCAATGTCAGTACAATAAATGGTTTCAATAAGTGAATTAAATTTTATTATATTCAGTTGAAAATACTGGAGAAGAGGTGGAGCCAGGGGAAAAAATGACAGGCATACCCCGCCCTTATTATGTCTCAGACTTATGACAATCGAATAAATGTGGGGCATGTCTCACTTTTATTTCTAATGGTATAGAAATGATTAAAGTAGTAACTTGGGTAATTTGGTAGGTTGTTTAAGTTAAACTGTTTTCTCCGTAACTTATACAGGTGGGATGGACTAAAAATAATTGTATGGTAAATATATTACTTACTAACAAATTATTTTTAATTCTAATAAGTCAAAAAATTATGTAATGAATAATTCAAAAACAGGAAAACTACTAAATTCATAGACTCAATATTTAGCATCGCGTAAAAGCGATAAAAATGCAATATATATAATGAAAAATCATTGCGCACATAGACCACTAATGCTTTTAGCTTTCGTATCATCACGGACCAACATTCCCAAAATGGAAACATTATTATAAATACTTATAAAATCCAAACCAGTAATTATGTAAACTATAATTAAAATCTAACTAAGTAATTATATAATATACGTGCAAGATTCACGTTTATCAATGTTGTATAATTGTATATACCTAATATATAAATTTAAAAATAAATATTAATATTTCAACTTCCTCTTCTTTTATCATAAATAAAAGCATATTAATCATTGCATTACAATTTTCAATTCCTTACTTACTTTCAGTAACTGTTTTCAATTCATTATTTACTTTCAGTAACTGTTTTCAATCCATTATTTACTTTCAGTAACTGTTTTCAATTCATTATTTACTTTCAGTAACTGTTTTCAATTCATTATTTACTTTCAGTAACTGTTTTCAATCCTTTATTTACTTTCAGTAACCGTTTTCAATCCTTTATTTACTTTCAGTAACTGTTTTCGATCCTTTATTTACTTTCAGTAACTGTTTTCAATTCATTATTTACTTTCAGTAACTGTTTTCAATTCATTATTTACTTTCAGTAACTGTTTTCAATCCTTTATTTACTTTCAGTAACTGTTTTCGATCCATTATTTACTTTCAGTAACCGTTTTCAATCCATTATTTACTTTCAGTAACTGTTTTCAATCCATTATTTACTTTCAGTAACTGTTTTCAATCAATTATTTACTTTCAGTAACTGTTTTCAATCCATTATTTACTTTCAGTAACTGTTTTCAATCCATTATTTACTTTCAGTAACTGTTTTCAATCCATTATTTACTTTCAGTAACTGTTTTCAATTCATTATTTACTTTCAGTAACTGTTTTCAATTCATTATTTACTTTCAGTAACTGTTTTCAATTCATTATTTACTTTCAGTAACTGTTTTCAATTCATTATTTACTTTCAGTAACTGTTTTCAATCCATTATTTACTTTCAGTAACTGTTTTCAATCCATTATTTACTTTCAGTAACTGTTTTCAATCCATTATTTACTTTCAGTAACTGTTTTCAATTCATTATTTACTTTCAGTAACTGTTTTCAATCCATTATTTACTTTCAGTAACTGTTTTCAATCCATTATTTACTTTCAGTAACTGTTTTCAATCCATTATTTACTTTCAGTAACTGTTTTCAATTCATTATTTACTTTCAGTAACTGTTTTCAATCCATTATTTACTTTCAGTAACTGTTTTCAATCCATTATTTACTTTCAGTAACTGTTTTCAATCCATTATTTACTTTCAGTAACTGTTTTCAATCCATTATTTACTTTCAGTAACTGTTTTCAATCCATTATTTACTTTCAGTAACTGTTTTCAATCCTTTATTTACTTTCAGTAACTGTTTTCAATCCATTATTTACTTTCAGTAACTGTTTTCAATCCATTATTTACTTTCAGTAACTGTTTTCAATCCTTTATTTACTTTCAGTAACTGTTTTCAATCCATTATTTACTTTCAGTAACTGTTTTCAATCCATTATTTACTTTCAGTAACTGTTTTCAATCCATTATTTACTTTCAGTAACTGTTTTCAATCCATTATTTACTTTCAGTAACTGTTTTCAATCCATTATTTACTTTCAGTAACTGTTTTCAATCCTTTATTTACTTTCAGTAACTGTTTTCAATCCATTATTTACTTTCAGTAACTGTTTTCAATCCATTATTTACTTTCAGTAACTGTTTTCAATCCTTTATTTACTTTCAGTAACTGTTTTCAATCCATTATTTACTTTCAGTAACTGTTTTCTTTGTAACAGTAAATACTCTTCATTCCTCCGCAGATTGCAATAGATAAATGCTATGAATTTCAAGTGGAGAGACGGACTTTTTTGCTAAACTGCGATAAATCCATAACCGATAGCCCCCCAGTCCCCCATTTGAGGGGGCGAGGGTGATACTTATATATGACTAAAAGAAATGATACAAATACATGACTAAAGGAAATGATACAAATACATGACTAAAAGAGGTGATACTAAAACAAGACTGAAAGAGAAGATACACATACATGACAAAAGAAGTGATAGAAATACATGACTAAAAGAAGTGATAGAAATACATGACTAAAAGAAGTGATACAAATACATGACTAAAAGAGAAGATACAAATACATGACCAAAAGAGGTGATACAAATACATGACAAAAGAAGTGATAGAAATACATGACTAAAGGAAATGATACAAATACATGACTAA
The DNA here is from genome assembly GCA_947561585.1 of Caprella mutica. Classification (NCBI taxonomy): domain Eukaryota; kingdom Metazoa; phylum Arthropoda; class Malacostraca; order Amphipoda; family Caprellidae; genus Caprella; species Caprella mutica. The sequence continues at coordinate 85,533 of CANNZV010001262.1, read as the reverse complement.
AAGAGGTGATACTAAAACAAGACTGAAAGAGAAGATACACATACATGACAAAAGAAGTGATAGAAATACATGACAAAAGAAGTGATAGAAATACATGACTAAAAGAAGTGATAGAAATACATGACTAAAAGAAGTGATACAAATACATGACTAAAAGAGAAGATACAAATACATGACCAAAAGAGGTGATACAAATACATGACTAAAAGAGAAGATACAAATACATGACCAAAGAGGAGATACAAATACATGACCAAAAGAAGTGATACAAATACATGACTAAAAGAGAAGATACAAATACATGACCAAAAGAGGTGATACAAATACATGACTAAAAGAGAAGATACAAATACATGACCAAAGAGGAGATACAAATACATGACTAAAAGAGGTGATACAAATACATGACTAAAAGAGGTGATACAAATACATGACCAAAGAGGAGATACAAATACATGACTAAAAGAGGTGATACAAATATATGACTAAACGAGATGATACAAATACATGACTAAGAGAGATGATACAAATACATGACTAAATTAATTTTGTAGGGGTTTAACATCTGCTTAGTAACCAAAGACCACATCGCTGACGTCAAAAGGGAATTAAATACAAGGAATTGGGAGAGGCAGTCAGAAAGGAAAGTGACTACATGAAAAAAGTCAATTACTACCGTCAGTGACAAGGCTCATGGATGCAGAAAAGCTACTCCGTGAATGCAGTCCCAAGGGTCGCCACCCCTTCTCTTACATTCACCACAGACAGAATTTAGGATAGAGCCCCTGGGGACTGACATGATGTATCCATGGGATGAAGTAGCCAAGGCATGAAGTAGCCAAGACATGAAGTAGCCAAGACATGAAGTAGCCAAGACATGAAGTAGCCAAGACATGAAGTAGCCAAGACATGAAGTAGCCACGACATGAAGTAGCCACGACATGAAGTAGCCACGACATGAAGTAGCCAAGACATGAAGTAGCCAAGACATGAAGTAGCCACGACATGAAGTAGCCTCGACATGAAGTAGCCAAGACATGAAGTAGCCAAGACATGAAGTAGCCAAGACATGAAGTAGCCACGACATGAAGTAGCCACGACATGAAGTAGCCAAGACATGAAGTAGCCAAGACATGAAGTAGCCAAGACATGAAGTAGCCACAACATGAAGTAGCCACAACATGAAGTAGCCACGACATGAAGTAGCCACGACATGAAGTAGCCAAGACATGAAGTAGCCAAGACATGAAGTAGCCAAGACATGAAGTAGCCACGACATGAAGTAGCCACGACATGAAGTAGCCACGACATAAAGTAGCCTCGACATGAAGTAGCCACGACATGAAGTAGCCACGACATGAAGTAGCCACGACATGAAGTAGCCACGACATGAAGTAGCCACGACATGAAGTAGCCACGACATGAAGTAGCCACGACATGAAGTAGCCACGACATGAAGTATCAATATGGGATGAAGTATCAATATGGGATGAAGTATCCATATGGGATGAAGTATCCATATGGGATGAAGTATCCATATGGGATGAAGTATCAATATGGGATGAAGTATCCATATGGGATGAAGTATCAATATGGGATGAAGTATCCATATGGGATGAAGTATCCATATGGGATGAAGTATCCATATGGGATGAAGTATCCATTTGGGATGAAGTATCCACGACATTAGGTATCCACGACATCAAGTATCCAAGACGTGGTTCATCTTTTTAACCTTTAAGGTAAAAGGTAACTAACTGTATTCACCTTTCCATACACTCACTCACCTTATCAAGGGTTACCGTGGGGTTAAACGTTTCTAAACACAACAAAAGGTGAACAAGGTAAATTTATCCCCTATTTATTTAAATAGAAGATGGCAATAGAATAAATGATAGCGAATGACAGCAAGCGCACCCTATAATTCAAACTATCTTGTAATTCAATAATACATTTAAATATCTAACTGGAGTCAAAGATTTTAAATAGAAAACATTCATTCACTTTTAGAAAAGTAGTTAGGAAGGAGTAATGTGGTCAATGGGAAGGTAAATCAGGTAAGAATACCACAGAGGAAGGTAAATCAGGTAGGAATACCACAGAGGCAGGTAAATCAGGTAAGAATACCACAGAGGCAGGTAATTCAGGTAAGAATACCACAGAGGCAGGTAAATCAGGTAGGAATACCACATAGGCAGGTAAATCAGGTAGGAATACCACATAGGCAGGTAAATCAGGTAGGAATACCACATAGGCAGGTAAATCAGGTAGGAATACCACATAGGCAGGTAAATCAGGTAGGAATACCACAGAGGCAGGTAAATCAGGTAAGAATACCACATAGGCAGGTAAATCAGGTAGGAATACCACATAGGCAGGTAAATCAGGTAGGAATACCACATAGGCAGGTAAATCAGGTAGGAATAACAGAGGCAGGTAAATCAGGTAGGAATACCACATAGGCAGGTAAATCAGGTAGGAATACCACAGAGGCAGGTAAATCAGGTAGGAATACCACAGAGGCAGGTAAATCAGGTAGGAATACCACAGAGGCAGGTAAATCAGGTAGGAATACCACAGAGGCAGGTAAATCAGGTAGGAATACCACAGAGGCAGGTAAATCAGGTAGAAATAACACAGAGGCAGGTAAATCAGGTAAGAATACCACAGAGGCAGGTAAATCAGGTAGGAATAACACAGAGGCAGGTAAATCAGGTAGGAATACCACAATACTCTAAATAGTTACAGACGCACTATAATATATAGTGCTAAAATATAAAGATAGAGTTAATCCTATAAAAAATGTAACCTATTTAATAGAAACAAGATACTGTCACACTATAGTTCTCAACTTTAATAAGTTTATTCATTCAGCGTGTACAGTACTTATTAAACAAAGGCTAGTTGTAAAGAAAGTAGATAATAACTATCAAAATATTGATGGAACGAAACGACGAATCCTCATGGTAAGAAACACAGTTATTTTTGTTTACATTTACTTCTCTTATCTGGACAGCAGATGTTTCACAAGTTCTACGAGGCTAAGAAGCGCAAAGCTTCAGATTCACTGGTAGAGAGAATTCACAAGTGATCAGGTAGTCACGAGTTGGATTTATTTGCAACATTTTTCAGTATATAGAGTGAGAGCATGGGTGCCAACCTCTCTAAAGCCAGGGCATGGGTACCACCCTTTGAAAAGCCAGGGCATGGGTGCCAACCTCTCTAAAGCCAGGGCATGGGTACCACCCTTTGAAAAGCCAGGGCATGGGTGCCAACCTCTCTAAAGCCAGGGCATGGGTGCCAACCTCTCTAAAGCCAGGGCATGGGTACCAACCTCTCTAAAGCCAGGGCATGGGTACCAACCTTTATAAAGAGAGTATATTTTTCAACCGAAATAGAAAGTTGAGACGTTTGTCTTAGAGATAGAACTCAGGAGTCCATTAATATTGTGTAAAACGTACTATCGACTGAGAATTGTAGTATTGAGTGGCTCTAGTTTCAATAGTTACCATCATCATTAAAATCATACTTTTAACATAGTTATACTTTCAATTGACATTAGTGCAGCTCTAAGTTCAAAATAATAACCTAATGTATAGAAAATCTTCTTGGTGATATTCATAATCATTTTAGAAATAGATATCATTCAAACAAATTCAATGGACTCTCATTTACTTGTATAATAAACTATTCATTTTTACAATCAATACTCAATAATATTGAAAGGTTTACTGAAATGCAAGTATTACACATATATGGGCAGTACACACGTAGGGTTTTTTAAGTCTTTCTACCAGACTTTTTGCTAAGCTCCTCCTACTTTTTCAACGAGAATATAAGAAGAAACGGTATAATTATTATTTATTTTAGTTGGTATCCATGATACCTGCAGGTACCATGGATACCAACTAAAATAATAGATAATAATTATACCGTTTCTTCTTATATTCTCGTGGAAAAAGTAGGAGGAGCTTAGCAAAAAATCTGGTGGAAAGACTTAAAAAACTGTACGTGTGTACAGCCCTATATAAGCATCCAATTCAGATGGAACTACTGTCCTAGAAACCGAAAGAGTTGCAGTACGAAGATTATAAGGGTTAGATAGCCTTATTAGCGGTGAAAAGGAAAGTATTTCAGGAGCTACAGACGGTTGTGGTGTGTAGAAACATTTCGAGAACTTTCGTAAAAGATAAATTACTGAGATTATAATCAGCCGTATAACTTATCCTGTACCAATGTGGTCGTGATGAAAGAACCAAATTAATCGATATAATGAATTGATAAATAAGATGCCTAATCAATTGGTTAAAATATGACACACATGAGATGCATTATCTTATAACAGTCTAATAAGTCCTACTTCATACATTTCCTACACACTGTTATGTACTTATACAATCTATTAAGTGGATCTGAAATGATTTTGCTTACAGTTTAAAAGTAAAACATTTATCAAGAAAAACTTTTCTAATTGTAATACTTTCAGCTAGATATTCTATTATCAAAAATTGATTAGGGTAAGTAACTGCATATTTGTAAGATTTAAAAATAATAGGTAATTAGAAAACTGTGATTTGTGATTAGCATCATGAAGTGACTTTTTCTCTGATAGTACATCATCACAGTGACTCTTTTCTCTGATAGTACATCACCACAGTGACTCTTTTCTCTGATAGTACATCATCACAGTGACTCTTTTCTCTGATAGTACATCATTACAGTGACTCTTTTCTCTGATAGTACATCATCACAGTGAATCTTTTCTCTGATAGTACATCATTACAGTGACTCTTTTCTCTGATAGTACATCACCACAGTGACTCTTTTCTCTGATAGTACATCACCACAGTGACTCTTTTCTCTGATAGTACATCATCACAGTGACTCTTTTCTCTGATAGTACATCATTACAGTGACTCTTTTCTCTGATAGTACATCACCACAGTGACTCTTTTCTCTGATAGTACATCATCACAGTGACTCTTTTCTCTGACAGTACATCACCACAGTGACTCTTTTCTCTGATAGTACATCATCACAGTGACTCTTCTCTCTGATAGTACATCATCACAGTGACTCTTCTCTCTGATAGTACATCATCACAGTGACTCTTCTCTCTGATAGTACATCATCACAGTGACTCTTCTCTCTGATAGTACTATTTTTCTATGCCTCAAACAAGGTAACATTAGATTTCGTGAACCCCGCAAGTCTTTCCCTAATATTCTCTCTAAAATATCGCCAATTGCCCACACCAAACGTCTGTATAACAGATTCAATAGGACGATAACACAATACTGAGGACTTGATAGAGCTGATAACCTCTCGAAGATTCTCATCCTGCCTATCGTACCTAGATGGCGGAAAATAATTAATGATTGACCATTTAGACGCAGCTAATGACAGACCGCGACGCAGGCAAATTGCGAGTGATGTTCCGCAGCCGCCAATTGGAAGTGCGAAAATGATTTAGAGTTTTTTGCACAGAGAATGCATGATCTCCTGAGTGAGCATTGCGACATGACTTTATTGAACAATGGCAGTGATTAGAAGGTAATGGTTTGCTGGGGAAAAACAATTTTAACAGTCTCTTTCATATTCTAGGCATGATAGGATAAGTATGCACCATGGTAATAATTTTAATAGTCTTGTTATAATGAGTTCTAAGAAAACGGTTTGAATTCAAAAAGAGAAATTGAATAACTGTTTTTATGAGTTTCAATTAATTAGAAAATTAATTTAAAGGAATATCGCGTTTATCAAAAAAAAATCAAATTCAATCATCGGTATGAAGATTCTATAGAAATAGTCACTGAGTATTGAAATAAGCTTTATAGCTGTAAAAATACTACGAGGGTACTAATGAACGTGATACTGTGTTCATCCGGACCTACTTCTACTCCAGATTCTGACGTTAAAATTTTCCATACATCTAGCCGAGTAAATAATCTGAATTAGATTTTAAGATTTTAAATAAATTTTATTGCATGAAAGTTGTATAGTAACGTATAGTTACTATAATAAAAATCTCCTGGTTATATCGAAATCCTCACAAAATCCTCCTAAAATCAGTCGTGCACCTAGCAGATAACTTTACCATCTAAATAACAAATCTGACAGTTCACACTAAATCGATATTTAGTTTCGATTACATAACATAAAATTAAGAAATACTACTTCGTAAAAGTGGTTCTAATGATAAAATGAGTATTATACACAAAGTGTCAGGGTATATTCACAGATATTCATTTCGCAACAGCACATTAGGCGATCAACTAAATTTCAAGAAAGTTTATGAAGATGTTAATAACATATTTAGGGGTTTGAAGATATTCCGAAAAAGACATACTGCTGAGGTCAAAAGAAAATGAGTAACAAAAGACTTTAAAAAAGCTACTCCTGGAATACACTCACTTAACAGGTAATGTGAAAAAAGAGACACAAGCACCGGTAACAGTGCTTATGGATTGAAGAGGGAGATGAAGAGTACAACAAAAAACTCACATATGAAGAAAATGGGGAGAATGAAAAACAACAAATAAAGCAACTTACAACAGTTCGGATTCCAATGAACTCCACCCCTCTTCTCCCACTCTCCACAGACATCTTATTGATAGAGTCCCTGAGGTGGCAAGTGTCCTAATATTGCTCTTATTATAGCTGTTGTTGTTGCAGTTCATGTTGGTGTAATAGTCAAAAATTTTATAGAAGCAACTTCACCAAATCCCTCCAGGAAAGACAAACAACAAGATAAAAATAATGAACAGAAAAAACAACCATTAGTTGTATCATTCAAATTCATTAGAAAACATACAAAATTTCATTAGGTATGTTTGAATATACAATTAAATGAATTGCTACACAAGGTAAATGAACAGTTAGAAACATTTTTATATTACAGCAAAAAATCATCAAATAAAAAGAACAAAAGAAAAGAATTTTATATGAAACTAGAACTTTTGATAAGATTAACATTATTAAATTTTGGAACATATACACTAAAATGTCAGATTTGTTTAATGCACTCCTAAGTAATTCATAAAATATGAGGAAAGGTGCTAAAATGTTCCCCTGTATCAAGAAACTTTTAAGAGAATTATATAAGGAGAATTCTTTCAGCCAAAGCCGCTATCTCCTATGAAAAATATATTTATTTTTCGTCTGGAAAGACAAGGAAAATTGAACCATTTTCAGGAGATCAAAAGTTTTTGGTGCCATTGAAGATTATGGTGGAAAAATACTTTCACCAGATTGACAAACATCGTCAAAACAGACGACTTTTACACTAAAATATTCATTGATATCAAGATCAAAGATGAGCGGACGATGTGGTCTCTATCACTTGTCGACAAATGTAAAGATCTAAATTTTTGAGTGGGAGTATATGTTGTATAGTGAGAGAGGTGTTGAAATACTAATATTCGCGTATTTCTAAATTAGGTAGTGAAAACCATTAAAAAAATATTTAATCTTATAATAATAAATAGAACCCACTCCTCTTTTCCTAAATTATGTGCAGGAATGATTAGCACGAATATACACCATTCTTGTAAAATATCTCGCACTCAGTGCACTGTGTTCTTTGTTCGGGGGAGTTGAAGTGGGAGGCTCATTACCATTACTCCAGTCATTCACTCCTCAGCGCTCGCGGTGAAAAGATATGTGCCACTACTCCAGTCAATGGCTCCAAACCAGAAAATGTGCGGCTGCTGATATAAAAATGAAATGGGGAGCTCTTTTCCAGAAAAAAAATTGAGCATAGCTTCAAGGACCTAATTTAGCAGCTCTTTGTTTGAAAGGAATTCGGATTAAAATGGTGTACTCGTGATTCGCTGGGTAAAACGTGAATTATTCAGTAATATTAAAATAATGAAGAATACCATTCCTCGATACCTATTAATGTTAATATTATGACATATTTTTAGCTAAAAATGCTATTATTAACCAAAGTAGAAATATTTAGCATATCCCTGTAAACCTGGTCATTTATTCGAAATTTATTGCTGTAAAATTCTCTCACTCACACCGCATTTATATTCCTAGTTAAGATGAAAAATTATCTGATGTTAATCACGCATTCGCGTGTTCAATTGATCCCTCCCTAGCCAAAGAATGCAGCTTTCTGTCTAAAAGATAAAATCAATTCACATTAGTTACTCCATGAGTGGAAATATTGGCAGGTTCTAATGAGAATGATGAAATGGTTTCCATGCAAACTCTAAAAGTGAATTGCCTTACGCAACTTTGATGGAGTCGGAATATCACCCTCCGAACGTCAAATATATGCAAATGCAGATGTCTGAATGTATTTACTGTAGCTCTTTCTGAAGTTTTATGTATCGGTATCGGCAATGAAAGACAGGTATAAGAAGGTCTTACAACATTAAACACTGCAATTCAAATGGAGTGCTCGATTACAGGTACAATGCATTGTTTAGAAAAAAATATCTTAAAAATAAAGCATTTCACTAAATAAAAGATGGAGATTTAAGAGCAGATGGTTGAGCAATAATTCTATATTCCAAAGAGTATGAAACATTAAGTTCAAGGTAACAGTCTGAATGTTCGAAAGAACAGACATACACCCCAGAAATAATATCTAGAAGTGAAGTAAGAACAATTCTCAAGGGATATCGCACAGGCCTTGGCACATTGGAAGCTGAAAGTTAACAGACGGGTCTCAGCATATGTACAATGTATATAAAATTAATCATAGAGAACGAAACACTATCTGAAAGAACAAATTGAAAAGAACTTTGAAAAAAAATAGCTGATCTAAATTTGTCTAAATTTTTTCAACTTTAAATTCGGATACAACAATGAACAGAAACAAAATCCTTGGTTCAATAATTACTGTTCTTTGATAGAGAAGTAAAGTACAGCAGATAAATTGCACAAGTTTATCAATAAACTACTCGCAGGGGCAGCAGTAGTTTATATCGAGATGGATTTAGAGCGTCGGAGTTCCAGATTGTGAATCATGTCACGTCTTCCACCAAAGAAAAAAAAGCACACGCTACAAGTTTAGAAAGAAAACATGGAAATGAGGGACAAAGTACGTCATTAGCAAGAAAGTTCCTGCACAATAGTGTGTTAGAGATTGACTGGATTATCTAAGATACTAATACTACTAACTATATTACTGAGAGAATGGAGAAAAGTAATCAGGTATGTTAATTCATATCCACGATTTAAATATCCATAATAAGCAAATATTTCAGAACAGACATCGATTTAACATTACTTTGTAAATTCATTAGAAAATATAAACAAACCATTTGTAGTAACTAGAATAATTTCCTGAATAAATTGGTAGATCCGTTAGGCCGTTCCACAATGATTGAAGTTCAACTCCTTATAGATTATAGTTATTGTAATAGTATCTGTTTTTCTATGCTAAATTCAATTGATAATCCAGGTTTATCCTAAAACATTGTGTAGATAAGAGATTTTTTATTTAATTGGTACAAAATTTTGCATTATACAACATAAAACATTCTTAGACTGCAATAGGTTTAATAAGTTTATTGCCCCATATGTGTTGAAACAATTAGCCAAATACTCTACTTGCCTTCGTTTGGAGGAGCTTACAGCCTCCATTTGCATTCATTTCTCCTAACGTCTATACTAGTGAGTAATTAGTACTGAAAATGTTATCATTGTTCACAGTCATCCATCATTCCTCACCGAAGATAATTTGTTGCTGAAATACACGAGTTGCAATAGACAGATGGCGCCGTTTGGTTCCACGCTACATGCCTGCACTAATTACAACATCTATCACCTACATTCATGAGGTAACATTCTGCAATTCACATTCATCAGGACGATAATGAACCAACTTTTCTATTCGTATATTTGTAATTTGGTTTATTGGACAATAGACAATTGACAAATGTTAGGAAGAACCTTTACCCTTCTAAGACTCTGTTATGAATAGCATTAGGTATTCAAGACTTCAACAGATAGTACATTAGTTCTGTAATAGAATTTAACCACACCTCCGTTTCATCCCAGAAATTTGAGCTCCGGAAAACACTTAGACTGAACACTTGCCGTCTAAAACTGTCGACTAACACTTGAAGACAATTTCAGACAAACAAGAAAACTTTGGTCTCACTTAGAAGTGACTTCTAGAGGATATTGAGTTCTAAATCAACTTGGAAAATAACATTCTAGTCTGAATATCTTAAATTTTCCACTTTTAGTACAGCCAGAAATGAAGTAGGAGGTAATCGGCAACCAATAGTATACATAATATATAATAAAGTACAATATAACTACTTAATTATGAAATATTTAATGAACATTAGATTCATCGGCCGAAGAATAGGTTTTCCTGAACCCTTTTCCTTGTTACACTGAAAATTGGGATTCAAGGATGCTCATATTTTTTTCACATTTAGATACAGAAATTCAATATCAAAAAAGGCTATAAGCTTTCATACGAGGAACATACTTCAATGCGATGTTTACCAATGATAGAGTTGCTGAAACAATTTTTCAAGGAAATGATGCAGAAATGGGCACACTGAGAACTTGAAGCTCCATAATGTTCCAAGCTGAATTTATCCGACATCTTGAGGAAAATCTACAAAGTACTCGTGCTCTTCCATATATATTAGATCAAAAGACTAGGAAGCCACACACTTTATGCCCTTCTTAAAGCTTCGGCTTACTAACCTCTGAAGTTTTATTCCGTTTCAGCGGATGAGGATGGGATCTGTTGAATTGATTATAAGTAGTGGAGTGAATTGAATTACCCAACGGGGCTCCAAGGAGGGGGAGGGGGGGGTTGAGATAGAAATGAGATATCAAGTGATTCTCTTGAATGGGAAAGTTATTTTAGTAATTGGGTCACATTCGATAGGAAAAAAGAGACACGTTATTTATTAAATATCTTATTTTGAGATTATTGGGAACTGATATAATTGTGATAGAATGATTTTTAAACAGTAATTGATTATCAATTATATATAATTGGATAATAAAAAAATTGTGATATATTTAAACCACGTACAATTTTTCATGTATATTAGAAAAATTAACTTTCCAAAAATTTACGAAAATAATAAGACAGAAAAGTATGGTAATTGTACGTGTTTCATATCACAACAATAAATCATAATATAGATCCTCGCAAATGTTCAATAACTCTGAATTTAGCTAACAATAGTGCACGGCAATGTCTGATTAGAATGCTTTGTCCGAAAGCCATGGAGGGACCTAAATATTCACTGAAATCAGATCCCCGTTCGACAGCGCATTTTACTCCGTTAATGAAATCTGACAGAGCTTTAGCGAACCAATTAAAGGTCTTAATGATGTAATTCACACAACATGGGTTCAAACGGATTAGGTAGAGCTTCAAAGTGGTATATTGGACCAACTAGAGGAGGGGATTGCTGTGTGTTTTATGTTGGTAAGAACAATTTTAATTCACAAGAAGAAAAAGTTTGAATTGTAAAATTTACTTGATTAGGAACTGCGGTTGTAAAAGAAACAGATCTTCATGTTAATATCATCGGTTATTAATGTATATTAATATTATCTTTTAGAGAAATCTTAACACTATATAAAGTGACATTGAAAAGTATAGATTTTAAATTATCTTAAAATGGAGAAGAAAAATATAAGTAACTGTTTTCCAATTAGGGAATATTCTCGAGAAGGAACTTCACAAAATATTAATTCCACTATTCAGAAATAAAACAAAGCACTACATATGTTCATGGAATTGAATCTATATGTATAAATTCTGCTGAATAACTCGATACATTAATGATATATCGAACACAACAGAAACTGAACTGCCGTTAAAAACATCAGTTAAAGCTATTGTTAACCCGTCGATAAAAGTTCAACTAATCTCCAGATAAACCTGTACCGCTTCGATGAACGAGAACCAACTAAAGGAAGGCAAGACCTTACCCACCAAGAGGAATGGAAACATGGTAGGAATTGAGAAAAGAATTCTTTATTCACAGTGTCTACAGGCCTCTTCATCTACCGTGTCTACAGGCCTCTTCATCTACCGTGTCTACAGGCCTCATCACCTACCGTGTCTACAAGCCTCATCACCTACCGTGTCTACAGGCCTCATCACCTACAGTGTCTACAGGCCTAATCATCTACAGTGGCTACAGGCCTCATCATCTACAGTGTCTACAGACCTCATCACCTACAGTGGCTACAGGCCTCATCATCTACAGTGGCTACAGGCCTCATCATCTACAGTGTCTACAGGCCTCATCATCTACAGTGTCTACAGGCCTCATCATCTACAGACCTCATCACCTACAGTGGCTACAGGCCTCATCATCTACAGTGGCTACAGGCCTCATCATCTACAGTGTCTACAGGCCTCATCATCTACAGTGTCTACAGGCCTCATCATCTACAGTGTATACAGGCCTCATCATCTACAGTGTCTACAGGCCTCATCATCTACAGTGTCTACAGGCCTCATCACCAACAGTGTCTACAGGCCTAATCATCTACAGTGGCTACAGGCCTAATCATCTACAGTGAAGCCTAATCTTCTACAGTGAAGCCTAATCTTCTACAGTGGCTACAGGCCTCGTCATCCACAGTGTCTTCAGGCCTCGTCATCCACAGTGTCCACAGGCTTCATCATCTACAGTTCGGAAAAGTTTATATTTTGTCCTGATAAGGTCTAGAGAGACTCTAGAAGGCACAGCTTGTCACATTCACTAAGCAGCTCCATTGCTCTCTATTTATTTCCCTCTTTTAATCTCTTCCATTTCACTACAATCGGTTTACTACTAATCAAATCCAAGAGCATTCGGAACCAGACTTTTGCAAACTGCTTAGAAATTTCTGTTTATCCAAATACTGTAGCAGTTCCCGATGCCATATTTCTGTTGCAAATAGCGTATATTTTTAAATTAACAATATTTCTAAAAGGAAAAATTAAACAACTTTATTCTAGTCTGAAAGCTCATGAATGCAGAAAAGCTATTTCGTGTCCATAATTTGGACACGAAATGGTATGCATGGAAGCTGGTAAATATATAGTCATATTAATTTACCTAAGTCCACTGCACTGATATAATGTACGAGGAAAATGAAGAGGAGATAATGAAACACAATACGAGTCTACCATGGACTAAGACTTTGAAAACAATTTTCCCTTTAATTTGATTACGCTATCCATTATCCAAATTACAATGATTTGAACATCAGAAGGATTATAAACTCTTCTTTCTTTCCATATAGACCAATTTGGCACGAGATTTTTAATTATAAATAAAGTACATTTATTAATTATAAAATTCCCTTATACATAAGGTATACATATAGAAGGAATATAATACATATTAATTATTATAAGAATGAATAGATTGCCATGATTATAAAAAATAGTAGAATTATCATAACAATGTATTCATTATTTCAATTAATTTTATCAACAATATAGAAAAAATAATTATGTTTTTTTTAATTATGCGAGCTGTATAATGTACGTACATTCTTTCAAAAACTTTAGAAATATTAAATACTTCATGAATATTTATATCACCTGCTCAGAAAATCAATGGCTCATTTTTTTCAATTTCACATTTCGATAAGAGCTAATTGAAGTTTATTTTGATTTTTCTCGCATCGCGCCCTCGCTTCGCCTCATACGCTGAATGAAGCTTGTTAGCGCCAAATAATTGGTATTTAAAGCTCACAAAAGAGACAATTAAAAGATAAGGAACTCATAACACTTTCATCCCTCCATAGAAAGGGTTAAGAAGGATTCCCCTCGCGATTAACACAACTATTTAACCTTGGTGTGATATTGCACAACATTGATAGTATTTTTCTAAATAGGATTAAATATCTTCTATAAAAAAAATATTTTTACTTTTTTTACTATAAAAATTTTAATTAGCAGAAAAATGTCAAATATCCATGACTTAAATATATGAATGACGAAAAAAATTCAGAGACAATAGTTTTCCAGTAAAAATAATTCTATATTATTTTCGAGAAAAAAAATTTAACTTGCTAAAATTCTGATCAAAAAAGAATAAACAAAAAAATAAATCCAGATCTACATAATATTAAAATATTCTAAAATAAAAGTATACATTACCACCAATATTATTCCCACTAGAGTTCACCAAATACACCATCACCTAAAGAGCTACACAGTATAAATCAAGATAGAAAGATACATACATACATACCTACACACCTACTTTTGGTACACCCATCACCAGCTGGCTAACATTTTGATTCAACACTATCGAAAAATCACAGAAAATACCCATGGGAAATTTATATTATTCTAACAAGTTCTTTTTATCTGACATATATATATTTTACCCAAACATATAACTCTTCCAAAAAGATATTTATTACAGTAAAACATCGAAACTCTTACCGAGTTAATTTGAATTAAACACTAGCTGTAATAACGAACATAGCGATTGGTGATAAATTTAAAACAGGTATTAGAGCTATTTGAATTTAATTATAACATTAATTTGAACACGATTTGAATTCATTAAAGAGTTATAATGTTATCATCTTGTTGATATATAGTATCTATATTTAGGACCATGTATCAAAGATACGCAAGAGTGTGATATTAATGTTCGGTTTTCATCAGGTCTGCTTTTACGAACAATGGCGCAGTATTGCTGTACATCACCACTAAAATGCTAGATTATAATGCTAGTAGCGCTGGTTCTCTTGCTCTGCTTGGTAGTGTTGCTCGTGTTAACATGTATGTGGATTTACAGAAAATTGAAGCAAGTGAATAAGAGTGTGTCATTGGAACAGAGTTAGAGTCTCGGTCAAATTGTGGTGCACCAAAACAAACACTCCAGAAACCAAAAGACGATGAGTGAAGTGGAGAAATAGTCAGTAAATGAGGAGATAATTGTAGCAAAGAAGAATTAATGTCTAGAGGAGAACGTAGCCGAAAGATAGATAGCGTTATTGTTCGCAGGGTATGTAAATTACATAGTTTAGACCTTCCGGGCATCAGAGTTTAGAAGAGATTTCGAGCTGCTGCAAGACGCGGAAAGGGGTTCTTTCTAGAAAGCCTGGTTAGAAATTACAAACGGGTGGTTGTTGATTAGAAATGATCTAGGGTAGGACATTATTCTGTGCTAGAAATTATCAGAACCATCTTTGATTTACACTACTGAAGAAAAGAAAAGCTAAATAGGTATTCTAACTCTGAACCAAAAGGAAAAGTCGGGACAAATTAAGAATGACACTCAGCACTACCACATTCGCCTAGACAGCAACATCAGAAGCTTTTTCGACTTGCAGGAGAACACAAAAGAAGACAAATAGACGCTCTTAGCTCGTTTCTTGAATGTTTTTAAATCAGGAGATCTAGCATAGGACTCTGTGCAACATGTTTTGCTTCGTGTGAGCTGTCGTTCTGAGAAGGATCACCTCCTCGAGGCTCTGAACAATGCAGTTATTGAGGACGAAATTGCGGCGAGGATAAAACCTAGAGGATGTATTGACAGCAGCGGCTGAAAAGTAGAAGATTGAGCATCCAGCAACTACAGAGGTGTTCTTTGTAGCCAAGACCAGAGATGCTGAATGTGTCACGTAGTTAAAAGTCTTGGCATAACTTGGCATACATTAGAGAGAGAGAGAGAGAGAGAGTCCATGAATGAAGACATCGATGCATAGGTTGAAGTTCACAGAAATGTTTTGAACTGTGAGTTGAGAATGCAGGATGTGCTTATTATCATATCATTAGCATACAATTATCCAAGAGTTGTCACGCGACTACAGTTATTATCCTATTATATAGAGAAAACGACAACAGATTCGTTAGATAATTATGAAAGTTTCGCTACGAAATAAATATCTGCACTTTAATACTAAAGTAGAAAAAGAATGTTAATTACTTATGTAGAAGGGGAAGGTGGAACTTATTCACAATGGTAATTTTCTTATTATGCAAATAACCTCAGATTTTCTGTCTCGATCTATCACCTGATAAATGGAGGAAAATGAAGTGCTGGGGATTAACGACAGAGGGATTAAAATGATTAACGGGGGAGAAAAAGAGGATAAAATCTTTTGATTAAAGAAAGATAGAATTAACAGGAGTTTAAGAAGATTCGAGGGAACAAGGATTAAAGTGTGAAAAAAGGATTAACGGAACAAGGATTAAAGTGTGAAAAAAGGATTAACGGAACAAGGATTAAAGTGTGAAAAAAGGATCAACGTAAAAAGATTAATATATGAACAAGGATTATAAATTGCTATTCCAATATTAAAATATGTTGAAGATTGATGGAGAAAGGATTAAAATAAGGAAAGAGGATCAATAGACAGTCATGTAAGGATTATACGATTAGTTTGCAAATAAAAATAGAATAAGATAAAAATGTAGAGTTATAAAAGCTACAGAGAAAATAAATGAATGAAGAAAATAATGAAACAGAAGAGGAACTCTAATGGGGAAATAAATTAGAATATATGAAAGTAATGGAGTTTAATAGAAATAAAAGAAATGATTAATATTCATATTTTACATAAAAAATATTATTTCATTAAAAAGAATGTATGAATTATATACTTTTATTAAAATATTATGTATTATCATCTATTGAAGTAATAAATATTATAATGAAATCATTGCTTATATACGGCCCAAGTATTAACTAAAAAAGTAAATAATAATTATTAAAGATAAATCAATAGTGATCTATTTACAACGGAAAAAAGACAATGTTTGTAAATTATTAAAGCAAAATATATTGATTTATTTATCATACATTGACAAAGAACATATAAAAATTCAATGGCACTATTTTCAAACTTACCTAAAACTGCTTTCTATAATTACCCTAATTAACATAAACACCATTATTTAATTTATTCCCCAAAATATCGAGGAGATAAAGCAATCAAATCGAACCAAAAGGCCAAAGAATTCGATAAAAATCGACCATAAATTACTAATTTGCTAGAACCTTCAAAATCAAACATAAATCAACACGGTCCGGCACCGTATAGCGAGTCTGTCTAAGGGAAAAAAACATAATTGCTGTAAACCGTAGAGGCCTTGAAAATGGCAGAAACGAAGGCTAAAATGTGTGATATTAAAATAATTCAGTGTGTAATATTATTCATTTTGGTATTATACGGACAATTTAATATAAAATTTACATTTTCAATAAAAAATATCAGAACTGGAATAGTTTCGAAAACTAAATTCAAATTTACTATTTTCTAAAGAAATCTTTTTGAACAGTTAAAACCTAATTAAAAGATTTTTTTTTTTTTAGAGTTTTTGCTATTTTTATTGCAGAAAATATTAGTGATATTGACCAAAAGGAGTAATTCTCACTTTTCAAAATGAATTAATTAAATTTTTCAAAAATTCTCCAAATAATTTATTAACTATTTCAAAGAGAAGTTTGAAAATTTTCCCCAAACTGTGCAAAATTCTTCCCACACCCCCATGGTCCCTCCCACACCCCCATGGTCCTTCCCCCACCCCCATGGTCCTTCCGCTTCCTTTCAATTAACATTAGTGTGATACTCTGTCCACTAAATAAAAAGGATGAGGCATAACATAACCAGATTATGAACCTCTAGCACCAGGCTATATGTATAGTGCCACACATTAACCAACCACCAGGCTATATGTATAGTGCCACACATTAACCAACCACCAGGCTATATGTATAGTGCTACACATTAACCAACCACCAGGCTATATGTATAGTGCCACACATTAACCAACCACCAGGCTATATGTATAGTGCCACACATTAACCAACCACCAGGCTATATGTATAGTGCCATACATTAACCAACCACCAGGCTATATGTATAGTGCTACACATTAACCAACCACCAGGCTATATGTATAGTGCCACACATTAACCAACCACCAGGCTATATGTATAGTGCCACACATTAACCAACCACCAGGCTATATGTATAGTGCCACACATTAACCAACCACCAGGCTATATGTATAGTGCCACACATTAACCAACCACCAGGCTATATGTATAGTGCCACACATTAACCAACCACCAGGCTATATGTATAGTGCCACACATTAACCAACCACCAGGCTATATGTATAGTGCCACACATTAACCAACCACCAGGCTATATGTATAGTGTCATACATTAACCAACCACCAGGCTATATGTATAGTGCCACACATTAACCAACCACCAGGCTATATGTATAGTGCCACACATTAACCAACCACCAGGCTATATGTATAGTGCCACACATTAACCAACCACCAGGCTATATGTATAGTGCCACACATTAACCAACCACCAGGCTATATGTATAGTGCCACACATTAACCAACCACCAGGCTATATGTATAGTGCCACACATTAACCAACCACCAGGCTATATGTATAGTGCCACACATTAACCAACCACCAGGCTATATGTATAGTGCCACACATTAACCAACCACCAGGCTATATGTATAGTGCCACACATTAACCAACCACCAGGCTATATGTATAGTGCCACACATTAACCAACCACCAGGAGGCTATGTGTATAGTGACACACAGTCACAGTATAGTGCCACACTATAACACTGAAAAACTATTTCTAAACATAAATAATTTCCCTCAAAAATAAAACAAATGCATATATAGCCATATACTATATAAATTAACAAACTACATATACCATACATCATTTAAACACATATCTCCGTTTTCAAAAAGCAAAAACAACCAGATATGAATTTCACACAAAAATATAATGAACTAACACGCCAAACACCTGAAACTGACCCACCGCACCCCTGGGGTTTGATGTAACACAGGTAAAGAACCTACCTTATAAAGTATAGGCAAATACCTATAACTAAAACATATGTAGGCATTAATAATTCCATTAAAATTTATAAACTTAGTTAATTTTTGAAATGTAAAATATAAAATTAATAAAAAAACTCCAAAAGTAAACCATAAAATATAATCATACAGTCAAAATCATTATTATTACACAATAAATGAATAAAAAGTTAGTTATTTTTCTTATACCTTAGTTTCTTTTTAAATATACTAAATAATCCACTCATCTGACCATAATAAAGTACATTCATTACTAGATTTAACTATTTAAAATATTAATTGAAGATTTAAAAAAACAACTTGAACCAATGAAAAAATTAATACAAAAAACTTGTTGAATTTTAGTACTGATAAAGTATGTAGAGTAAATTCTGTGTTATCGAACGGTTCAACAATTTCGATCAAATATTAAAAAAAATACTTTTGATTCGATCGAAAATGTGTACCTGTTCAATAACTGATAGGTTAGTCTATGCAGGCACCAGACAAAGTTACTACTAGTATCAAGCCTTGATTACAACTAGACAACCTAGAACTGGTTATGCAGATGTAATCACTTAAACTTCACACTAAAAAGAGAATGATTGGAGAGTGAGAAAACTGAGAGGGTGACGTACTATCGGTAAATAAAGAGAGTGACGTACTATCGGTAAATAAAGAGAGTGACGTACTATCGGTAAATAAAGAGAGTGACGTACTATCGGTAAATAAAGAGAGTGACGTACTATCGGTAAATAAAGAGAGTGACGTACTATAGGTAAATAAAGAGAGTGATGTACTATCGGTAAATAAAAAGAGTGACGTACGATCGGTAAATAAAGAGAGTGATGTACTATCGGTAAATAAAGAGAGTGACGTAGTATCGGTAAATAAAGAGAGTGACGTACTATCGGTAAATAAAGAGAGTGACGTACTATCGGTAAATAAAGAGAGTGACGTACTATCGGTAAATAAAAAGAGTGACGTACGATCGGTAAATAAAGAGAGTGATGTACTATCGGTAAATAAAGAGAGTGACGTACTATCGGTAAATAAAGAGAGTGACGTACTATCGGTAAATAAAGAGAGTGACGTACTACCGGTAAATAAAGAGAGTGACGTACTATCGGTAAATAAAGAGAGTGACGTACTATCGGTAAATAAAGTTTCATTTATCGCATAATATACACTAATTCTCACCTGTAAACTCCAGACTCACCTATATGAAGTTATTTACATAATTTAAATGAAAAGAAGAGTAAATAGCGGATATGAAGGCATTCGCTCTGCTACATACAGGTTAGTAAATATTAAAGCTATTTCCTTTACACTTTAAATAACTTGACTAAATTTGGAAGAATGTTAGATAAACAAGTGACGTCAAAATTTTAACACAAAGTGAAATGTAACGATAAATAATTATTATTCTCAAAAACTAGTTATTGTTAAATATAAAACAATGTACATTTAAAGAATTAAATTTCAAAAGTACCTCCTAGCTTCATTCAATAGAGAGTTTAAATAATAATTTAGTTTATTGTTTGCAATAAGTGCGGTGTATTAACCAATATGAGTTGGTACCGAGTGCTCTGTGTGTGGTCACATCAACTGCCATATCTCAATGATTAACCATGAGACACCATCAAACACACACAATTTACATCAGGATGAGTGTGGATAAGAAGAAAAATGATTGCTTCTATACCCAGTGGCGCAGATAGAAAACTGTAGTTGTTGGATGGTTTGTTCCCGTGAAATGAAGTTGCAAGAGAATTAATTTATTAGGGGCTTAACGTGTGCCTAACCAAAGCCATATCGCTGACGTCAAAAGGTACAAAGACATCCGAAAAGCAGTCAGAAAGAAAAGCGGCACCATAAACAAAGTCTCTTACCACCAGTCAGTTTTCTACTTCATGGATGCAGAAAAGCTACTCCCATAATAATTGTAGTCAGTTACCAAAATCTAAGACCTCGTAGTTAAAGAGCATAATTCTAGCGCTTTTCTTTAAAACTGCAAGTAACGTTGCGGACGAAAAAAACTCGTGCTCCAGTAGATCTGGAATTGAGGAACCTTCCTGACGATATTTTGGATGACGAGGTTAAAGAAGACGTACTAGAGACTGATAGTTCTGTTCATTCAGAACCCGCCTGTGAAATCTGACCTCCATATGGTCACGTCAAAACATTAGTAGATCCTTCTTTTAAGGCGCAAGCTGATGGAAGACCAATAAGAAAGAGCAAACCTGTGCCTCAGTTATGCTATAATTGTCTGCAGTTAAGATGAGTTATTAAATGTTAATGATTTGACGACAGCAAAACTAAACTTAGAGACTATTGAGGATGTGTGTAGATATTGAGGAATTGTGCGAAACTTTACAATTTCTGAATGAGTCTTAACGGTCAACTCTTATAGTGCAAATTAAAACCTAAAACAACAAACTATGATATCAAAATTAGAACTTTACGTTACCCTTCTGTTTGGAATTTTTTTTTATATTTGTTAAATATTTGTTGAATATGTACACAATTTTTAGAATTAATAAATGAAACTGCCAATTCTAAAGTTTCCAAGTAATGATTAGGTTTCTCAGTTTATTTAATATTTTGTGCGTATTTTACAAATTTTAGAATCAAGCTTTAAGTCAAGGATATCATTGTACTAAGTCCAATGTGTAATAAAATGTCTAATTATAAAGTAAAAATATATAACATTCAGTATTTAATCAATATATATTTACCTATCGACAATAACTATTTAAGAAAAACTAATTAAAAGTCAATTTCAACTTTTTTAACATGGGTTAAAAACTGGACAATTATAACATTCTGATTTAAGTTGAAATTGGAAGGGATTTTCAGGGTTAAAAGTTACAATGCATTTGAAAGTTACAAAAGGTCAACACTTACAAATATAAGTTAGAAAAAAGTAATATGCATTTCATATTATTAACTTACACATCTGGATTCAAATTTTTTTTAAATCACAAAATAAAATGTCAGTTCACAGATGAAACGTACCCTAATTTTTTCTCGTGACTGTACACTAAAGTGTTAACAAAAAACGACACAGTTGATTTATAGAGAAAATACACCCACACACTATACACACTCACACACACAGAGTGATGATATACAGTGATGCATCATCACCAAGAAGGTATCGGTACCGCTGAACTTGAACTATTTACTGCATATTAAAATTTCTAAAAAGTTGAATGAAAGGGAAAGGACTTTACCAAACGTTTGCACACAATTTTATATCAGTTTACAGATTATTTTATTAAAAGTCCAACTTTTATGTTTGGATCATTTTCCTGTAAAAAGAAATAATACCAATAGGAGTAAATAAAGTGCTAAAAAAGGGTTGATCCAAAATATAAGAACATTTCTTCCATAAAATAAGGGTGTGTTTTGTATTAATGATAAATTCTTAATCAACATAGAAACATAAATTCAACTAAAAAAATTGAAAATACAATCTTGTATAATATTGTCTTATAGTAAAAATACATAATATTTATATTCAGTACCTATAAAGAAAAATTCAACTGAAAATTTAATCGCTGTTAACTATTGTAGTTATCGCACTTTTGTTCACAATGAAGTGTGTACTACATAAAACTACAAGTGGGTTGTTCACATCGTTTGTTCACTTTTGTTCACTAATAGGAAGGGGGGGGGGGTCACTGCAGACTGGTTCAGAAAGTGAAATGACTGAGTTAACCTCTAGGGTCACCAGTGACTTAAGGCTCAAATTACCGCTAAAACACACTAATTGTGAGCCTTACTGCAGGCAGAATGGCAGAGTGTGAAATTAGTCATTAATATCACCGTAATTCCCTGATTGAATGGGCTGCCAGGGGTTGTTATTAGGTAAGAATGGGGTAAATGGGGTTGTTATTGGGTAAGAATGGGATAAATGGGGTTGTTATTGGGTAAGAATGAGGTAAATGGGGTTGTTATTGGGTAAGAATGGGGTAAATGGGGTTGTTAATGGGTAAGAATGGGGTAAATGGGGTTGTTAATGGGTAAAAATGGGGTAAATGGGGTTGTTAATGGGTAAAAATGGGGTGAATGGGGTTGTTAATGGGTAAAAATGGGGTAAATGGGTTTGTTAATGGGTAAAAATGGGGTAAATGGGGTTGTTAATGGGTAAGAATGGGGTGAATGGGTTAAAAATGGGGTAAATGGGGTTGTTATTGGGTAAGAATGGGGTGAATGGGGTTGTTATTGGGTAAGAATGGGGTGAATGGGGTTGTTATTGGGTAAGAATGGGGTGAATGGGATTGTTATTGGGTAAGAATGGGGTGAATGGGATTGTTATTGGGTAAGAATGGGGTGAATGGGATTGTTATTGGGTAAGAATGGGGTGAATGGGATTGTTATTGGGTAAGAATGGGGTGAATGGGATTGTTATTGGGTAAGAATGGGGTGAATGGGGTTGTTATTGAATGGGGTTGTTATTGGGTAAGAATGGGGTTGTTATTGGGTAAGAATGGGGTTGTTATTGGGTAAGAATGGGGTTGTTATTGGGTAAGAATGGGGTTGTTATTGGGTAAGAATGGGGTTGTTATTGGGTAAGAATGGGGTTGTTATTGGGTAAGAATGGGGTTATTATTGGGTAAGAATGGGGTTGTTATTGGGTAGTTATTGGTTGAAAAAATGGGATAAATGGGGTAGTTATTGGTTGAAAAAATGGGATAAATGGGGTAGTTATTGGTTGAAAAAATGGGATAAATGGGGTAGTTATTGGTTGAAAAAATGGGGTGAATGGGGTTGTTATAGAGGTAAAATAATGGGGTAAAAGAGGTTGTTATTGGGGTAAAATTTAAAGGACATTATTTTGTTACAAAATTATTTCTAATAGGTAACTAATTCATTCATAAAACATATAATTTAGATATATATTCAAACTAATACATTAAAAAAATGAGGCGCAGATGAGAAAAAAGACACATTGCAAAGATACATCGTCTATTACCTGATAGAAAATACATTAAAAGTTATATTAAAAGAATAATTGATGTGAATCAAAGAGAGATATTGTGACGGTATAATTTGGTGTGAAATTAGATATTGTGAGGTGAGTGATGGGGAGAATACGCAATGCGATGTACCTGTAAAATGCGCACTTTCGATATACACAATGCGCAACATACAATATATACAAAATGCGCATATACAACATATACAGAATGCGCATATACAACATATACAGAATGCGCATATACAACATATACAGAATGCGCATATACAACATATACAGAATGCGCATATACAACATATACAGAATGCGCATATACAACATATACAGAATGCGCATATACAACATATACAGAATGCGCATATACAACATATACAGAATGCGCATATACAACATATACAGAATGCGCATATACAACATATACAGAATGCGCATATACAATATATACATAATGCGCATTCTTAATATATAAATACTCTTGCGCATTTCCCAGGTACCTAATTTGCGCATTTCAAAGACACGCAATTGGCTATTTTGCAATGCACGCAATGCGCATCAAACCATAGCATTCACTGCGCATCTCACACCTCTAAAGGTATACTTCATACCTATTTATTCATTGGCTGTAGAGGAATTATGTTCGGATGGCAAGAACGCACTATAATGAGAAGATAAAGTGCTTTGTAGAGAAACAGACTGTATAGTGAGATAGGCAATGGAATAATAACTAGTGAAATAGTTAAGAGATTTAGTTGTTTTTACAATCACAATAATTAATTATTAACAACTGACCATTATCAGAAGGCATTTATTATCAATTATTTTCATTATCAAAAGATTTATTGAAAAGATGATAATCGCTAATCGAAATAAGATGTTCCAATGCAATAAGATCCTAAAAATCGGTAACAAATCGGAAATGTATCGGAAAAAAAAATTTTTAGAAAGTATCTGTATCAAAAATCGGAAAATTCAATGAAAATGTCCTGTAACACTAACCAGAATATTTAAATATTTTGAAAATAAAAAGCAATTCAAAAAATATGAAATTCAAAAATCCCCAATGAATAAGTAACTGTAGTTTTGAAAGTTCGGCTTCGCAAAGTCGCTATATGGTCAAAACAATTAAAATTCTGAAGGTTTTTCTCAATAGGCAACATATTTTGTAAACATGAGAGTTTGAAACATGACCCAAGTTAGGGTCAAACCTATGGCTAGACTAACGCACTCAAAGATAAGTCAAACATTTACTATTTTAGCAGATTCGTATTTTGATTAGTAAAGGATAATTTGGAAAAAATATTATACGAGAAAAAAAGATATAAAAATATAAAAAAACTGGAAATAATTGGAAAATTATTAATGAATATTAAACATAAATTATCCAAATTATAAAATTAACATCATTTGAATAAATTCAATTTCAATATATGAAATTTAAATACGAATAAGAATAACCTTCATAAAGCATGTTATAAAATAGCCTTCTATATGAAGTAATCATTAAATAAATTGCTATACAATAGGGGTATGATTCACTGAACACAATCTCTGCACCTATAAAATTAGTAACTTAAATAACACATACAACTGCATCCTTTACTATATTTTATAGTGATATATTTTATAGTAGTATATTTTATAGTGGTATAATACCACACACGGAGTAAAAATAATATGATTTAAAGTGCCGTGTAGTTGATTAAGTTATCGATAATATTCTAACTGGACAATAGTTATAGGACTTCTAAAAGCTAGTGAGGAAAATAAGGAATTTAATTAGTAGATAGAAAAAGTCAATCGAAGGTCATAAGCATAAAATTTTTCCTAAAATAAAATGAGAAATAATAAAAACTTGAAAATAAATATAGTTTTTCTTTTCTACTATTATTATTTTAAAATTAAAGTCAATTTTCAATGCTATTTTCTGGCTATTTTTTCAGTTCAATACCTGTTTAGAACATTATCTTTTATTCATATTATTTAGCAATACTAATTGCAGTCCCTAGCGTTTCTAATCAGTACACATGGCATTAAGAAGGGGTCAAATTATTCAGAGAAAAGTGAGACATCTTCAACACATGCAGTTAGGGTCACAGTTAGCACTAACTGCATGGTACATTGGTCTAACTGGCTTGCAGTTAGGGTCACAGTTACCACTAACTGCATGGTACATTGGTCTAACTGACATGCAGTTAGGGTCACAGTTACCACTAACTGCATGGTACATTGGTCTAACTGACATGCAGTTAGGGTCACAGTTAGCATTAACTGCATGGTACATTGGTCTAACTGACTTGCAGTTAGGGTCACAGTTACCATTAACTGCATGGTACATTGGTCTAACTGACTTGCAGTTAGGGTCACAGTTACTACTAACTGCATGGTACATTGGTCTAACTGACTTGCAGTTAGGGTCACAGTTACTACTAACTGCATGGTACATTGGTCTAACTGACTTGCAGTTAGGGTCACAGTTACCATTAACTGCATGGTACATTGGTCTAACTGACTTGCAGTTAGGGTCACAGTTACCATTAACTGCATGGTACATTGGTCTAACTGACTTGCAGTTAGGGTCACAGTTACCACTAACTGCATGGTACATTGGTCTAACTGACTTGCAGTTAGGGTCACAGTTACCATTAACTGCATGGTACATTGGTCTAACTGACTTGCAGTTAGGGTCACAGTTACCACTAACTGCATGGTACATTGGTCTAACTGACTTGCAGTTAGGGTCACAGTTACCACTAACTGCATGGTACATTGGTCTAACTGACATGCAGTTAGGGTCACAGTTACTACTAACTGCATGGTACATTGGTCTAACTGACATGCAGTTAGGGTCACAGTTACCACTAACTGCATGGTACATTGGTCTAACTGGCTTGCAGTTAGGGTCACAGTTACCACTAACTGCATGGTACATTGGTCTAACTGGCTTGCAGTTAGGGTCACAGTTACTACTAACTGCATGGTACATTGGTCTAACTGGCTTGCAGTTAGGGTCACAGTTACCACTAACTGCATGGTACATTGGTCTAACTGGCTTGCAGTTAGGGTCACAGTTACCACTAACTGCATGGTACATTGGTCTAACTGACATGACAAACTAAGACTGTAGAATCGCTTCAGTAAACATTCAATGGCGTTTAAAAAGTAAAAGTTTTTAATTGTTTTTAGATAAGGGAGTTGGAAAGCCGTCACACATGGTAACTCTAAACCAACGTATAAAAATAAATACTATTTTAAAACAAGATACCTGAATGCCGAAAAAAAAAATTGAAAAATAATAAATAAGAAAAAATCGAAATAATTATTTAAATTAATCTAAGAAAAATTCAGCAATAATCTAAAATAAAGGATTGTACAATTATTGCATCATTTAATTTTTTGGGTAAATAGAGTAAAGCTCCTACCTAGAACTTAAAGTAAAGGGTCTAGTGATGATAGATTATTTACTCTATTCTCCTTTCCTATTTGTGATTCTATTGATATTCTAGTCAAATTAGAAGTATTAAATAAAATTAATAACTAGGGAAATTAACTATTGCTTTAGAACCAAAGGCCACATCACTGACGTCTAAAGGAAAGTAAGTACAAGGGACTGGAAGAAGTAGTCAGAAAGAAAAGTGGCTAGGTAATACATAAACACGCCTTCAAGTTCATAGTTGAAAAGAGGTAATTGAATTAATTAAGTATGTACGCAGTAAATACATTCAAACTGACATTTTAATTACACTCGCACTGCACAGCTAGGATTGCATCTAATTTAAATACAGTAATTAATTGGAATAAAGAACTCCTTGAAAAGACTGCAGAAAATAACTATAGAGGTAAATTGTACTTAACATTTTTAATTAGAAATTAATATATCATGCGAGGTCAATTTAAATTGTATAAAAATAATTTCATTTACAATTATATAGATATTATTTTAAAGTATATTTTAAAAAGATAGAACCACTAAAATAATCTCAACAAGACAATAGGCCAAAAAATTCCATCAAATATATTTATCAAATAGGTTGCTAATAATTTCTAGCAATGCATTTATGATACAATCTCACTGGAACAATGGCTGTCATATCTCGATAAATGCTTATCTTATGATAGCGCTCATGACTGCTCATAATGCCATTGCTCATGAGAGTACAATGCAGCTCATAGATGGTCAAAGGAGATAAGCAGTAGAGATCTGAATCACAGTCATTGTCTGGCTATAGTCACAAACACTGTCCTGTCAACACTATTACACTGAAACAATTAGATGAAGTAACGTCCCTTTCACGTGGACGTTTTTCTCATGCCACAGCAAAAAATATAGCGCATGAAAAAACGCTATGACAGAATAAGTGCGTGTTTTGTTTGTATGCTCAAATTATGCGTTTTTAAATACTGCATTTTTGTTGAAAAAAAGCGTTCCGTGTGAAATAGCCTCAGTTCTTAGCCCGACGCTGTCTGACGTCTGCTTCGGAACTAAATGTCATATCAATGACGTCAGAAGGAATATAAATACAAGGGACTCGAAGAAACAGTTAGAAAGGAAAGTGGCTACATGAACTAACTCATCTACCACAAATCTGTGACAATGCTCATGGATGCAGAAAAGATACTACGTGAATGCAGTCACATAGAAATATTACGAAAAAGTGACACTGCTTGAAATATTAGAGGCGATATATAAAAAAAGACAGATTTTTAATAATTAATTTCATATAGAATATCTACCAATAGCAGTAACAAAATACCAAAATTAGTTCTTCTATGGCCCCACCATAACTTACCCCTCTTAATTTTCTATGGCCCCACCATAATTTTCCCCTCTTAATCTTCTATGGCCCCACCATAACTTTCTCTTAGGGAGACAAACCAACATACGTTGGAAATTAAATTTCAAAATGAGCCAAGCCATATAAGTGCTCACTATATTGAAATGAACGTATCAGGTGTCTATTTTTGTCTGATATCATAATGACTTGCAATTAAATATTTATAAAAAGGTAAACAAATAGGCATAGGAATGAAATTTGTAATTCAATATTAAATGATTTGGGATAAAGTACAGCTTTATGGATAAAGTTAATTGAAATATAGAGTTTTAAATTAAATAAATGGTGAAATATAGTTATATACCTCTCACTGAACCGATAGCAAATGTTACCGAATTTATTCACAGTTAATGCATGTAAATAGATTAAAGGCTAATGCATGTAAATAGATTAAAGGCTAATGCATGTAAATAGATTAAAGGCCAATACATGTAAATAGATTAAAGGCTAATGCATGTAAATAGTTTAAAGGCCAATGCATGTAAATAGATTAAAGGCCAATACAGGTAAATAGATAAAAGGCCAATACATGCAAATAGATTAAAGGCCAATACATGTAAATAGATTAAAGGCCAATACATGTAAATAGATTAAAGGCCAATACATGTAAATAGATAAAAGGCCAATACATGTAAATAGATTAAAGGCCAATACATGTAAATAGATTAAAGGCCAATACATGTAAATAGATTAAAGGCTAATGCATGTAAATAGATTAAAGGCTAATGCATGTAAATAGATTAAAGGCTAATGCATGTAAATTGATTAAAGGCTAATGCATGCAAATAGATTAAAGGCTAATGCATGTAAATAGATTAAAGGCTAATGCATGTAAATAGATTAAAGGCTAATGCATATAAATAGATTAAAGGCTAATGCATGTAAATAGATTAAAGGCTAATGCATGTAAATAGATTAAAGGCTAATGCATGTAAATAGATTAAAGGCTAATGCATGTAAATAGATTAAAGGCAAATGCATGTAAATAGATTAAAGGCTAATGCATGTAAATAGATTAAAGGCTAATGCATGTAAATAGATTAAAGGCTAATGCATGTAAATAGATTAAAGGCTAATGCATGTAAATAGATTAAATTAAGGCCAATACATGTAAATAGATTAAAGGCTAATGCATGTAAATAGATTAAAGGTTACAACTACACAAACTCTACTAATTATTGGCTGTCTGCAGCTAGTGAATAAACCAGATCTGATCGACAGCTACTGAATACGTGATGAATGGGTGGGGGGAGAGGGGCATTTTATAGGGGCAGGTGGGGGTATGGGGGGCATTTTATAGGGGCAGGTGGGGGGAGAGTAGGGATTTGGAGAGGGGGGACTGGTGGAATCTTAAAAAATAATCATTTTTTAACTGTCCATAATCATTCTTCAGTTTGAATATATAGAAATCAAGTAGAAGCTCATTAAGTTAAGAATATATTCGCAGAGGAATTAAAACTGCTATCGAAATCTGTTTTATAATTTTCAAAATCGTCCAGTATTTTCCTTGTTTTTAGCCAAGCACAGAGATAAATGTTCTAGAATAATCTACAAAGATCTCCATCGATCAAGATATCAATTCCTTGATTACATCTCTTGTTCTAAATGATTGGAGTGAGTTTACAGTCGGTAAAAGATGGATTAAAAGCTCTTAAGATTTTAGTGCGAATAACCCACTGAATGATAGGGTAGATTGCGTTAAAATGGTAGGTAGCGGTTTGGTTAGTTCAGATAAGAAGTACAGGGCATTCGACAGCTATTGGTATTGTGATCACTTTTAAATATCATACGATTCTTAATATCAATATAATCATGGTTATATATTAAAACAAACTAATAGCTATTATCTACTAGAATTTTATGAAAATGGCATATCTCCAAATAATAATTATTACCCATATTATTAAATTAACGGATGATTCTCAAAATTAGGTTCGATCAGAATGAAAATGTAGAACAAGGCTGTTCCCAAAGTGTTAGAATATTAAAATTAGGTGAAGAGTTCAAATAAATCCTACGGAGGAATCTAAAGAGGTCCAACCAAAGTCTGGTTAAACAGGTGAAATTCACATATTGGATTGTTTACTGTTCTTCATCAAGATCTGAAGATATCCCCGTACAAACACTTCAAATGCCTCATCAGAGCCACAATTATTCTATCTGTACTAAAGAAAGCAGGCTGCCAACCTTGTGTTCAGTGATGAGGTTAAGTTGGACATAGAGCGCCTCTTGAAGAGACAAAGTGATCGATTTGGTATCGGGTTGGTGCGGTAGAGTCCAGATTAGTTACAGAGGGAGTTGCTTCAAAATGGTGAGAGATTGGTCGGAACCCATTGGTTTTTTTGAAGCAGGTATTGAAACTTAACACCAAAAATAGAAAATATTTGTCCAAGAGATATTTGGACAAAAATAGAAAAGGTTTAAAGTCTTATTATCACATGAAATTAATAAGCTACACTTTGGGTGGAATGGACCAAAATCATTCAAAACATAATACGTGAAAATTATTGCAGATCATTAATTAACATAAGCTTGTAATAGAATTGTGAACATGTTGAGTAATATAAATATTTCTTATTCTCAAATTATTGTTAAATAAGTAGTAAGACTATAATTCTTGTATAGTTTCAATGATAAATATGTATAATATTGTATATATTGGATACAAACAAAATGAATAGATATTTCTTCTTAGGATAGATACAATAGAAATTATCGAACTTAAAAGAAATTAACTGTATATTTGGTATCGCAAAAATAAAAGACTTTTTTCTAGAGATTCTCTTTATCAACTTATTCAATAAAATTATCCCCGGGAACATTAAATGAATTTATAAATAAGCCCTAGTTTTGATAGTCATCTTTTAGATGCAAGGTACAGCTCATCTAAGCCAGTGATTGATGATCTCTATAACTTTTCTCACAAAGCACCATATGTTCTGTTGTTATTTATATGCATACATAAAGCAAGTGAGGTGGAATTGAACAATATAATCCTCTCAAATAATTGTTTTCAGGAGTTATTACCTCTTGTGAAGTACTTTGGAGAAGATTTCACGCTTCTGAAAAATTATTGAAGATTTCACTTCAGATGCCTCCGGTGTGCTAACCGGGAAGTTGAACTAATTAGGAATATTATTATTTGAATAGTGTAAAGATTTTCATACTTATATGGAATATTGTAACATTATTTGACTAATATACCTGTTTTATTTATACTAAATCGTGTCACACCTGTCTTTTCTTTTTCATTCTCGTCTTATTTATTTTAAAATGAATAGTGCCACAAGTAAGAAAAAATTAAAGCAAATTATTCCTTTTTCAAATAACAGAATTTATTTTTTCAGATAAAAAAATAGCATACCGAAATGCAAACTCGAAATCTTTTACAATTACTTAGAATTTCTTATCAAGAAATAGCTTTTGAAGCAATTTTATATACCCAAGCAATTTCTTCATGATAATCTCACCACCCTTAACCCACATAAAATTTAATATCTTTATTGTTGTTCTAACGCCTAACCTATCTTGAGGAAAGAAACGCCTAGGATGAATATTCCCTAGCGACCTCTGACACCAATTACGGGGAATCTTACGCTAGGGGTACTAGAAGTGACCGCTAGGGGGAGTACTAGAAGTGACCGCTAGGGGGAGTACTAGAAGTGACCGCTAGGGGGAGTACTTGAAGTGACTGCTAGGGGGAGTACTTGAAGTGACTGCTAGGGGGAGTACTTTAAGTGACTGCTAGGGGGAGTACTTTAAGTGACTGCTAGGGGGAGTACTTTAAGTGACCGCTAGGGGGTGTACTAGAAGTGACCGCTAGGGGGAGTACTGGAAGTGACCGCTAGGGGGAGTACTAGAAGTGACCGCTAGGGGGAATACTAGAAGTGACCGCTAGGGGGAATACTAGAAGTGACCGCTAGGGGGAGTACTTTAAGTGACTGCTAGGGGGAGTACTTTAAGTGACTGCTAGGGGGAGTACTTTAAGTGACCGCTAGGGGGAGTACCAGAAGTGACCGCTAGGGGGAATACTAGAAGTGACCGCTAGGGGGAGTACTTGAAGTGACTGCTAGGGGGAGTACTTTAAGTGACTGCTAGGGGGAGTACTTTAAGTGACTGCTAGGGGGAGTACTTTAAGTGACCGCTAGGGGGAGTACCAGAAGTGACCGCTAGGGGGAGTACCAGAAGTGACCGCTAGGGGGAATACTAGAAGTGACCGCTAGGGGGAATACTAGAAGTGACCGCTAGGGGGAATACTAGAAGTGACCGCTAGGGGGAATACTAGAAGTGACCGCTAGGGGGAATACTAGAAGTGACCGCTAGGGGGAGTACTAGAAGTGACCGCTAGGGGGAGTACTAGAAGTGACCGCTAGGGGGAGTACTAGAAGTGACCGCTAGGGGGAGTACTAGAAGTGACCGCTAGGGGGAGTACTAGAAGTTACCGCTAGGGGGAATACTAGAAGTGACCGCTAGGGGGAATACTAGAAGTGACCGCTAGGGGGAATACTAGAAGTGACCGCTAGGGGGAATACTAGAAGTGACCGCTAGGGGGTGTACTAGAAGTGACCGCTAGGGGGAATACTAGAAGTGACCGCTAGGGGGAATACTAGAAGTGACCGCTAGGGGGAATACTAGAAGTGACCGCTAGGGGGAATACTAGAAGTGACCGCTAGGGGGAATACTAGAATTGACCGCTAGGGGGAGTACTAGAAGTGACCGCTAGCGGGAATACTAGAAGTGACCGCTAGCGGGAATACTAGAAGTGACCGCTAAGGGGAATACTAGAAGTGACCGCTAGGGGGAATACTAGAAGTGACCGCTAGGGGGAATACTAGAAGTGACCGCTAGGGGGAATACTAGAAGTGACCGCTAGGGGGAATACTAGAAGTGACCGCTAGGGGGAATACTAGAAGTGACCGCTAGGGGGAATACTAGAAGTGACCGCTAGGGGGAATACTAGAAGTGACCGCTAGGGGGAGTGCTAGAAGTGGCCGCTAGGGGGAGTGCTAGAAGTGGCCGCTAGGGGGAGTACTAGAAGTGACCGCTAGGGAGAGTACTAGAAGTGACCGCTAGGGAGAGTACTAGAAGTGACCGCTTGGGGGAGTGCTAGAAGTGACCGCTAGGGGGAGTACTAGAAGTGACCGCTAGGGGGAGTAGTAGAAGTGACCGCTAGGGGGAGTAGTAGAAGTGACCGCTAGGGGGAGTAGTAGAAGTGACCGCTAGGGGGAGTAGTAGAAGTGACCGCTAGGGGGTGAACAATACTAGAAGTGAGTATTAGGGGTGGGAAGTTGACAAGTATTGTAATTTTACATTCTATGTATACTTATATATATATCAATTACTAAATAGAAAAATATATAACTGATAAATTTCGCATTATCCGTTGCGCTGATACGATTTAATGATATCTTATAACAGCAAGAACATGTCTTGACAAAATAGAGCAAGCAGAGTTTATTCACACTGATAGAGAACACTTTATCTCCAATCTTTATGAACCAATAAAGTGCAATAATTCTTGAACAACCATCTGAATATTCGCTAAGAACCGTAGTGTTGCTAGACGCTATTTATGAACCTTTTAAACTATATTTAAGTAAGTCCTAGCAAATAAATAGCACGGCAGTTTCCAATAACTTTGCTTTGTTTTGAACAATTCTCGTAAAATAGGCTGCAGAAATGTAGCGAAAATTATAATAAACAGACCGGGTGCACGCTAGACTAAATAATGCTTCCTAACTTCCTACGATATTTGAACGGAAAAAAAGTGATACAGTAGAACTCCTCTATAGTGAACGAGTTAGGAAATACCCCGTATAGTAACCCAATTTTCTTTAGTCCGCCACAAAATCGCATTCAGTTTTCCAAAAACTGATCATAATTCATGGCGGACTAAAGAAAATTTGTTCACTATATTCAGGGTACATCCTAACTCATTCACTATAGAGGAGTTCATTTCATCATTCTTATTTTTAAAATACAATAATTTTCATTCAAAAACAATTGGTAAGAAACCTCTTTCCTTCTACTGAACTCGTTTTAAAAACAAAATCTTGAATTCCTTTTTTGCAAAATTAACCTTTAACTCTCTTCCCCGTTAATTCAAATGGGAAAATCTTCTATTTACCTCCCCAATTGAATGGGGAAGAGGCACTAGGGATTATCCTCACAAATCCTCACAAGTTTAGATCACCAATGAATATTTTATCGACCTCTGATTGAGGAGACTTAAAACAAACACAAAATAAGCAAAGTCAAGGAGTCTTCTTACTGGCCAATGGGAACACTTAACCGTTGTTAGAGTTGCTATTGTTTGGGCAACACTTTTGTTGGTGAACTGTTGCAATTGCTAAGAACCTTTTTGTTCGATAACGAAGGTAGTTGTTTGCTCGATATCTAAAGCAGTTGTTAGTTAACTGTTGGTAAGATGTTTTCTTTTACTATACAGAGTATTTTAATGGATGTTCAGTAGTCTCAAAAGAATATCCCCTCGAAAAGGGGATATTAACATACTTAACATATATGGCCGTTATTAGTTCGTTGTATCCGCTAGTTTGTTGCACTGCACTCTTCACGACTGTTTAATGACCTGGCAGGTGGTTTCAGGGGACGAATTGCCCCCCATACACATAACCTAAAGTGTGTTGATATCCCCTTTACGAAAATTCGTTGACGAAACGTCTTGTCGACGTATCTTCTGGCAACCATTGTAATAAGATATGACGTATTTTAAGTGTCCCTTATAATGTTCTTAACATCAATCAGATCTTCAGGTACAATTTTCTTTAGCAATCCTCCTAGATGGTTTCATTCCACATCAATACCCATTGACTGTGAATGAAAAAAGCAATCTGTGTGCTTTCCTTTTCACTTGCTTCACATCATACAAATAATACTACAGAGTGTATGAAGGTCATATTAAGAGTCACGAAGAGGTGATCTTCAGTTTCAGGCTAGGTACACCTCAGAGCCTGTAATGACTGCAAACGACTAAATTATGCTAATGGTGTAACCACCCCAGCAACGGGGGGGGGGGGGTACAGGGGGTGGGGTACAGGGGTTTTAGGCATATTGGACGGGGGTTAAGACATTCTAAGATATATTATATATTTTAATTTTCGAAAAAAAAAATCTTAAAAAGTAATGAAGAAGTCTATAGAAAAACACTACATAAAATTAAACATACGCACACGAATAATGTAACAGATTGGTGTGTATTGCATAGGTGAGTGTGTAGAATGTGTACACAATAACGCACTATAGTGTGTAGTTTTGACACACTAATGTGCTAGTGTGTAGTTTTGACTCACTAATGTGTTAGTGTGTAGTTTTGACTCACTAATGTGTTAGTGTGTAGTATTGACTCACTAATGTGTTAGTGTGTAGTTTTGATTCACTAATGTGCTAGTGTGTAGTTTTGACTCACTAATGTGCTAGTGTGTAGTTTTGACTCACTAATGTGCTAGTGTGTAGTTTTGACTCACTAATGTGCTAATGTGTAGTTTTAACACACTAATGTGCTAGTGTGTAGTTTTAACACACTAATGTGCTAGTGTGTAGTTTTAACACACTAATGTGCTAGTGTGTAGTTTTGACTCACTAACACCTCTGATAATAGTATCTTGTAGTACTAACTATAACTCTTAGAGTGTATCTAACCACACATTATATTACTGTTGGTGAATACACTCTTGAGAAAGAGCGAGAGGAAGAGTGATTAGATAAGAGGGAAGAAAAGAAAGAGCAATCGGTATTTTTAGAAATAAGTTCACTTAAAATAGTAATTTTAAATTATATTAAAAATGTAAATCTCAAATATTATTGAATTATTTGAATATTTATGTAAATATTTTTTTATATTTTTATAATTATGGATACCTGCTATAAAAATATATTAATTATATATTTTATAGGTATATACTATATAATATCATAAATAACGAGTTTCATGAGTATTAATATACATTATACGTATATCAATTGTTAATATTAATAATCAATTAATGTAACTTTTTATAGCGTAAGTTACGAATTATCGATCATTTCACATTCTCGGTAATATTATAAGAAAAAACTATATAATCATTAAAATAATAATTATTATACAACTTTTTCTCATATGACCGAAGAAGTGAAACTGACCAATAATTCGTAACTTACCCTATATTGGTACTGTCATGCTTTTATTCAAGGTGAGAAAGTACATGAAAAGTGTCGGTAATTGAGTATTTGCCCTGTGATTCTGACAGCTTAAACCCAAGGTATTTCGGATGACATGAAAATATGTTATTGTCCTGACAGAAAATGACAGCAACATAAGATGTGTCAGATCGGACACGCAATCTACCAGCTGACAAATGGCAAAATAGACATGCGAATTGAAGCAATAAAAAACCGGTCAGAATTTGAAAATTTTAAATTGATATTATTTGTGAATATTTTCCTTAATAATTAGTTAGTTATTAAAAAAAATAATAGGAAAAATGATTGAATCCGAAATTATGATTATTAAAGTAAATAAATATTAAGAAATAATAAATTCTGATAAACTTAAAATTAATAAATTGTTCAATGAAATTTTTATACTTAAGTTCAAACCTACAATAGGAAACAGAAAATAATTTATATTAGAAATTATTGTAGACTGCTTAATATTTATATAACACTTATTTTATCAAGGAATAAAAATCCCTAAATTTCACAAATAAGAAAAACAAAAAAACGATTGCAGAAAAAAAAACATTTAGTTCAATACTTCAAAAAATATTTTCCCTACAAACACACAGGGCGTTTTCGTTTAGATTATATAACAAAAATGAAAGAAAATTTATCAATGCAATAAATTAGCCTAACCCTTTCATCTAAGGTGACTATCCTAACCAGAATCGGGCCAGACTTTTCTCACAATCACAATAATGTACATACCCTGGGTAAAGATTGGACAGACAACCCTACTATTAGGGTAGGGGGAACACTGTGTACTATCACTACTATTAGGGTAGGGGGAACACTGTGTACTATCACTACTATTAGGGCAAGTGTAACCCTGTGTACTATCACAAAAAAACACACATTCTTTAAAGAATATAGAGAACTAGCAGTTAATGAAGACATTTTATAAAAAATTGCTTTAATAATTCATACTACACATGTATATAGTTAATAAAATAAATGGAAATTTATAGACTTAGATCTATTAGGTACTGGCCAAACAGTTATGTGATATACTCAGTATAAAGTATATGTATACATAAACTAAGTAGCTATACCGAGCAGCGAAAAGTGTTCAATGACATCAAACTGTTGAGTGTAACAGAATATCGTCATTCAGTTCACTATATTATTTATTGGATTAACGTTCTGACAGACATTGTTCTTTAATAAGTCAAATCAGTAATAAAAAAAATCTGAATGGCAGGATATATAAGTGTTTATTATAATACTAGTGTATTTACAAGTTAAAAATAACGGGTCTTCAATAATAATTTATTAGCCGTTATTATGTTCTTTCAGTTAACTCAATTAAAAAAAATCTGCATAAGCTGATACTATATTAAATATAGTATATTTTATAGATAAAATACACAGAGAAATAGAATAAAAACAATTTAAATATCAAGTCAATATATTCCCGTGCGTATCATAGTTACATTCTTCATGTTTAATACCCGTCGAGTAAAAGCGGACACCAAATAAATAAATAAATGAAAAACTTCAAAATAATCATATTAAGATTGAACACTAGAATAAAATTGTCATAAAAATAACAAATTTTCACGTTTATATATTTTTTGGTCAGAGAAAATAACAAAACTAAAACAAAAGAATACGAAGGATTACTTAATTGAGACATTTTTTGTGTTATGAAAACCTTTTCAAAATTACGTTTTGTTTTATTATAAGAAAATCCTTAAAGCAATGCGTCATTATTTCATACCTATGAAAATATATATTAAATTATATATATGATTCAAATATATGATATTAAATTAAAATATTTATGATACTAAATTAAAATATATATGACATTAAATTAAAATATACATGATATTAAATTAAAATATTTATGATATTAAATTAAAATATATATGATATTAAATTAAAATATACATGATATTAAATTAAAATATTTATGATATTAAATTAAAATATACATGATATTAAATTAAAATATACATGATATTAAATTAAAATATTTATGATATTAAATTAAAATATATATGATATTAAATTAAAATATTTATGATATTGAATTAAAATATATATGACATTAAATTAAAATATACATGATATTAAATTAAAATATTTATGATATCAAATTAAAAAATATATGATATTAAATTAAAATATTTATGATATTAAATTAAAATATTTATGATATTAAATTAAAATATTTATGATATTAAATTAAAATATTTATGATATTAAATTTTTTTTTTTTTTTTATTTATTTATTTATTTGAGCTTACAAAATATATACAGAGTAAAATGAAAAAATACACAATTCAAACAAAAATACAAATTAATTGCAGCTAAGGTTCCGTGAAAGTTAAAACTTGTGAAACCTAATTAAAAATCTACAAACAATAAAAAACTAAGAACTATATTTACTAAAACAATATTCTTTAAAAAGCTTCTTAAATTTAAAATCTGACATTGGTTCTGTTAAAATAGAAGGAAGTTTATTGTACAGTTCTATGGATCTAAAAATAGTAAAATTCCGCTCCAATTCTATTCGAATTGGAGGAAGATAAAACCTATTTGTTCTAGTATTATGCTCGTGAGAAGGGATGAAGTCCGTAAAATATTTATTTAAAAGATGAGGCTCGTCATATAATGCTCTACGTAGAAATTTCATTAAAAAGTAGTCTGCGACATCGTCAAATTTTAAAAGTTTCAGATTTATATACATTTCATTTAAAACCATAGTAGGGATGTTATTTTCATCCCTTCTCACGTTTCAAATTGTTCTTAAAATGTTATTGATTAAAACTCTCAGTGGTTGCAAATGAGTATTAAAAGTCTTGCTAAAAATGATTATTGATTGAGTAAAAACAGAATATGCTAGTGAATAGTAAATTAAAATTAGACTTTTTTTATTAAAATAATGCCTAGCGGCGTACAGAACACCCTGCACCTTACTAAGTTTGGTGCAAAGGTATTCTGTATGAGGTTTAAAATTAAGTTTGTGATCTATAAAAATGCCTAAGTACTTAAAATTATTCACATATTCTACTATTTCATTGTTAAAAAGTATTAATGGTAAAATATCTTCTTTTCTAGAATTAAAAAGCATAAGCTTGGTTTTAGAAATATTTGGTGTAAGTTTATTGAGTTGCAACCACTGAGATAGTTGATCAATAAAGGAGTGTAATTTATTAAAAACATTGGTAAAATCATTGTCACGGAAGTAAAAAACTGCATCATCGGCAAATAAGGTGGAGCTA
Source organism: Caprella mutica (assembly GCA_947561585.1). Lineage (NCBI taxonomy): Eukaryota > Metazoa > Arthropoda > Malacostraca > Amphipoda > Caprellidae > Caprella > Caprella mutica. Next base: position 45,448 of record CANNZV010001262.1, on the reverse strand, counting down.
AAATTATTTAAAATAGACATATTACAGAGATCATTGATAAAAATATTAAAAAGTAATGGACTTAAAATTGATCCTTGGAAGAGGCCGGTGGTGATCGGTTTAAAATCTGATCTAAAATTATCTATCTGTACATACTGTTTCCTATTGGTTAAATAACTGCTTATAAGTTGATTAAAATTACCGTCGATACCGTAGTGATCTAGTTTTTTTAGTAAAAGATTTTTGTCCACGGTATCGAAGGCTTTTTTTAAATCTAAAAATAACGAAATACAATATTGTTTCTTATTAAAACCCGACACTACATGATTTAAAAATTCTAAAACTGCAAAAGTTGTACAAGTTCCAGATCTAAAACCAAATTGGTGTGGGGTTAAAATGTTATTAAAATCTATAAAATCTTTCAGCCTATTATGGAGGAGTTTCTCAAAAATCTTATTAAAAATGGACAGAGTAGAAATGGGTCTAAAATTTGCCAGATTATCCTGTGCTCCTGATTTAAAAATAGGTACAACTCTTGCAATTTTAAAAACTTCAGGGTATTCACTACTATAAAACGAGACATTAAAAATTTTACATAAAACTGGACATAATTTATTTAAAATAGCACACAATAAAAATGGTTTAATTTCATCTCTATGGCAGTTTTTGTTTTTAAAAGATAAAATGACATCTCTGACCTCAGACTCTGTAAAATCATTAAAAACAATTTTGTTAGGGTTAGGTGGGGTAAAAATAGTAAAATTTCCAGTAGTTGCCGGTATTTGGTTTACTAGTTCTAGTGCAATGGAGCTAAAATAATCGTTAAAAACATCTGGGAGTTCCGATTCATTTACTGTATTGTTGTTTTGCTTGATTTTGAAATTAGATCTATTGAAACGTTTTCTGTTTAAAATATTGTTAATTTCCTTCCATGTTTCTTTACTATTGTTTGAGACATTTGTTAGTCTAAGTTGGTAAAATAAATGTTTAGATTTTCGGAGTACAGTTGTAAGTAGGTTTCTAAAATAAGTATAAGAGTGTCTTAAAATTGTACCTCTATTGGCTTGTTGGAGTAATTTATGCTTTTTCTTTATTAAAAATTTAAGATCCGGTGTCAACCACTGTGATTTATTAAAATTATTTGCTACTTTTTTACGTTTCATTGGGAAATGTTTATTAAGTAATTGGTAAATCTCTTTCGTTAGTTTAGAGGCTAAAAAATTAGAATCATTTGAATTAAAAATATTAAAATCAATTTCATTAAAATCTTTGACAAAGTTATTTGTACTTCTTTCTTTTTTAAAATTTCTGTAGAATATAAAATCATTATCTTCATTGTTAGAAGTGTTAAAATGGAAAAAAATAGGTCTGTGATCAGAGACTTCAAATTCTAAAATTGCAGATTTTATGTCATTGTGAGGAATAAAATTTAGCCAAATGTGATCTATTATAGAGCATTGATCAGTCTGGTTGTATGAAAATCTAGTTGGTTTATCTATTAGGGAGTAAAAATTATGTCCTGCCATAGAGTGAGTAAAAGAATTAATAGCACGAGAATTAGAAGGATTTAAAAGGTCAATATTAAAATCTCCACATAAAATAGCTTTAGTTTTGGCAATTGCAGGTAAAATGTTACATGTTAAAATTTCATTAAAAGTCTCAATAGGGTAAGAAGGAGGTCTATAAACACATATTAGATTAAAAATATTTTCATTTAAAATAAAAGACAATGATAAAACTTCAATCTCATCCATGATAAAACTAAGACTATCTAAAATATTCACATTAAAATTACACCTAGCATACACTGATATTCCACCGCCTCTTCCGTTTCTATATATACAAAATTTATTAAAACCTTTCAAATTAAAAACATGATCAAAAGATTCTTCCAACCAAGTTTCTGTCAAGGCGATAAAATCGAAGCAGTGTTCAGTCATGGTTAAAAGGGATTCTAGTTTTGCAAAGTTTCTCCTACAGCTTCTAATATTTACATTTAATACACTAATAGTTTCTTGAGGTGGACTAAAATCTTTAAAATCATCTAGTGAATAACTATTACAGTGGACTGTTGGAAACCAGTTACCATAGGTACTATCATTCGGTTGATTCATTTCTATTGTTATTTTGGTCTGGAGTTTTATTTAAAATGTTTACAAACTTGTTAAAAAATTCAGAGGTATTAATTATAAAATATTTAGGATTGTCGTTAAGTTTTGCGCAAATGTTGCCACCAAATATATATACTGATTTGATACGAATATTAGTTTTTTTAAGTTGTTTGAGTTTGAAGAGAAGAAGAGATCTTTTTTTTGTTACGTACTCGTTGATGAACAGGTTATTTGGTTTGGTTTCTTTGAATTTTATAATAGTTGAAATTTTGTTATGAAAAGAGCTAAATTTTATTTTAAAATGTTTTTTGGTTTTACCAGCTAGTGTGACTGATTCCACAGCTTCGGTCTCCAGGTGCGGCACAACCTTCCTCACCGCTGCAGTCACCTCTTTCTTCAAATCTACCTTTTCTTTCTTCTCTATCTTACTCAGTAGTTCCCTGCAGGCCTCACCTTCAACTTTGACGATATTTTTCAAGGAGTCCTGCTCCACTTGATCAAGACGGTCCTCCAGTCGGGAGACTCCAAGGGTAGAAGAGATAGGCGTTCCGTTGGCGACTATCTCGCTAAACAGGGGTACAACGGTTGAGGGGCCCTGTCCGGTAATTAGAGCATCACACCTATTTAAGTGGTTGTCAATCTTGGATGCTGGATTGAAACTATTTTTCTCGATCTGCTCAACTTTCTTCAGGATTTTAGAAGTAAAGGTTACGATAGACTCTAACAGTTCTATCACATCCAGCGAAATCTCAGTCTTAGCCCCGGTTGAAGTTGTAGAGGAGATAGGTGGCTGTGGCAATGTATTTTTCCTTGGCCTGCCTACCTTATTCTTAATTTCGGGTTTGAAATTTTTCAACTTCCCAATGGTGGCTTTGAGAAGGTCAGACTCTGACTGCAGAGTAGAGAGACAGATATCTTCCTCGCTGTCAGACTCGAATTCACAAAGGTCACGAATAGATGAGTTTGACTTAATAGACATGATGACAAGTGTAACTTTGTCTTTACTTATGTCGTTTTTAGAGAATTAAAATATACATGACATTAAATTAAAATATACATGATATTAAATTAAAATATTTATGATATTAAATTAAAATATACATGATATTAAATTAAAATATTTATGATATTAAATTAAAATATATATGATATTAAATTAAAATATTTATGATATTAAATTAAAATATTTATGATATTAAATTAAAATATACATGATATTAAATTAAAATATTTATGATATTAAATTAAAATATACATGATATTAAATTAAAATATTTATGATATTAAATTAAAATATTTATGATATTAAATTAAAATATATATGATATTAAATTAAAATATTTATGATATTAAATTAAAATGTTTATGACATTAAATTAAAATATACATGATATTAAATTAAAATATTTATGATATTAAATTAAAATAAATGATATTAAATTAAAATATACATGATATTAATTAAAATATACATGATATTAATTAAAATATATATGATATTAAATTCAAATATATGATACTAAATCATATATTTGAAAAGTCAGAAGAACTATAAAGTCCATCCGTGCTGGCACTGTTAGTTTACCTTTTCAAGAGAGTTCTTACCTGGCAATTAAAGGTAATTATCACCTTTTCGGGGGTTAACTCAGGTTACCTCACACACAAATTGACGGTCATTACCCTTACACGTGCTGTGGTTAACCACCTTAAGGTGATATTACTTACACTGACCACTAATTAAACACTCGTCATCTAACCTTTGTGGAGATATAAAGATGTCTGGCAATTAGAGTTTGAATTATAGTTTAAAAAATGACACCGAATATGCAGTTAGTTAATATCTATATTTTAAAAGCAAATAAGATAATTGCATTTAATAAATTTAGTTGGGGTTGGACGGAACCAAAGGCCATAGCGCAAACGTCAAAAGGAAATTAAATAAAAGGGGTCGAAGAACTAGTCAGATGAAAACGGGCTTCATGAAATTAATTGTCTACCACCAGTCAGTGACAAGCTCATGGATGCAGAAAAGCTACTCAGTGGGTACAGTCACTTACTGTTGGAAAATTATAGAAAAGATTACAGAAGATTATGATTTCTTAATCAGAACTCTTCCTATAATCATAAATACTTTATAAAAAATTATTCACTAACACTGAGATGTTTCGTGTTCCCCTTAATTATTGTAGATACTTTTACACTTTAAATTCAAAAACCAATATGCTCTTTTTATACCTAAATATAATTGTTACAGACTATCATGAACCAAACTATTAACCTTTATTCCTAACTAAAACACAATGTCTATCACACCATACGCACCATTCTCTAGCGTAAGACCTAACACTCGCTTCTATTTCTAGTGTAGCATGTTTAACAGTTTATCATCTCCCTATGGGTAGAGCGATGAAGCTAATGTTAATTTACACCATAGCACAGGGCCATTAACTTCATTTTAGGTAATATCGTAGCTGTTTCTGAGGTGCATTTACTTACTGTGTCACTGTAGAACTTATGCTACATTTTCTTGCGGAGAAATGTGCTAATTTTAAACTGTGAACACGCAGTTAATAGCCACTATGGGAAATAATGTAAGAGGAATGAATAAATATGTTTAGTGAATTAATTAGTTTTAAAGGCACATAACTTATAGGTATTATACAGAACATTTTTTATTATTTATTCGAACGAAATATTTCCTACCAAATTCAATTTATGTTCCAATTGCAAAAAATGATATTATGAACATTAATGAATTTAAGGAGAATAGCAAGACCTGAAAATCTATTTTCTTCAAATTTAATAAATTAAAATTAACAAAAATGTATACAAAAATATCATATCAAACTGACGATAATCAATGAAAAGCAAAATTTCTCAGTTCAAAAGGCACGCAAAGAATACTGTTCACTAAAAATGGTTAACTTTAATTCACGTTTGAAGGAACCTACTACTGTTTGAATTAGTAATTTGAATAAATTTCGGAATTTAACTCCTGTATGCAGCGACATTTACTAAATAAAGGAATATTATATTTACTATCGAATCTCGTATCATTGGTTCTCTATTTACATTGGAATCTGAATTGCTGAAAATCACTTATAGACATATAAATTGAACAATGGAAAATATGAATGTCCTTCAGTTTCAGTAGATAGCATCTATAAATATCTTTTAAATCAGTATTGTCAAATAAATAACTTATTTCCATTATTGACTACCTACCATTGGAATAAATTTCAATTCCGTGAATAAAATGAGGATGAATCAAGAAATATTAAAAAGATGAGAATTCGTTTACTGAGAATGTCTATAGTATTGAAATTTTTTGTGCAAATAAGATTAAAGTTCTGAATAAAAATGAAATAACTATCAATTAAAATTGCAAGCTATTTGATTATTTTCGTGAATGATATATTTGGGACTACTATAAAAAAATTATATAAGAATATAGAATAATTTATTTCATCAATATTGAATAGTAATTTGAAAACTAATATACAGTTATTGAACGAATCAAAATCAAACTTTAATGTTTTACAAATCACAGGTAAATTGCGTATATCAATAAAAAAATAACAATCAACCGCATAGAGTACATACTTGAATTTATTTGTAGACTGCTTTATATCACTATTGAATATCAGGAATAAGAGTGATCCCAGTATTGAACCTTGTGGCACACCTGTATTAACATGATTTATAGAAGATGAAGAATTTCCCAATTTAATAAATTGAGTTCGATCCAATAAAAGTGATTACTATGATCTAAACAAATCGGTACAAATCTCACGAATGCCGAATCACCACATTTTAGATATTAGTCTGATGCCTTTCTAAAATTCAACAAAGGAGAAAATACAAAATTGCCCGTATCGAATTCTTTAGAAACATAGGATAGCAAATCAACCAAAACATTAATGTTAAGTTACTTAGTTATTAGACATATTAAACGATCGGTTAACCGATATCATACATCATCGATACCGATATCTCCCTCCTCTACCGATATCTCCCTCCTCTACCGATATCTCCCTCCTCTACCGATATCTCCCTCCTCTACCGATATCTCCCTCCTCTACCGATATCTCCCTCCTCTACCGATATCTCCCTCCTCTACCGATATCTCCCTCCACTACCGATACCTCCCTCCACTACCGATAGTCATATTCACGTTAGGAGGCACTCATGCAGACAATTCATTTCACGCCATCTTACCCTCTTTCCATAAGGAATAAACTCTCCTGATCGAAAACTATAAATATCGTCCCTTAAATAGAAGTCGCAGATGCAGTCACGGACGATATTGCACCGATACTCAGCCAAGATGCGATATATGGATAATAGAGGGGATGAAAAGAATGGACTATTATTTTAAAAAATAAGGGATATAATTATTGTATATACTTTTTTTTATTAAAATGAAAAGGTAGAACGAAATGAAAAAAGTTTTCAACTGTAAAATATCAATTATTACCGGATGATAATTTTAATTGGTAATTATTGAAAAGTCGCACCAAAATATAAACACAATAAATATATTTTAAAGCTCTTACTTTACATTCTATTTTTCGATAACACTGAAATTTTAATCCAGTAATTAATGCGCATCAGGAACTTGTTGAACCTTACGCTCTACCACCTGTTATTACCATATACACTGGAACCCTCTATAGTCAATGTAGAGTCCTCAGTAAGAGATCTACTCCTTATAGTGAACAATTTTAGTCAACGATGAGTTGCCGTCAGTTTTAGAAAAACGATTCATTGCAGACTATAGGAAATGCATATCCACATTGTGAAATATACTGCCCATAATAGTATAGATGTCATTCCACTGTTCCAAGTGACTACAGACACTGAGTCTTACTCCCCCATTAATTGGTGGAGACATCTCTATCTCTCCCCCCATTAATTGGTGGAGACATTACGTCACCACCAGTTAATGGGGGGAGTGCGTGCAGCTGAAATTCCACCTTATTAGTCAGAGAAAATTATATCTATTGAAGGTAAAAGTACGAAATATTTCATTGTACTGAAATGTTCCAATAGCTTTTAAATACAATTTTATTATTATTTGAATATAGGCCTTATTAATATTTGAAGTACTCATTAATAAAGGAACTGCACCGTGCAAAGATAGTCAATATAATTATAGTTAATTAAAGATTGAAACTATTATTCCTATTATCATTAAGTCTATCCTTTGAAGATAATTTCGAATCTATTTCTTTATCCAGAAATAGCTGCTGAAAATTTTCATACTGCTCGGTATTCCGAATGTCCTCCCTGTATAACTTAGTTTAGAAATTTTGGAGTTAAACTATTTTCTTTGCAAGTTTCCAAAAAGTCGATATCCATATTGTTTTTCTTGAAAGGGTAGACTTAATTAAAGATATTATACTACAATAAGATACACCATTCTCGGAAATTTAGGTTCCAAAAAATGCACAGTGCTGCCACCTGTGTTTCATTTACTGTTAATGAAGACATCTCAAAGAAACTTTCAAATATGTTTGTCTTTTTACAATATTCTTTCAGAAAATTGTGTCTGTCTTTTACATTCAATATTGAAAATTAACTGTTTAGTAAGAGATTAGTAGCCATTTTGAAATACAGGTGGCATCACGATTCATTTTTTTGAACAGAAATTTCATATTGTAGTGTAATATCTTTGATTATAATATATGCATTAAATCAGATTGTAATAAATATATCATAATTAACCTTTGCGATAACAAGTCAATGAGAATTGAAAGGTTTTATTTACAACTGTTTAAATATTCAGACTGCATTTAAAAGCTGTGATAACTTTGGGATAACATTAATTGAGTAATCATTGACTGCATAGTTTAATTGAGTTTAGGGTGACATGCAGTCTGTACCTGCATTGGCCTGACCCTGGGGAAACTGTGACTAATAAGGATGGAAGGACTTAATTGCCAGATACCAGGATAGAAACAAATATTGGATATTTTGCATGATACGTTGATATTTTCGTGGACATTTTTTCTTTTCAAAATAAAATTGTATATATGTTATTTTGTTAAATACTTTGATAAATTTTTAAAATTTCTTAGGAAACCTATAGTATTTTGGAATAATATTCTCCAAAACATATAAAATTAACGAAGTTTTCCTTATATTTTGATGGAATAGACTAAACTGATGGTACAAATTGGGAAGCTTCATTTGTTAGAGTTTGTTTCCTATGTTAGTGCTATCAAAAAAATATACATGGAGAAAGAGAATATGTAGAACTATATAAATCATAGCTTCCAATATACTTTAGCACATTTTCAGTACAGTAGAACTCCTCTATAATGAAATGCTCTATAGTGAACGCAGTGTCCTGAGTAAAGAAGTAACCTATATAGTGAACAAATTTTCTTTAGTCTGCCATAAAATAGCCATCAGTTATAGAAAACTAACGGCCAATGGCAGACTAAAGCAAAGGAAAATACATTCACTATAGAGGATTTCATTACAGGGGAGTTATTCTCTATTTAAAATAATTTGTAAACCTGAAAATATTAATGGAGAAAACTGAAATTTGAATAAAAACATTTATGATTAGAAAGATTTAAACTTGACGATATTTCCCACTTTTCAAGAGTGTTAATTAAATAAAAAACGTTGAAAGTATTTCAGGATTAGAGCTGCTTATTCATCATCAGGAACAGAAGTATTCCTGATGATGAATGGACAATTATTATAAGTATGCATAATAAAATTAGCGTTTTATTGCGTATTTCCATGTTTTACAATTACAATTTAACATTTTCCGCAATTGGTCATTTTCCGCAATTGGTCATTTTCCGCAATTGGTCATTTTCCGCAATTGGTCATTTTCCGCAATTGGTCATTTTCCGCAATTGGTCATTTTCCGCAATTGGTCATTTTCTGCAATTGGTCATTTTCTGCAATTGGTCATTTTCCGCAATTGGTCATTTTCTGCAATTATTCATTTTCTGCAATTGGTCATTTCCTGCAATTGTTCATTTTCTGCAATTGGTCATTTTCTGCAATTGGTCATTTTCTGCAATTGTTCATTTTCTGCAATTGGTCATTTTCTGCAATTGGTCATTTTCTGCAATTGGTCATTTTCTGCAATTGGTCATTTTCTGCAATTGGTCATTTTCTGCAATTGGTCATTTACTGCAATTGGTCATTTCTCTTCACCCTTACGTACAAGTACACCTCTAACTACAAGTACCCAAACTATTACCATAGCCAACTCTAAGTGGTATTTATGAACACCAACTTAAGAAAGGACTAACTACCGTAACTATTGGTAAGATGTTTGGAGAGCAATTAGGGGGTAAGGGATTCACTGGTTTGAAGTGTGGGGGGGGGGGAGTACTTCAAATACAAAAAAGATGGAAAATGAAGCATTTTGAGCAGTTCAGGGTAAAAATAGAAAGTCTCTTCATAAAAAAAATATATATTAATAATCCTATGTTATTCGTACGGGGAAAATATTGTCGATCAAAACATAATCTCTCGCAATTTTGCATAGGTGCTAAATGTAATCATGGAAATAATTTCCCCAACAACGATAACCAAACCACAGATCTACAAAAGAATCGTTACGAATAGAAACCCAACATGATAACAAATTGCTTCAACTTATAATCTACGATAACGCAATCGAAATCATCGTTATTTACGCCGATAGTATCGGTGCCTCTATTAACTGAATCGCATTTGGAAATCTCGTACATTCTACCTCTCAAATAATTTAAATTGAGGGAGTTTATGTATTCATACGCTTCATGATTATTGTTATGGAGTGTTTGTTCCGAACAATTAGGAACAATGACTGCAGCAACAAAGTTTGTAGATGTTAACAACAGGGGCAGAAGTTAGGAACAATGATTGCCAATCTGGTCCTGAGGGATATTAGACTATTAGTTAATTCAGAGCTGCTACATGTTAATTCAGAGCTGCTACATGTTAATTCAGAGCTGCTACATGTTAATTCAGAGCTGCTACATGTTAATTCAGAGCTGCTACATGTTAATTCAGAGCTGCTACATGTTAATTCAGAGCTGCTACATGTTAATTCAGAGCTGCTACATGTTAATTCAGAGCTGCTACATGTTAATTCAGAGCTGCTATATGTTAATTCAGAGCTGCTATATGTTAATTCAGAGGTGATAGTAAATGAAACCTACGAGTCTACCTAACACAAACTATTTCGTAGTTGAAGAGCATACCCCTAGCGCTATCCTCTAAAACTGCAAGTAGCGTTAAAAAAATGATAAACATGGTAAAAATGAAAAAAAGACAATCCATAATCCAAATTACAACATTTGGGCCCAAGGGACGCCACCCACCCCCCTTCTCTTCCATTCACCCTGGGGGCTAAGAATAAATAAATTGCTTTTAGAAATCAACTAAATTTTAATTAATTAATAATAAAGTGTACTTTATGAATAATACACATTTTAGCATTGATAGAGGTACCAATACCTACTTACTGACTGACATGATCTGGTTACTCAATTAACACTGGCTAATTAAAAACATAAATAATAATCAATGCTTTTAATTAGATACTTTAGATGTGCAGAGTATTATTGCTATATAACAATTATTCAAATTGATAAAGTTGTATCTAATTTAAATGAGTATGTGATATAATGATAATGGCAGAGTTTACACGACTAATGCCTCCTGAGCTAAGTATTTATCACTCACTATTTTACACTAGTTATTTTCCTTAGCTAATATATTGGCAATAACTATTAGAGCCCTTAATAAATAGTAGTGAATATACTGCATTGTACTATCAGAGAAAAGAGTCACTGTGATGATGTACTATCAGAGAAAAGAGTCACTGTGATGATGTACTATCAGAGAAAAGAGTCACTGTGATGATGTACTATCAGAGAAAAGAGTCACTGTGATGATGTACTATCAGAGAAAAGAGTCACTGTGATGATGTACTATCAGAGAAAAGAGTCACTGTGATGATGTACTATCAGAGAAAAGAGTCACTGTGATGATGTACTATCAGAGAGAAGAGTCACTGTGATGATGTACTATCAGAGAAAAGAGTCACTGTGATGATGTACTATCAGAGAAAAGAGTCACTGTGATGATGTACTATCAGAGAAAAGAGTCACTGTGATGATGCTCATCAGTTTTCCAATTTTTATAGTTTCAAAATGTGTTGAAAATAACTAGTAAACTGTGAAAAAATCATCACAGATGCATTTTTCTTTGACGGCACAATACATAGAAATTAAGAGCTAGTCTTTTTATTAATTATCCACATTGACATTTCAAAAGTGGCCAAAGTCTTAGAATTCGGTCACTGTGTTCTAAAACTTCAGCCAAAATAAGCATGTTTATTGTCAGCCAAACAGGACAAACTTTGCTCATTTGGGGTAAAAGAAGCCAAAAATGGGGAGGCTTTGAGGGACGTTAGTAGATATGCTAGGGGTGGTTTGGAGACTGGGGAGAGGAATATATTGGACAGCTGGAGATATGGTGTCGTATGGAATTTAGATTGTACCTCTGGCTTTGAATTCAAATTATACTTTTGGGAATGATTTGGAAAATTGATATTATTTGGATAATTACAAAAATTTATGTTAAAATGAGAGTTTTAGCGATTCCAGTGAGTGTTGAATAACTATAATAAGAAATTTCAATATGTAAGTTATTAGCTTAAATAACGTAAATCAGCGATATAAATGGATCAAATTTAAAAAAGTTAAAAATTACGAAAAAAAAAATCATAATTGATCTGAATCTATAAGTTGAAAAAAATATATACAGATGAAATATTTTAGTAGTTCACATTCCGTCTTAGCGACCACTCTACCTCTCTGAAAAATTCTTCCACAGCTACCAAATTAGCAACAAAAAATACGACCAGTGAAAAATTATGACATGAACGAATACGGTCATATGGAACGAAAAGACCTCTAAAAAGAAAAGCAATCTACGCATACGAGTGAGGTTAAGTGCTTTAATTTATATAGGTACGCTTTTGTACACTTCTGAATAGGTACATCAACATTTTGAAACAAAACCTTATATAGTATTCGAAGCGAATGGAAAAATGTTTATACAAAGTTTTGATGATATTCCTCATTATATATTAGGTATTTAGAGTCAAAGAAAAGTGCATTTGTAATGATTTCATCACAGTTTACTAATTTAATATTTCCAATAAGAGTATTTTATATTTTCATTGCTAGTAGATATTTTAAAATTGTTCTGAGAATAATAGAAAATTAGAAAACTGCATGTGATTTGTGAAATTAAAATCACAGTTACTCTCTTCCCAGGTAGTACATCACTTTGCTAGTGCTAGTACATCTCCTTTTGCTAGTGCTAGTACATCACTTTGCTAGTGCTAGTATATCACTTTGCTAGTGCTAGTACATCACTTTGCTAGTGCTAGTACATCTCCCTTTGCTAGTGCTAGTACATCTCCCTTTGCTAGTGCTAGTACATCACTTTGCTAGTGCTAGTACATCTCACTTTGCTAGTGCTAGTACATCTCACTTTGGTAGTGCTAGTACATCTCCCTTTGCTAGTGCTAGTACATCTCCCTTTGCTAGTGCTAGTACATCACTTTGCTAGTGCTAGTACTTCTCACTTTGCTAGTGCTAGTACATCTCACTTTGCTAGTGCTAGTACATCTCTCTTTGCTAGTGCTAGTACATCTCCCTTTGCTAGTGCTAGTACATCTCCCTTTGCTAGTGCTAGTACATCTCCCTTTGCTAGTGCTAGTACATCTCCCTTTGCTAGTGCTAGTACATCTCTCTTTGCTAGTGCTAGTACATCTCCCTTTGCTAGTGCTAGTACATCTCCCTTTGCTAGTGCTAGTACATCTCCCTTTGCTAGTGATAGTACATCTCCCTTTGCTAGTACTGGTACATCTCCCTTTGCTAGTGCTGGTACATCTCCCTTTGCTAGTGCTGGTACATCTCCCTTTGCTAGTGCTGGTACATCTCCCTTTGCTAGTGCTAGTACATCTCCCTTTGCTAGTGCTAGTACATCTCCCTTTGCTAGTGCTGGTGCAACTCTCTTTGCTAGTGCTGGTGCAACTCTCTTTGCTAGGGCTAGTGCAACTCTCTTTGCTAGTGCTAGTGCAACTCTCTTTGCTAGTGCTAGTGCAACTCTCTTTGCTAGTGCTAGTGCAACTCTCTTTGCTAGTGCTAGTGCAACTCTCTTTGCTAGTGCTAGTGCAACTCTCTTTGCTAGTGCTAGTTCAACTCTCTTTGCTAGAGCTAGTGCAACTCTCTTTGCTAGTGCTAGTGCAACTCTCTTTGCTAGTGCTAGTGCAACTCTCTTTGCTAGTGCTAGTGCAACTCTCTTTGCTAGTGCTAGTACAACTCTTTTTGCTAGTGCTAGTACAACTCTTTTTGCTAGTGCTAGTACATCCCTTTGCTAGTGCTGGTACCTAACGCTAGGTGGCCGTTTACAAGCACTAAAACTCACACCACAAAATTGAGACGCAATTCGAAAAGCTGAGGGAAATTAGGTTCATTTAACGACTGTCTGTTGCGCCATTCCAAAGGGACGCAAAGGGACGCAAAGGGGGCGCACTGGAAATCATTCCGAGGGACGAGTCCTATTTAGCTGATGGAACGGACACACAAAAGACACTTTTTAATTAAAGGTAATCGATGGTAGGTACAACCATTGGAAGAAATGGCCTCACGGGAAATTCGAGACGAGCCGATGAAAAATTAGGTACTTACCTGTGTCGAATATTTTCGATGAAATTAACTGATTTGAAGTCATTTACTAGTAATTATGATGCAAAAAGGAATTATTTACATATTGTTTTATAAATCGTAATTCTAAATAGGCCGATTTGTGAACCAATGCTAATTGCAAAATAGAAAATAAAGTACAGAGTATCCTATTCAATAACTGAAGGCAATTAGCATCTAAAATATAAAAATGTTTACTAATCATGCATGTGTAGTGAATGCTTTACAAAAAGAAAGAACATGTTTATTTCTACACCTCTAATTAATAACAACTAGTAATAATCCTTTGCTAACTCTAAAAATGGTATGGTATTATAGATAAAAAATAATGGTTAATATATCTTTTTTAAATATGATGCCAGTGCTCATTAATTTCTCCTTTTTTGTTACTAGTGCACGCGTGCAGTAAAAAATGACTGCATTTTTAACATATTAATTTCATGGAAATTAATACAAGTTGAATATAAGTAATAATTATCGGCTAAGATTTCACTACAATATTTTCAATTAATAAAATAGAATTTAACTAAGTTATTTATATCATTTTTGTTGAACTGATATCAGAATAATTTCATATCCATGTTAATTACCAGCTGCTTGTCAAGCGTATTATATTGGCTTGTTTAATGTGACGGACAGACAGAAGTCACTTATTATAGTTGGATACAGCAATTGTTTTCAAAAAACAAGAGAATAAATAGTCCATAATTTCTTTTTTATTCACAAGATAATACTTTTTGGACGAAACCAAAGCTTTTAAATGAGATTTAAGGATTCGTGTCTCATTTTAGGTATATAATAATAAGGAATGCATGAAAAATGTATATGTATGAAAAAGTCAATAAATATATACAAGAGGGTGAAAAAATGTCCATATATATAAGTAGAGTAAAAAAAACATTTAACTGGTAAAAATAGACTACATAAGAGAATATAAGTATATGTAGTATTAATTTTGTATGACTTATATACAAAATAAATAGACAAGGTAAAGTAGCAGTTTTCAGATATGAATTAATTACTGAATGAAAATTACTAAACATATTAATATTTTGATGAGTTTTAATTAATAACCCATTGAAATTTAGCATCAGGTAATTGTCCCTCTACCCTAACTGTATGTATAATGATATAAATAGAATAATATCCTTTTCTAATAAACACACACAATTAAATAGCATACATACCAGACAGTATAGAGTATAGAGTATCTAACACCTTCCAAATGGTCATCAGAACTTACCTGTAAAGAAAACAGAGATTAATTAAAGAAAATTGAAATACAGCTAATTTAATTAATTCAAATTTAATCATAGAAAAAAACACAAATTGATATTAATTAATATGCTACTTGAGTTATAACAACAGGAAAATAGACAGAAAATAAAAGGAAAATTAGTACAACAATTGTACACTATCTATGTATATTAGTTAATTTATAATAAAAATATTAAACGTTTGCATCGGAACCAAAGGTCATGTCACTGACGTCAAAAGGAAATTGAATACAAGGGACTGGGAGGAACAGTCAGAGAAGAAAGTGGCTCCATGAAAAAAGTCACTTACCACCAAACGGTGACTAAGCTCATGGATGCAGAAAAGCTACTCCGTGATTGCAGTCACTTACCAAAGAATGTGACGATAAGGGACACAAGCACCGGTGGCTGAACTCACGGATGGAAGAGGTAAATGAAGAGGTGATAGTAAATGAAGCCTACGAGTCTACTTAACACAAAATCTAAGACCTCATAGTTGAAGAGCATAACCCTAGCGCTATCCTCTAAAACTGCATGTAGCGTTAAAAAAAAATTAAAAAAATATGCATAATCCAAATTACAACAGTCCGGGACCAAAGAGATGCCACCCCCTTCTCTTCCATCCATAACAGACAGCTTCAGGATAGAGCCCCTGGGGGCCTATATTAACCTACAGTTTTATTTAGAATTTCAATTCCAAAAAGATTAAAAACTAAATCCTTATTACAATTAAATTCTTCAAATCTTTAACAACAACGTCAGATGAATATTAATAAAGTACTGCAAACAATAATTTACTGAAGAACAATAATAAATTACTGAAGAACAATAATAAATTACTGAAGAACAATAATAAATTACTGAAGAACAATAATAAATTACTGAAGAACAATAAATTACACCTGAAATTAATCAAGACAACCCAGAGGTATCACAATATTCTCATCCTTACAATTTCTCTCACAACTTTTTGTTTCATCCAATCAAGATCTGAAGTTTGTGATATTAACTAAAAGTTATTGTAGATTGTGAGCCAGATTATTTTGCCCAATGTGGCATTTATGGACGATACCTTACGCAGTCTTACGGAGTTCTAACGCAGTCTTACGGAGTTCTGACGCAGTCTGTCTCTATCGTAAGAGTTGCCTTCACGTCGTTTATCAACCGTCTAAAAGTATTCCCTTGAATCGAAAGATGAATAATTATAGTGCAACTGATGATGAATTTCGCGTATCTTGAATAAATAAATGTATGTCTGGGTGATGTATGTACCTATCTTATTGTGTATTCATACATCTCAGTGTCTCCATGTATGCATACATTTCAGTGTCTCCATGTATTCATACATTTCAGTGTCTCCATGTATTCATACATTTCAGTGTCCCATGTATTCATACATTTCAGTGTCCCATGTATTCATACATTTCAGTGTCTCCATGTATTCATACATTTCAGTGTCTCCATGTATTCATACATTTCAGTGTCTCCATGTATTCATACATTTCAGTGTCTCCATGTATTCATACATTTCAGTGTCCCCATGTATTCATACATTTCAGTGTCTCCATGTATTCATACATTTCAGTGTCCCATGTATTCATACATTTCAGTGTCTCCTTGTATTCATACATTTCAGTGTCTCCATGTATTCATACATTTCAGTGTCTCCATGTATTCATACATTTCAGTGTCTACATGTATTCATACATTTCAGTGTCTCCATATATGCATACATTTCAGTGTCCCATGTATGCATACATTTCAGTGTCCCATGTATGCATACATTTCAGTGTCTCCATGTATTCATACATTTCAGTGTCCCATGTATTCATACATTTCAGTGTCCCATGTATTCATACATTTCAGTGTCCCATGTATTCATACATTTCAGTGTCTACATGTATTCATACATTTCAGTGTCTACATGTATTCATACATTTCAGTGTCTACATGTATTCATACATTTCAGTGTCTACATGTATTCATACATTTCAGTGTCTACATGTATTCATACATTTCAGTGTCTTCATGTATGCATACATTTCAGTGTCTCCATGTATTCATACATTTCAGTGTCTCCATGTATTCATACATTTCAGTGTCTCCATGTATTCATACATTTCAGTGTCCCATGTATTCATACATTTCAGTGTCTCATGTATTCATACATTTCAGTGTCTCCATGTATTCATACATTTCAGTGTCTACATGTATTCATACATTTCAGTGTCTACATGTATTCATACATTTCAGTGTCTACATGTATTCATACATTTCAGTGTCTCCATGTATGCATACATTTCAGTGTCTCCATGTATGCATGCATTTCAGTGTCCCATGTATTCATACATTTCAGTGTCTCCATGTATGCATACATTTCAGTGTCTCCATGTATTCATACATTTCAGTGTCTACATGTATTCATACATTTCAGTGTCTACATGTATTCATACATTTCAGTGTCTCCATGTATGCATACATTTCAGTGTCTCCATGTATGCATACATTTCAGTGTCCCATGCATTCCTACATTTCAGTGTCTCCATGTATGCATACATTCCAGTGACTCCATTTAACATACATCTTGACAGAGTCTCCCTGTACATAATACCCCCCCCCCCCCCCCCCACAGAGATGTCACTGATAGTGTTATCAGCTGTGATAAGCTGTCACGCTTCACACAATGGGGGGGGGGGGGTGAAAAAGGGAGGGGGGTTAGAAGATTGAGTGGTTACGAAGGTAGAATCCTGTCCACTATGTGTAGCTGTGTAGTCACTATGTGTAGCTGTGTAGTCACAATGTATAGCTGTGTAGTCACAATGTACAGCTGTGTAGTCACAATGTACAGCTGTGTAGTCACAATGTGTAGCTGTGTAGTCACAATGTACAGCTGTGTAGTCACAATGTACAGCTGTGTAGTCACAATGTATAGCTGTGTAGTCACTATGTACAGCTGTGTAGTCACAATGTACAGCTGTGTAGTCACAATGTGTAGCTGTGTAGTCACAATGTGTAGCTGTGTAGTCACAATGTACAGCTGTGTAGTCACAATGTACAGCTGTGTAGTCACAATGTACAGCTGTGTAGTCACTATGTACAGCTGTGTAGTCACTATGTACAGCTGTGTAGTCACAATGTATAGCTGTGTAGTCACAATGTACAGCTGTTTAGTCACAATGTACAGCTGTGTAGTCACAATGTACAGCTGTGTAGTCACTATGTACAGCTGTGTAGTCACTATGTACAGCTGTGTAGTCACAATGTATAGCTGTGTAGTCACAATGTACAGCTGTTTAGTCACAATGTACAGCTGTGTAGTCACAATGTACAGCTGTGTAGTCACTATGTATAGGTGTGTAGTCACAATGTATAGGTGTGTAGTCACAATGTATAGGTGTGTAGTCACAATGTATAGCTGTGTAGTCACAATGTACAGCTGTGTAGTCACAATGTACAGCTGTGTAGTCACTATGTATAGCTGTGTAGTCACTATGTACAGCTGTGTAGTCACAATGTACAGCTGTGTAGTCACAATGTACAGCTGTGTAGTCACAATGTACAGCTGTGTAGTCACAATGTACAGCTGTGTAGTCACAATGTACAGCTGTGTAGTCACAATGTACAGCTGTGTAGTCACAATGTGTAGCTGTGTAGTCACAATGTACAGCTGTGTAGTCACAATGTACAGCTGTGTAGTCACAATGTACAGCTGTGTAGTCACAATGTACAGCTGTGTAGTCACAATGTACAGCTGTGTAGTCACTATGTATAGCTGTGTAGTCACAATGTATAGCTGTGTAGTCACAATGTATAGCTGTGTAGTCACAATGTACAGCTGTGTAGTCACTATGTATAGCTGTGTAGTCACTATGTACAGCTGTGTAGTCACTATGTACAGCTGTGTAGTCACAATGTACAGCTGTGTAGTCACAATGTACAGCTGTGTAGTCACAATGTACAGCTGTGTAGTCACAATGTATAGCTGAGTAGTCACAATGTATAGCTGTGTAGTCACAATGTATAGCTGTGTAGTCACAATGGTGCCTGTGTACTACACAGATGTCACCCAATGACTTGCTGTGTGAATATTAATTACTAAAGAAAGTCTATTCAATTAACAATGGTTACTGAACTGTTGTAATTTGCTACTATATACCATCGACAGGAGGCTCTATTCTCTTCAGCGTTTGCTAGCTTCAAAATAGTGCAATATCAACCGAAGAAAAAAATGTTCTGCTTTGCTTGAAATATAAAATATGAGGAAATAAAACTTCCAATATAAATAATTTTCAAAATTTCACAAAAATATTTGCTAATAAATTTTAAGCATTCATATAGCTATTACATATAGAGGATAATAGTACAATACTTTTGTTTATTTAAATGAGATTTAATAAAAAGAATAAATATGATTCCTTTATAACCTTATTTGCAAGTTAGCATTAAAATATTTAGCTTCCATCTCTGATAATTTTCCATTCAATAATGCAGTATATTTTCCAGACTATTTATTGTCATATTTAATACTCGCGACAGAATGCAAGATACGGATACAAAGTTATAAATAATATACAAATAACTAATTATTTAAATATATATTTTTGTTACTATGTATTCTCAAATAAAAAAATTTAAAAATACTAGTAACCTACTACATACAGAGTGTCTCACCTTCCGGACATTTACCAAATATTTAAATAAACTTTTAATATAAAATCTCTTAAAAAAATCAGTAATACAAAAATTGTTTAGAATTTCGAACATAATAGTGGAAAATTTAGATTATTTAGTTTATTGATAGTTATCATTCCTTGTATACTCAAAAGATAGACTTCATGAGGTAAACTTATCCGTTTGTTCCAGTAATTGATTACTTCCTTTTTGTACTCCATAGTAGTCAATACATTAGTATTTTTAGCTCCAAAAGGTTAGCAGAGGCTAAGTATATTGATTGAGTTAATTATTGAGAGAGACCTTTAGAGGATGGGCAAAAGATTCACCATTTCTAAATTGAAACCATTTCCATTTATATGGAGAAAATTGAATTAGAGATAATAATAATTCGTTACGAAAATAAATTATGAAAATTCGGTATGAAAATAATTATGAAAATCCTCAATATCCTCATTAAAGATCATTCCTAAATACTACATAAACTACACAATGTCCTACGAGTGAAAAAAACACAATTAACATCCAATGTATTGAGTCTAGTTATATAGTATGGCATTCCACATGGCACACATGCGTCAAAATGGCAGCGTCAAAATGGCACACATGCGTCAAAATGGCAGCGTCAAAATGGCACACATGCGTCAAAATGGCACACATGCGTCAAATGGCACACATGCGTCAAAATGGCACACATGCGTCAAAATGGCACACATGCGTCAAAATGGCACACATGCGTCAAAATGGCACACATGCGTCAAAATGGCACACATGCGTCAAAATGGCACACATGCGTCAAAATGGCACACATGCGTCAAAATGGCACACATGCATCAAAATGGCATACATGCATCAAAATGGCACACATGCATCAAAATGGCACACATGCATCAAAATGGCACACAAGCATCAAAATGGCACACATGCATCAAAATGGCACACATGCATCAAAATGGCATATACATGTCACCACGGCATACATGTCACCATGGCATACATGTCACCATGGCATACATGTCACCACGGCATACATGTCACCACGGCATACATGTCACCACGGCATACATGTCACCACGGCATACATGTCACCACGGCATACATGTCACCACGGCATACATGTCACCATGGCATACATGTCACCATGGCATACATGTCACCACGGCATACATGTCACCACGGCATACATGTCACCATGGCATACATCTCACTATGCCACATCAGTGCGGGAGGTCCTAAAGTAGCCATAAAAACTACAGGACAAACACATCTTATCTCTTCATTATCGAATTTATTAAAGCGATTATTCTTCATTAGGCGAGAAAAACACAGGGGCCTTACTAGAGCTGGGGGGGGGGGGGTGAGGTATAAAGGAAAATGAGGAAAATGTTAGGGTATGTCCCGAATTATGGACTGGTTTCACATTTTCGATCACATAAAAAAAATGCAACTTTTTAATTGGTATCCTTGATACCTGCAGGTATCATGGATACCAATTAAAAAGTTAAAATAACAACTTAAAAAGGTTAAATTATGTCTTTTTATCATATGATCGAAAATGTAGAACAAGTCGATAACTTGGAATTTATCCCACTACAATTTGTAAATGGCTCGAATCAACCGGTACAATAGTGTGGTTACACTCCACATAACCCTTTATGTGGTTCATTCACAATGTGTTAACCACAATACCCACCCATTGTAACCACATAAACATACAAACAATATTACCATAAACATACAATGAAAAGTAAACAAATCAATATAAAAAATGAGCTGTATAATGGTAATGAGATTAGTGTAGCAATAAGGTTCAAACTACTGCTCTTAATCTAGTGATTATGAGCCTTAAAGGGACGAGTCAATGATAGAAAAAAGGTGAAAAACTACATGTTTACAATAGTACTAATTAGGATAATTAATGTAGGGAAGGAGATGGAAAAATTAAAATAAGGCTTTATAAATTATTTTTATTGTTCAATAATATAGTATCATTTATATTTATTTTATTGGAAATTAATTTATATGGTTTTTAATTTTATTTCTTTTTGATAAAACCGGTTTCAATTTTTTAACTAATCATTATTTTATTTTTTTTATCAGTAAATGAAAAACGTGATACTAACTTTTAAGCAAGATATTTTTATTTTATATAATTTAATAACTAAAGGCTTTTTCACACACCGACTCCTCTCAGTGTCTCAGTGTAAAAATATATCGTTACTTTAATTCCAATGACACTGTGACACAGTACCGGCTGTAGGACTTCATTATAGAGGAGTTGTTCACTATAATGGGATAGCATTAACTAAACAGCAGATATAGGACTTTTTGATGTCATGACTAGGGTTGTGACAATATGCTCTGAAAATCATAGATCCCGAAACTATTATAGACGAATCGTTCTAAACCAGCGGTATATAGTATTCGATACCATTTCATTTGCTTTCGTCTATGATATTCATAAGATTTATGATTTTTAGAGCATATTGTCACAACCCTAGTGATGACCCAGATAGAAAGCTATGGTGGGCCTATAGAAGATAAAATGGGTTCTTATTTTATATTTTATGGCCCCATAATAAATTTCTCCCTGGGTACGATGTAAATACAATTAATGAATTGAGAAAGAAATGCGTTAAAATATTACGTTAATTAGAATTTATAATTTCATTTTTTATAATTTTTTATATTTTGATTGTTCAATAAAATATTATTTCACTCTGATATTTAAAATTGTAATACTACTTCTACAATTATTTTAAATCATAAACTAAAGAAGGTATATTTTTTATGAATAAACATGCATTTAATTTATGTTAGAATATTAAGATATAATTTTGTAACTGAAATATGGTACTGAGTGTCCTAAGAGTTTAAGCGAATTTTGTAATCAATGGAAAAGAAAGATTGCAAGCAAAATATATATGTATATAAAA
This sequence comes from Caprella mutica, assembly GCA_947561585.1. Taxonomy (NCBI): domain Eukaryota; kingdom Metazoa; phylum Arthropoda; class Malacostraca; order Amphipoda; family Caprellidae; genus Caprella; species Caprella mutica. The sequence continues at coordinate 22,754 of CANNZV010001262.1, read as the reverse complement.
TAATCATATTATTTTTAAAATATCATATATGTTCGAATAATTGCAGACCAAAGAGAAATGTGAAATTAAATATCGAAAGTAAGTTAATTTATAAATAAAAAGGTATTTAATAAGTAACTCGAATTTTCATTAACATATAATATGACTATTATTTGCATTTATAATCATTTATATTATGAACATCAATTGAAAACCTATGGGTATATTTTCTTAGAGCGAAAATGATGAAATTATCTGATAAAATAAAACAATAAAATACGATGAATGTGCAAATAAAATTTTCACAAACAAACTTAATGTTTTTGAATATTAAAAAAAATACACTGCATAAAATAATTAATTAAATTTTCAAAGACAATATTTGTCCATCATAAACATGATTATTAATTAATAATTTTAAAGACAATTATCATGAAGTAGGGAATTGTGGTATTTTTTCCTATGCTATGTAATCAATATGTTTATCCTTATTATATTTAATAAAGAATAATAAAATAAATTAAGTTAGAAAATACTTAAAATAATAATTATAAAATGCATAACTATTTTTTTCACAATATGCTATATATGTTTTCTGTAGATGTATATAGCGTGTATATGGTTTATCAATTTCTACATAATATTCCTCTAGTATTCCCTCAGTATTGCCATAATATTCCCGTTCCCTTTTCTATAACACACAAGCCTAAGCAGTAAGCACTGAGCACTAAGCAGTAAGCAGTAGCCTCTATAGGAATATTAATACGCTATGCCGGGCAGTATTTTCCATCTGGCTACACAGCCACTTCTTGCTCTTAATAATTGCAGAGAAAATAACCAGAAAGTGACCATCGGAATATTATTAAAGGAAACATTTACATGGATAGTAGCTAAGGCAGAAAATTATTAATAATATCGTATGTATATTATTATAAATGTATATAGTAAAAGATCTTATTATATACGGTTATTTCACTATTTATTTTTATCTATTAATATTACTGTACATTTTGAATAGTACGTATATGCTATATTATGATAGTTTTTTATTTAAATACAGTTTATAAACTGTATACAGTGTAATATTAATTTGAATAATAAACTAATATGATTCACCCATAACTAATAGCAATACTTTAAATTATACAACACACTAATACTTTAAACATTCAATTAGTACAATTGTAGTGTTTATATTAAATAAATTATCACAGAAGAACTACTATATAATGAAATCCTCTATAGTGATTGCAGTGTCCTGAGTAAAGAAGAAGCCTCTATAGTGAACAAACTTCATGGCATAGCAAAAATTTGCTCACTATAGAGGCTTCTTCCTTGCTCAGGACAGTACATTCACTACACATGATTTCTTTACAGAGAAGTTCTACATGTGTTACGCATATTAGAGGGCTCTATTATTTCAGTTGGGGAAGGTAAAATTCCCCTTAAATCCCATATCTATTTGGTATGAAGGGAAGTAACCGGAAATTCCCTGTTAGGGGAAGAATGGACCAATCCTAAGAAAATAGGGTAAGAAAATAGGGTAAGAAAATAGGGTAAGAAAATAGCTGATATTTGGACACTGTCTGAAGATACTTCGCTCCAATGACTTCACTAATACTCACAATAGCAACCTGGACACTGAAATGTGTGGATGTATATACAGATGTGTACGTGAAATAACTTGTATATAATTTATAGTGTGGAGTTTCTTCGTGTTTTCTATATATTTGTGGTCATTAATTCGAATAATAAGTTAAATCCTGCCGAATAATATCATTGAATTTTTATAGCTCGAGGAAAATTACTATATGTGAATTCGACAAAAGTAGATATAACTTTTATCATTTTTTTATTAAAAAAAAGACAATAGATTTTACCATGAAAAAAATTAATTTAAAAGATATATTTATCAAATTATTATTACTTCAATAATTGTTTTTTTGTTATATATATAATTGAACCTTAGATTAACTTCTTACTAACTTAGATTTTAACTAATTAAGCGAATAATTAATTCATTCAATTCATCGAATATGTTTTTAAGCTCTGTTCAAGTAACTGAATGTGATCACTGAAACGATAGATGGTTAATATCATTTAGCCAAGTTTTATACTCTGTAAAACTAATTTAAAACTAATTACTGAATAGAGTCACTAGTTAAGTTTCAATATTAGCAGACATACCATTAATTGGTTCACATGTCTTACACCGTACTAGGAGTAGTAAGTTTCGAATTATCGCACAGTTCAATATTTTCGGACATTTTCCATATTTTCGGAGGAAAAAAAATTATATAAATGATTAATATTTATTATATATATTTACGTTAAAAATTAAAAAAAAATATTTATTATACATATGTATAATTTTCCTTACGTGTTCGTAAATGTGGAACTGACCGATAATTCAAAACTTAGCCTAGTCATGCCTGGTGCATCTTGCAGAAGATTTACAAAGTAGTTATGCCTTCACAAAGCGGTAAAAAAAGTCTCTAAATACCTGTGAGTTGTTATTAGCCACAGAATAAGGAAGTACCGTTACATTTATATCCCCTGTACGTGGTAGAGTGTTAATAAAGCAGTTTAGACATATAGTGCTATTTAAGCTATGACTAAGGTGGGACATAGCAGACTATGGTGGGGGCATAGTAGACTATGGTGGGGACATAGTAGACTATGGTGGGGACATAGTAGACTATGGTGGGGACATAGTAGACTATGGTGGGGACATAGCAGACTATGGTGGGGACATAGTAGACTATGGTGGGGACATAGTAGACTATGGTGGGGACATAGTAGACTATGGTGGGGACATAGCAGACTATGGTGGGGACATAGCAGACTATGGTGGGGACATAGAAGACTATGGTGGGGACATAGAAGACTATGGTGGGGACATAGTAGACTATGGTGGGGACATAGTAGACTATGGTGGGGACATAGTAGACTACGGTGGGGACATAGTAGACTATGGTGGGGACATAGCAGACTATGGTGGGGACATAGAAGACTATGGTGGGGACATAGTAGACTATGGTGGGGACATAGTAGACTATGGTGGGGACATAGTAGACTATGGTGGGGACATAGTAGACTACGGTGGGGACATAGTAGACTACGGTGGGGACATAGTAGACTATGGTGGGGACATAGCAGACTATGGTGGGGACATAGCAGACTATGGTGGGGACATAGCAGACTATGGTGGGGACATAGTAAACTATGGTGGGGACATAGTAAACTATGGTGGGGACATAGTAGACTATGGTGGGGACATAGTAGACTATGGTGGGGACATAGTAGACTATGGTGGGGACATAGTAGACTATGGTGGGGACATAGTAGACTATGGTGGGGACATAGTAGACTATGGTGGGGACATAGTAGACTATGGTGGGGACATAGTAGACTATGGTGGGGACATAGTAGACTATGGTGGGGACATAGTAGACTATGGTGGGGACATAGTAGACTATGGTGGGGACATAGTAGACTATGGTGGGGACATAGTAAACTATGGTGGGGACATAGTAAACTATGGTGGGGCCATGGTAGACTATGGTGGGGACATAGTAGACTATGGTGGGGCAATAGCATACTATGGAAGAACTTCACTTGCAAGGTTTTTACATACAAGTTACTACATGTTACCATTCTTGAAAGATTTACATATTCAAATATAATTTTGATTTTCAATAAACGTTTTACCACTTCTTTAACGCATTTAAACTAAATTAATTTTTCTGATGGTTCTAGCATCAGTTCTATTTTAATAGTTTACCCCTTTATTTTCTTTGTAACCCTTAAAATGGCATTAAAGGTCCCTATAAATATAGTCTCCTTTACATCTCACATCATTACTATTGACGGGTCGCATTTGCTCATTTTAATGAACCTCATTACTCATTTCAATGAGAAGCTCCTCATTATTTGGACTCAAGCTGCGCTGTCTGTTTCACATATGATGTTGATTCTAATTTTTTATATTGGGGTGATGAATCAATTGGCGACCGATACCAAGCTACCGATTAGAAATAGCAAGCGTTAATTTTTATAATTGTTATAATATTCATTGTATAAATATTTTAATCACATTCTCTATACGGTCACATAATACAGACTTATAATTGAGATGGTGACAGTAAGAAGGTACCAGGATGACGGAAAATGAATTGTACAATCGAGTACCTAGAGCACAATAGCTACTTAAGGCCCTTACAGACGGTGTGTTATCTAACGCGCGATAAAATAAAACGTTCGTTTCGAGTTACTATTATGAGCGCATTTGCCCATATATTGTATATTGAATATATAACACACGTCAAAAAAGTCCCGTCTGTATAAAGGTACGTTTTGCATGCACGATTGTTGCGATTATCGCTCTGCGATAATCGCACAACAAAAAGAATACAATCATTAAACTAGTGCTCAGCGATAATCGTTCAGCGATGATCGCTGGGCGATGATTGCAACAATCGCTGCATGCAATACGTAACTTGAAGGTACGTTTTGCATGCAGCGATTATAGCGATCATCGCTCAGCAATAATCGCCCAGCGTTTATCGCTTAGCACTACTTCAATGCTATTCCTATGGGGCTATTTGCTGCGAGCGATTATCGTTGAGCGCTATTTAAATGTATTCCTATTGGTGGGCAATCATTGCTGAGTGATGATCGCAACAATCGCTTCCTGCAAAACGTACCTTTAGGCCGCGTGCTTATGAACGTGCGATTAAAAGCTCACCGTGCGTATTAGGCCTCCGCTCTAATATAAAATATTGCGAAAACTGCATTAACATGGAAAGAGCAGAGGTGCATAGCTACCCATACACACCATGCAGAGGTGCATAACTACCCATACACACCATGCAGAGGTGCATAGCTACCCATACACACCATGCAAAGGTGCATAGCTACCCTTACACACCATGCAGAGGTGCATAGCTACCCTTACACACCATGCAGAGGTGCATAGCTACCCATACACACCATGCAGAGGTGCATAGCTACCCTTACACACCATGCAGAGGTGCATAGCTACCCTTACACACCATGCAGAGGTGCATAGCTACCCATACACACCATGCAGAGGTGCATAGCTACCCTTACACACCATGCAGAGGTGCATAGCTACCCATACACACCATGCAGAGGTGCATAGCCTCAATGCAGTCTGTATTAGCTTGTTAAGCAATGAATGGACATCAATTGTACACACCAAGTGATAAAATAATGAATTGCTACACTTAATATAAACTCATCACAATAAATGCACCAAACTATTTATTTTGAAATACCATGATTAAAAGAAACGGTAATTTTATAAGTTTCATAGCATAAATATTAAATATTTGCAGTCAAAACAATATATCTTTTAAATCTGAAAAACAATGAAAGAAAATCAATTTTACACCAACTAAATTCAAAATATGGCATACACATTTTCAGCCTAACTGACACACAATGAATGACACAAATAGCTACCAGTGAAAGAAAGTCATTACCATGGCTCAAATGACGTAACAGATTGTCCTGAATTGTTTGAGGAAGCGGAGCATTAAGAAGTGGCTCTCAGGAGCGTAAGAATGGGCTGTGGAGGGTATAATCGCTACAAATCTGTTGGTGTGGACGGTTAGCAGGGGATAACATGTGTTACAAATACACTCTGTGTTACCGATACGCAGTGAACAATAGTGCTGAGGTAAGTACCGTCAGTTGACAAAGTTTCTATTCTTTATGAATATACTCGTAAAAGGATTTTGGGAAGAATGAATATTAGGAAAAAACATAATGTCGAATTAATGTAAATGTGAATCTATTAAATTTTACATAGTGAGGCTTGCAGCTACTGTAGATTATGGGGCATAGACTGATGCTACAGTGGAAACTGTACAGGCCTGTACACAGTGTACAGTCTATTAACATTCAGTGTCTACAGGCCTCTCCATCTACAGTGTCTACAGGCCTCTCCATCTACAGTGTCTACAGGCCTCTCCATCTACAGTGTCTACAGGCCTCTCCATCTACAGTGTCTACAGGTCTCTCCATCTACAGTGTCTACAGGCCTCTCCATCTACAGTGTCAACAGGCCTGCCTGTAAGTCTGACCACTACAGACATCTCTCTCATACCAACTAATTTAGAGTGAGGAAGTTATTCAGCCAAACTATGAAAACAAACAAAACTCCTTCTGCTATGGGTCTATTCTATTGAAGATAAACCACACTGGAATGGATGTGTGGAGAGCATTAGAGGTAATTGTACATGATACGAATTAGTGACAATTATGACTTGTAACGAACATTAGTGTGGTCATAAATACCTCGTGTGAAAGAGATTGATAAAAGGGACTTCATAGTAGAGGTCAGAGAGAAAGAGAATAAACAAATCTTCCCACAACTTCAACAGTGACTGTGCTCATGCATGCATAGTAGCTACTCTGTGACAACCGATGATCTTATCCATCTGTATAAGATAGCAGTAAATGTTAATGAAAATTTATAACGCAATACGATAAATTATTTATTATTTAAACGCAATTATATTAATTATTAATTTTATATAGGAATGTTTTTTTTTCTAAATTATATAATTTAATGTAAAGTCAAAGAGGGTAAATGGTAACATCAAACTATTCAGGAATTTTCCTCACTCACTCTATATACCTACCACTTAAACCCTATACACAAAAATGTTAAATAGTATACCTATTATGTACCCACATGCATTTACAGTATATTCAGGGACAACAAATTAATAAATAACATCAAATACAAGTGAATAAACGGTAAAGTTAATTAAATAAATTGAAGTTATTGTTATAGCACCATTTTGAACACTGTGTAAAATTACTTCAAAATATAAAGTACATTATTCTTACAATAACCACACAGAATATAAATAACACACAGCAAAAGCTGTATAGTTAACACACAGCACTGTATAGTTAACACACAGCACTGTACAGTTAACACACAGCACTGTACAGTTAACACACAGCACTGTATAGTTAACACACAGCAAAAGCTGTATAGTTAACACACAGCACTGTATAGTTAACACACAGCACTGTATAGTTAACACACAGCACTGTATAGTTAACACACAGCACTGTATAGTTAACACACAGCAAAAGCTGTATAGTTAACACACAGCACTGTACAGTTAACACACAGCAAAAGCTGTATAGTTAACACACAGCACTGTACAGTTAACACACAGCACTGTACAGTTAACACACAGCACTGTATAGTTAACACACAGCAAAAGCTGTATAGTTAACACACAGCACTGTATAGTTAACACACAGCACTGTATAGTTAACACACAGCAAAAGCTGTATAGTTAACACACAGCACTGTATAGTTAACACACAGCACTGTATAGTTAACACACAGCAAAAGCTGTATAATTAACACACAGCACTGTATAGTTAACACACAGCAAAAGCTGTATAGTTAACACACAGCACTGTATAGTTAACACACAGCAAAAGCTGTATAGTTAACACACAGCACTGTATAGTTAACACACAGCACTGTATAGTTAACACACAGCACTGTATAGTTAACACACAGCACTGTATAGTTAACACACAGCACTGTATAGTTAACACACAGCACTGTATAGTTAACACACAGCAAAAGCTGTATAGTTAACACACAGCACTGTATAGTTAACACACAGCACTGTATAGTTAACACACAGCACTGTATAGTTAACACACAGCACTGTATAGTTAACACACAGCACTGTATAGTTAACACACAGCACTGTATAGTTAACACACAGCACTGTATAGTTAACACACAGCACTGTATAGTTAACACACAGCACTGTATAGTTAACACACAGCAAAAGCTGTATAGTTAACACACAGCACTGTATAGTTAACACACAGCACTGTATAGTTAACACACAGCACTGTATAGTTAACACACAGCAAAAGCTGTATAGTTAACACACAGCACTGTATAGTTAACACACAGCACTGTATAGTTAACACACAGCAAAAGCTGTATAGTTAACACACAGCACTGTACAGTTAACACAGAACTAATTAATGTGGCTAAGTAGGTACTACAAATAAAGAATATTAATGGCGGCTACATGACAGATAATAAATTAGACGAATGGGTTCAGAAGAAAGAACCTTTAGAATTTAGAGGCTTAGATTTTGATATCATCTAACAGGGATGTGATAATCTAAATATCTAAACAGTTTAACTAATTTAATGAGTATTAGTTAAAAAATAATTATGTTAACATATTGTGGAGAACTAGAATGGTAAAAAAATTATATTAACTGAGAAATGTATCACAATATTCTACCTACATGTAGTTCGAATTTACTCTACAATAATGATACCTCAAAAGTAGGTTGGTTGTTGCTAACATTTACCTACATGTTTTAAGAATAATGTATGTACTTAGTTGTACTATCAAAAAAAAAGGATCCGCATAATAAAATCAGTTTCCTAATTTTCTTTTATTTTCATATCCTACAAATTTCTCAACGTGTACCCAAACCAATTGTAAAATATCTACAGTATTAAAATAAGTAAATTTTATATCTGCAAATGTGGCATTTGTAATCTGATGAATTTGTAGCTAAACTGGTGAATTTGTAACTTAACTGGTGAATTAGTGATTAAACTGGTGAATTAGTGATTAAACTGGTGAATTAGTGATTAAACTGGTGAATTAGTGATTAAACTGGTGAATTTGTGATTAAACTGGTGAATTCGTACCTTAACTGGTGAATTCGTGATTAAACTGGTGAATTCGTGATTAAACTGGTGAATTTGTGATTAAACTGGTGAATTTGTGACTAAACTGGTGAATTTGTGACTAAACTGGTGAATTTGTGACTAAACTGGTGAATTTGTGACTAAACTGGTGAATTTGTGACTAAACTGGTGAATTTGTGACTAAACTGGTGAATTTGTGACTAAACTGGTGAATTTGTGACTAAACTGGTGAATTTGTGACTAAACTGGTGAATTTGTGACTAAACTGGTGAATTTGTGACTAAACTGGTGAATTTGTGACTAAACTGGTGAATTTGTAATTAAACTGGTGAATTTGTGACTAAACTGGTGAATTTGTAATTAAACTGGTGAATTTGTAATTAAATTGGTGAATTTGTGACTAAACTGGTGAATTTGTAATTAAACTGGTGAATTTGTAATTAAACTGGTGAATTTGTAATTAAACTGGTGAATTTGTGACTAAACTGGTGAATTTGTAATTAAACTGGTGAATTTGTGACTAAACTGGTGAATTTGTAATTAAACTGGTGAATTTGTAATTAAACTGGTGAATTTGTGACTAAACTGGTGAATTTGTAATTAAACTGGTGAATTTGTAATTAAACTGGTGAATTTGTAATTAAACTGGTGAATTTGTAATTAAACTGGTAAATAATTAAATCTCATTTATTTGAGGAATATGTTCATAGAATCCTAGCTACAAACTGTCCCGCACTATAATTCTAATTACATTTCATTAATAACTAATAATTAATGAAATAATTATTCCACCCTAATTCATTAGTCGAAGTAAAGATCAAAACAGGTCAAAATGACTAGAATTGATAACAGGTCAAAATGACTAGAATTGAAAGCAGGTCAAAATGACTAATTTAAAACAGGTCGAGATGACTAATTTAAAGCAGGTCGAAATGACACGAAATGAAAATAGGTCAAAATGACTCGAATTTAAAGCAGGTCAAAGTAACAGAAATGAAAGAGAATTTCGGCAATGGGAATCTGAGAGGCACACACATTTGAGAATTTGAGTCAATTCTTCCATTGGGAATAGCCTGGAATATTCCTGTGTATTTTCCTGAGAGTTGAATTAAAAGTCTGCACCGAGAAGAAAAGAGAAAAGTTTAAGAGGTAGTGAAATAAAAATTATCTATACCTCATTAAATTTAGCTACAAAGATATACATATATTGTTAATTCATTTAGATATAAAGTTATAATATTACATTGAAATTGATTTCTCCTTAAATATCTCTTTCCCCTGCACTCTCTCTTTCCCCTTCACTCTCTCTTTCCCCTTCACTCTCTCTTTCCCCTTCACTCTCTCTTTCCCCTTCACTCTCTCTCTTTCCCCTTCACTCTCTCTCTCTTTCCCCTTCACTCTCTCTCTTTCCCCTTCACTCTCTCTCTCTTTCCCCTTCACTCTCTCTCTTTCCCCTTCACTCACTCTCTTTCCCCTTCACTCTCTCTCTTTCCCCTTCACTCTCTCTCTTTCCCCTTCACTCTCTCTCGTTCCCCTTCACTCTCGATCGTTCCCCTTCACTCTCGATCGTTCCCCTTCACTCTCGATCGTTCCCCTTCACTCTCTCTTTCCCCTTCACTCTCTCTTTCCCCTTCACTCTCTCTTTCCCCTTCACTCTCTCTTTCCCCTTCACTCTCTCTTTCCCCTTCACTCTCTCTTTCCCCTTCACTCTCTCTTTCCCCTTCACTCTCTCTTTCCCCTTCACTCTCTCTTTCCCCTTCACTCCCCTTCAGTTAAATCAATTGTTCTAATGAGTGAAATTCATTTTTCTCCAATCCACAGAATAACACAAATGAAGATAGATTGCAACAGACAGTAACTGTAACACCAACAGACAGTAACTATAACACCAACAGACAGTAACTATAACACCAACAGACAGTAACTATAACACCAACAGACAGTAACTATAACACCAACAGACAGTAACTATAACACCAACAGACAGTAACTATAACACCAACAGACAGTAACTATAACACCAACAGACAGTAACTATAACACCAACAGACAGTAACTATAACACCAACAGACAGTAACTATAACACCAACAGACAGTAACTATAACACCAACAGACAGTAACTATAACACCAACAGACAGTAACTATAACACCAACAGACAGTAACTATAACACCAACAGACAGTAACTATAACACCAACAGACAGTAACTATAACACCAACAGACAGTAACTATAACACCAACAGACAGTAACTATAACACCAACAGACAGTAACTATAACACCAACAGACAGTAACTATAACACCAACAGACAGTAACTATAACACCAACAGACAGTAACTATAACACCAACAGACAGTAACTATAACACCAACAGACAGTAACTATAACACCAACAGACAGTAACTATAACACCAACAGACAGTAACTATAACACCAACAGACAGTAACTATAACACCAACAGACAGTAACTATAACACCAACAGACAGTAACTATAACACCAACAGACAGTAACTATAACACCAACAGACAGTAACTATAACACCAACAGACAGTAACTATAACACCAACAGACAGTAACTATAACACCAACAGACAGTAACTATAACACCAACAGACAGTAACTATAACACCAACAGACAGTAACTATAACACCAACAGACAGTAACTATAACACCAACAGACAGTAACTATAACACCAACAGACAGTAACTATAACACCAACAGACAGTAACTATAACACCAACAGACAGTAACTATAACACCAACAGACAGTAACTATAACACCAACAGACAGTAACTATAACACCAACAGACAGTAACTATAACACCAACAGACAGTAACTATAACACCAACAGACAGTAACTATAACACCAACAGACAGTAACTATAACACCAACAGACAGTAACTAGAACACCAACAGACAGTAACTAGAACACCAACAGACAGTAACTAGAACACCAACAGACAGTAACTAGAACACCAACAGACAGTAACTAGAACACCAACAGACAGTAACTAGAACACCAACAGACAGTAACTAGAACACCAACAGACAGTAACTAGAACACCAACAGACAGTAACTAGAACACCAACAGACAGTAACTAGAACACCAACAGACAGTAACTAGAACACCAACAGACAGTAACTAGAACACCAACAGACAGTAACTAGAACACCAACAGACAGTAACTAGAACACCAACAGACAGTAACTAGAACACCAACAGACAGTAACTAGAACACCAACAGACAGTAACTAGAACACCAACAGACAGTAACTATAACACCAACAGACAGTAACTATAACACCAACAGGCGGTAACTATAACACCAACAGGCGGTAACTATAACACCAACAGGCGGTAACTATAACACCAACAGGCGGTAACTATAACACCAACAGACGGTAACTATAACACCAACAGACGGTAACTATAACACCAACAGACGGTAACTATAACACCAACAGACAGTAAATATAACACCAACAGAGGTGCCCGAGAGTCACTAGAGGTGCCTGACAGTCACTAGAGGTGCCTGACAGTCACTAGAGGTGCCTGACAGTCACTAGAGGTGCCTGACAGTCACTAGAGGTGCCTGACAGTCACTAGAGGTGCCTGACAGTCACTAGAGGTGCCTGACAGTCACTAGAGGTGCCTGACAGTCACTAGAGGTGCCTGACAGTCACTAGAGGTGCCTGACAGTCACTAGAGGTGCCTGACAGTCACTAGAGGTGCCTGACAGTCACTAGAGGTGCCTGACAGTCACTAGAGGTGCCTGACAGTCACTAGAGGTGCCTGACAGTCACTAGAGGTGCCTGACAGTCACTAGAGGTGCCTGACAGTCACTAGAGGTGCCTGACAGTCACTAGAGGTGCCTGACAGTCACTAGAGGTGCCTGACAGTCACTAGAGGTGCCTGACAGTCACTAGAGGTGCCTGACAGTCACTAGAGGTGCCTGACAGTCACTAGAGGTGCCTGACAGTCACTAGAGGTGCCTGACAGTCACTAGAGGTGCCTGACAGTCACTAGAGGTGCCTGACAGTCACTAGAGGTGCCTGACAGTCACTAGAGGTGCCTGACAGTCGCTAGAGGTGCCTGAGAGTCGCTAGAGGTGCCTGAGAGTCGCTAGAGGTGCCTGAGAGTCGCTAGAGGTGCCTGAGAGTCGCTAGAGGTGCCTGAGAGTCACTAGAGGTGCCTGAGAGTCACTAGAGGTGCCTGAGAGTCACTAGAGGTGCCTGACAGTCACTAGAGGTGCCTGACAGTCACTAGAGGTGCCTGACAGTCACTAGAGGTGCCTGAGAGTCACTAGAGGTGCCTGAGAGTCACTAGAGGTGCCTGAGAGTCACTAGAGGTGCCTGAGAGTCACTAGAGGTGCCTGAGAGTCACTAGAGGTGCCTGAGAGTCACTAGAGGTGCCTGAGAGTCACTAGAGGTGCCTGAGAGTCACTAGAGGTGCCTGAGAGTCACTAGAGGTGCCTGAGAGTCACTAGAGGTGCCTGAGAGTCACTAGAGGTGCCTGAGAGTCACTAGAGGTACCTGAGAGTCACTAAAGGTGCCTGAGAGTCATTAGAGGTGCCTGAGAGTCATTAGAGGTGCCTGAGAGTCATTAGAGGTGCCTGAGAGTCATTAGAGGTGCCTGAGAGTCATTAGAGGTGCCTGAGAGTCATTAGAGGTGCCTGAGAGTCATTAATATTCAGGCAAGGTGTCACAGCAAAATGAGGGAGACTCGAAGATACAAATTATAGCGACACACAAATTGAAAGGAGAAGTGGAGAGAAGTGTACTGGAGAGAGAGAAGTGTACTGGAGAGAGAGAAGTGTACTAGAGAGAGAGAAGTGTACTGGAGAGAGAGAAGTGTACTGGAGAGAGAGAAGTGTACTGGAGAGAGAGAAGTGTAATGGAGAGGGAAGCAAGAATAGCGCAAATGCAGTGCAAGTACAGTGCAAGTACAGTGCAAGTACAGTGCAAGTACTGTGCAAGTACAATGTAGCCCCTTGTTCCAGTTGACAGTACATCAGAAGATTTAATGTTCACTAAGTTTTAGGGAATGGAGAGAAAAGTTAGAGAATAAGTTTGTAGCCGAGTCTTCGGGGTGAAATAAAGTGAGAAAATGAGTAAAAGAGATAAATATCAATGGTCAAAAGAGATACATATCAATGGTCAAAAGAGATAAATATCAATGGTCAAAAGAGATACATATCAATGGTCAAAAGAGATACCTATCAATGGTCAAAAGAGATAAATATCAATGGTCAAAAGAGATACTTATCAATGGTCAAAAGAGATACATATCAATGGTCAAAAGAGATACATATCAATGGTCAAAAGAGATACATATCAATGGTCAAAAGAGATACATATCAATGGTCAAAAGAGATACATGTCAATGGTCAAAAGAGATACATATCAATGGTCAAAAGAGATACATATCAATGGTCAAAAGAGATACATATCAATGGTCAAAAGAGATAAATATCAATGGTCAGTAAACATTAATATATTTCTTACTGAATAATTAATTATTCCAGCGAACTAAACAAATATTGATTCAATTATCAACAATAATAATATTTCTCTTTATGATTAAATAGACATTTAAAGAAGAGTGTTATTTTTGCACTGATATACTGAGTAGGATTATTTTAAAGTTCGTTGATATATTGTATGGTATGATGCGTAGGAAATAATTACAAGGGATTAATGGTGATGTGAGCACTTGATGTAATTGAACATGTCTCCTTTGAGTGATGAGACACTGTGTGTGATGAGACACACTGTGTGATGAGACACACTGTGTGATGAGACATACTGAGTGATGAGACACACTGAGTGATGAGACACACTGAGTGATGAGACACACTGAGTGATGAGACACACTGAGTGATGAGACACACTGAGTGATGAGACACACTGAGTGATGAGACATTAAGGCATATTAAAATACACTTCTTTTTCTCTCCATTGCAAGGGAATGCACCTACCATCATTATATTATTACGCTAAAAAAGAAGTTATTCGTATTTTTACGTCGCTAGCTGGGGAGAGATTTACTCTGAATAATAAAACTAATTGGCAAGCCTGGTAAGGATTATACACAGTGCTACCAATCTCATTCAGTTCAGCAAGATTTACCATTTTTAGTTTGAATGGAGTATAAATAATGGGGCAAATATAGATGTAAAGGAAAATGTAGGTACGACATGTAAAAAAGACAACGTGTTGAATTGTTGTACTTTGAATGGAATGGCACTCTATCTCACGCCATGGTGGCACTCTATCTCACGCCATGGTGGCACTCTATCTCACGCCATGGTGGCACTCTATCTCACGCCATGGTGGCACTCTATCTCACGCCATGGTGGCACTCTATCTCACGCCATGGTGGCACTCTATCTCACGCCATGGTGGCACTCTATCTCACGCCATGGTGGCACTCTATCTCACGCCATGGTGGCACTCTATCTCACGCCATGGTGGCACTCTATCTCACGCCATGGTGGCACTCTATCTCACGCCATGGTGGCACTCTATCTCACGCCATGGTGGCACTCTATCTCACGCCATGGTGGCACTCTATCGTACTGTACTTATCATCCATATTTACCTACATTTATCCTATCAATCTTATCGTAGCTATGATTGATTTATCGCCACTATATTGTAATAGCTACAATCTACGATAAACTGTGCAAGCTTTGTCGTAATTGCTACGATATACGATAAATAGACTTGCTTTATCGTCTCGACTCCAATATAGTCTATGGCACAGCAATTCAGTGGGATATTCCCTTTGGATAGTGAGGGATATTCCCTTTGGATAGTGAGGGATATTCCCTTTGGATAGTGAGGGATATTCCCTTTGGATAGTGAGGGATATTCCCTTTGGATAGTGAGGGATATTCCCTTTGGATAGTGAGGGATATTCCCTTTGGATAGTGAGGGATATTCCCTTTGGATAGTGAGGGATATTCCCTTTGGATAGTGAGGGATATTCCCTTTGGATAGTGAGGGATATTCCCTTTGGATAGTGAGGGATATTCCCTTTGGATAGTGAGGGATATTCCCTTTGGATAGTGAGGGATTTTCCCTTTGGATAGTGAGGGATATTCCCTTTGGATAGTGAGGGATATTCCCTTTGGATAATGAGGGATATTCCCTTTGGATAGTGAGGGATATTCCCTTTGGATAGTGAGAGATATTCTCTTTGGATAGTGAGAGATATTCCCTTTGGATAGTGAGAGATATTCCCCTTGGATAGTGAGGGATATTCCCCTTGGATAGTGAGGGATATTCCCATTGGATAGTGAGGGATGGTGTGTGATATATTTGGATACAAGAAATGAGAGCCACCACACTACAGTAAACCACATGGGAAAAGAAAGAAAGCAAGAAAGAAAGCAAGGAAGAAAGGAAGGAAGAAAGGAAGAAGGGTGGTACTTCTAAGGTTAGTAATGATAAGGTTACTACCACTAAGAATATAGATTTTAAAATATTGTTCTATTCGGATAAATTGTTTCAGGAAAAAGATTTTAAGGTTACTAAGGCGAGCCATACTCTAAACCCATGCCAGGTCATTAAAAATCATGAAGAGTGCAGTACAACAAGCTAGCGGAAATAGTAAACTACGTATTATAGCCATCAATGATAAGAATTTAAAAGTTCTTATTATTTGAAATGTAAATTATATCAATTCATAACTATAGACAAGGAGGAGGACCAACAGGGGGTGGAAGACTAACGGTTTTGTCAGCTACGCCACTGTTGGCTAATCGTCCTTGCCGACTAATCAGAGAAGAGTTAACCTTAAAAACAATATCCACAAGAACATTATGAATGCAACACTCTATCGATAGAAACTTATGCGGTTGAGACAATATCTAAAAAATATTATGCGCTGTTTACTATATTTATAAAATGTTAGATGAAAGAAACAACCGTTTTAGGCACACCGCTTCAATTTCTTTATCAAAATAGTATAATAGTATACATAAAATTGTTTATCAGATTGAACAGTTTATATTAGATGTGTATTTTAATTTACCGTTTTTTGAAAGTATTATTATACACGAGATATAAAAATTTCATCAACTAGCAAAATTTTTTACCTTTTGTGAATAAATTTTAAGAAAAAATTTGTTGTAACATAATCTGACACGCTTAAACATGTTTCAACATGAACAGACACGCTTAAACATGTTTCAACATGAACAGACACGCTTAAACATGTTTCAACATGAGCAGACACGCTTAAACATGTTTCAACATGAACAGACACGCTTAAACATGTTTCAACATGAACAGACACGCTTAAACATGTTTCAACATGAACAGACACGCTTAAACATGTTTCAACATGAACAGACACGCTTAAACATGTTTCAACATGAACAGACACGCTTAAACATGTTTCAACATGAACAGACACGCTTAAACATGTTTCAACATGAACAGACACGCTTAAACATGTTATTCTATGATTAAAATGACCTCTTTGATGATGTAAAACTATTAACAGTTAATTTTGACCACACGTTGTTTCTTCACAGGAGGTCTGATGAATGCACGGCAGTGAAAAGGACATCACTGCCGATTAACTGCTGTGATCTATAATGAACCACAAAATTGCATTGTAATTGATTTTTTTAATTCTTTTTCTCCATCCAACATAGGAGTAGAACATCTATTGAGTACCTTTGCTAATTTGTTAATGCCTGTGGTGAGAATTTGAAACATGGGGTAGTATGCCTCTTAACTGTTGAGGTGAATGAGGTACATAATTTGTCTAACATTTGTAGAATTATTCAATGATCTAAAGGGTCGTACACACGCAAGGTTTTTGAAGTCTTTCCACCAGAATTTTTGCTATATAAGCTCTTCCTACTTAAAAAGTAGGAGGAGCTTAGCAAAAAGCTGGTGAAAAGACTTTAAAAAACCCAGCGTGTGTACGGCCCTTTAGTCATGTTACCGTTCACCCTCTTTAATTACAAATATTAGAGATAGATTCTTTACTCTATTTGCTCTTCAATTTCTATTTAGTTACAGTAGAGCTCCCCGATAATGAAATCCTGTATAGTGAATGTATTGTCCTGAATAAGGCAGTAGCCTCTATAGTGAACAAAATTCCTTCAGTCTGCCATAAAATAGCAACCAGTCTTCTGAAACCACAAACGCAATAAAATAATGTACATCAATGCACATTTCCACCGAACATTTTCTAAAACTGCCAGTCTGCCATTCAGTCTGTTCTTAGGTTGTCACCAGTCTTACAGGTTAGTACATTATTTATTAATGTACCATACAGAGCTTAACATTGTTAAATTATTTATATTTTGTTATAAGTAAAAACAATTAATTATTATATTTTTAATATATATAAATATTATCCTTTTAATTATATATAAATACTATTCTTTTAAATTTTCTTACGCAAATAAAAAAACAGTTCTCTACTTATTTGGCTGATAGTACATATATATACTATTTTTGACTGATGGTACACAATACTACACATACCAGTCCTCTACATATTTGGCTGATGGTACACAGACCAGTCCTCTACATATTTGGCTGATGGTACACAGACCAGTCCTCTACATATTTGGCTGATGGTACACAGACCAGTCCTCTATATTTTTGGCTGATGGTACACAGACCAGTCCTCTATATTTTTGGCTGATGGTACACAGACCAGTCCTCTATATTTTTGGCTGATGGTACACAGACCAGTCCTCTATATTTTTGGCTGATGGTACACAGACCAGTCCTCTATATTTTTGGCTGATGGTACACAGACCAGTCCTCTATATTTTTGGCTGATGGTACATACCATTTTCCATGGGAAACATTTTTCCCCAGATTAGTTTTTCCGGGCAGTATTTGCGTGAAATATTTATTGCTATTAATTTATAGAGGTATGAGAGGACAGTGTCATAAAATCGCCTCACACACCGTGATATTGGGGAGATACCTGAATTCTTTCATTAATAGAAAAGATAACCAATATCAAAGTTATCAAAGATTTATAACACAAATATATCTATTAATACCAATGATTTATTTATATACCGACTGACTCGGTAGATGCTATCAATCTATACACACTGGAATAAAAAACACTCGAATCAGAGGCTATTGCAATTAACAAGATATCGCAAATGTCATTACTGATGATCTTCTACAAACCAATCTACTTATTCAGATTAATAACGTCTTCATATTTCTAACGAAATAGCTACGTACTGCCCGATAATACAGGTTGTGTTTGCCAATGTGGCATTAGCAGATAATACATCGTCGATGGCAGCGCATGTACTCAACTTATAAAGAATTCATCAAGGTGAGCTGCCGTACCTTTGATAATCCAATTGTGATTATGATCAAAAGAAAGCCACATACCGACACTGTCAGGACTACAGGCCACCTAGGTAGCTAAGGGCCTGAACAGTGAGGGTTTGGCCTGATGTTACAGATAGGAACTACAGGCCACCTAGGTAGCTAAGGGCCTGAACAGTGAGGGTTTGGCCTGATGTTACAAATAGGAACTACAGACAACCTAGGTAGCTAAAGGCCTGAACAGTGAGGGTTTGGACTGATGTTACAAATAGGAACTACAGGCCACCTAGGTAGCTAAAGGCCTGAACAGTGAGGGTTTGGACTGATGTTACAAATAGGAACTACAGGCCACCTAGGTAGCTAAAGGCCTGAACAGTGAGGATTTGGACTGATGTTACAGATAGGAATAGAGGGGATATTGGGGAGGGGATGTAGGCAGAATATTGAGAGGGGTTCTAGGAAAATTCGTTTACGGAATTATCGTTCTTGGAAATTTCGGTCTGAAAACTTATCAGTTAGATGTATCGGGGAGCGTATCGCATCCCGAACCCACTTGCTAAATCATTAGACGAGATCAGGAAGTGTGCAGTACCACAAACTAGCGGGTACAACAAACTAAGTAACGGCTATTTATGTTGAAAGTATCAAAATAATTTTCATTCAATCCGAGACCGAAATTTTCCCGACCACAATTATAGTAAGATTGAGACTATAGAAGAATTGAGGGAATATAGTAAGAATAGTGAGGGAATATAGTAAGAATATTGAGGGAATATAGTAAGATATTGAGGGAATATAGTAAGAATATTGAGGGAATATAGTAAGAATATTGAGGGGGAATATAGTAAGAATATTGAGGGGATATAGTAAGAATATTGATGGGATATAGGAAGAATATTGAGGGGATATAGGAAGAATATTGAGGGGATATAGGAAGAATATTGAGGGGATATAGGAAGAATATTGAGGGGATATAGGAAGAATATTGAGGGAATATAGGAATAATATTGAGGGGATATAGGAATAATATTGAGGGGATATAGGAATAATATTGAGGGACATATAGGATTAATATTGAGGGAATATAGGAAGAATATTGAGGGAATATTGGAAGAATATTGAGCGAATAGAAGTGAATGTAAAGATGAAAATTATTATTATGAACAGATAAAACTATTTAAAAGAATTCATTTTTTAGGAGTGCAAGTTCATTTTTTATACTCATTATCAGAGTGGCATAGGCATACCGTCACAGTGGCATAGGCATACCGTCACAGTGGCATAGGCATACCTTTACAGTGGCATAGGCATACCGTCCACAGTGGCATAGGCATACCGTCACAGTGGCATAGGCATACCGTTACAGTGGCATAGGCATACCGTCACAGTGGCATAGGCATACGTCACAGTGGCATAGGCATACCGTCACAGTGGCATAGGCATACGTCACAGTGGCATAGGCTACCGTCACAGTGGCATAGGCATACCGTCACAGTGGCATAGGCATACCGTCACCGTGGCATAGGTGGCATAGGCATACCGTCACAGTGGCATAGGCATACCGTCACAGTGGCATAGGCATACCGTCACAGTGGCATAGGCATACCGTCACAGTGGCATAGGCATACCGTCACAGTGGCATAGGCATACCGTCACAGTGGCATAGGCATACCGTCACAGTGGCATAGGCATACCGTCACCGTGGCATAGGCATACCGTCACAGTGGCATAGGCATACCGTCACAGTGGCATAGGTACCATGCCATTCATATAGCATTAATAAATTAACCTGTCACGTGAATGCCGCTACATAGAGATCGCTATTTATGATACGAACCTAATGATAATAATTACTGTAGACTGATTACAGCTTTTGAGTTGATAGCGCCTCATTACCTTAGTAATAATGTATCAATTTAACCCAATGAGAGGCGGTGTAGACAGAAGACACATTTTCTCGTCTTTTCATTGGGTGTAGGTGACCTTACGGTATTTTATAGATAGAAAAGGGTTAATGTAGATACACTCTGATTGTTTAACCGATTGTACCTGGCCTGGTCTGGCCCCGATTAAGTTAATAGTGCCATAATTACCAGCTACTTACATTCTTAAAGCCCTCGCCATGATGGATAGCTGTATTTAGCACTTTTTAAAAGATTTACTATAATGGAAACACCCAGGGGGTGTAATGCGTCCTTTGATGAATAAAACAGTGGTTGAATGTGCTCACCTCAGCCTATGTGTTTCGATAATTATACTAAATTGCCTGAGATTTGAAGAAAATGTAAATTTGAGGGATTATCATCCATGGTTTAGACTTTGAAAGTATATTGATGTTATAAATTAGGCATGTATATGGTGAACCAAAAGTAACTAAAATAAAATTTAAATTTGTACTACCCTATAGGCATACTTTAATTAATAAATATTATAGTAAGAAATAAGGTTTTTAATCAAACAATATAGTTTATATACCAACAAAATATTAGCATTTAAATTGAAGAGAATGTGAATTTGTTCACAACATTTCATTGCATTTAAGCCATTTTAAATGCAGAACAAACGTACACATCCGGACAGTGGAAGAGAAATTGAACTATCAGATTATTAGTGAAGCGGAACATCAGTTAAAGAATATTTGGTGAATAATTTTATATTATAAAAACTTCATCGACAATTTTTTTTATCAATTGTTATTTATTATATGGATAAAATTCTAGCCCGAAGATATTGAAGCTACTTTGTCAATTGTTTTTTACACTCATTTCCATCTCCTTTGAGTGCATTTACATTATGTATAACCTGATAAATGCACTCATTAAATACTGCACTAACTGCATTGGGATGTAGGAGTTGTTATGAATATTTAAAATTGTTTTACGTAGTAACTATGGGATAAATTAAACAGATCATTATTACACTTTCATGATATAAGAATATACGAGGAATATCTAAACAATTATTTAGAATCCGTCATAGATGATATAGTTTTTTTCTATCAAAATATATCCTATGTAATTTATATATTAATGAATACCCTATATAATATATAGTTGAATACCCTATATAATATATAGTTGAATACCCTATATAATATATAGTTGAATACCCTATATAATATATAGTTGAATACCCTATATAATATATAGTTGAATACCCTATAAAATATATAGTTGAATACCCTATATAATATATAGTTGAATACCCTATATAATATATAGTTGAATACCCTATATAATATATAGTTGAATACCCTATATAATATATAGTTGAATACCCTATATAATATATAGTTGAATACCCTATATAATATATAGTTGAATACCCTATATAATATATAGTTGAATACCCTATATAATATATAGTTGAATACACTATATAATATATAGTTGAATACCCTATATAATATATAGTTGAATACCCTATATAATATATAGTTGAATACCCTATATAATATATAGTTGAATACCCTATATAATATATAGTTGAATACCCTATATAATATATAGTTGAATACCCTATATAATATATAGTTGAATACCCTATATAATATATAGTTGAATACCCTATATAATATATAGTTGAATACCCTATATAATATATAGTTGAATACCCTATATAATATATAGTTGAATACCCTATATAATATATAGTTGAATACCCTATATAATATATAGTTG
>CANNZV010001261.1:169486-186467 GCA_947561585.1 Caprella mutica | reverse complement strand
ATTGCATCATATTACCTGCCTAATTAGAAACCGTGGTATCTATAACTATATAGAGAAATTCGTAGGTGATGAAAATATATAACTCATTAATATACTACAATGCGAAATCACGGTGTGTATTTCAGACGTTGGGTAGCGATTACGAGCGAGCAGAAATGAGTATAAAATGGTTAAATATGATATCATTTGGACCAAATATATACCTAAATTACATAACTAGGATTATTTCTCAATAAAATTATATTATATAATCACTCACTAAAATTACTTTAGTCTCTTCTCAAAGTATTCTCTATAAAATATCTTATAAAGAAAACTAATTTTTAGCATATACTTTTGTAAAATGTCTGTCTCATTTTCATACGTTTTATAACGATTACGGGACGAAACGAGTGTAAAATGGTTAAATATGATATCATTTAGACCATATATCGACCATTTGTATATTTAAATTACATAAATAGAAATATTTCGCAATAAAACAACTCCGTTCCGGTAATTCATGCTTCGTTCTGGTAATTCATGTCTGGTTCCGGTAATTCATGCTCCGTTCCGGTAATTGTATGAACCGGTTATTTTGAGCCCTTCAATTTCAAATGGCGACTGGTGAGAAATATCTAATTTTCTCCTATGCTACAATGATATTTTGGAGAGAATTTATTATAATTTGATCATTTTGGAGAGAAATTTGGTGGTTTCTTTAGAGACCAGTCTGTATATCATGGTAAATTCCATTGACATGTCGGTGGAATTTTTCCCCCTGTGAAAATAATATTCTGGCAAAGTGGTGGATTTTTAGCTATTTATTCCTATGTTACCATTAATTTTTGGTGGATAAATTTGGAAAATGTTGGTGCCTTGGTGTATCAGCTAAATTACTGGAAATTTATGTTGAATATTTTTAGCTTTTTGAAAAAGTCAGTGGGATCTTGTGCACCAAATACAGACTGGTGGAGAGACAAATGGAGAGTTTATGAGCCACACTATTTTACTTGGCATGTCGGTGGAATTTACCATGAAATACCAGGCTGCAGAATATGGGACATTTTTAAGCTTGTCGCCCACCTGATCGGATACGACGCATCGGAACGGACACGAAGCATCAGACAAAAATCTAACCAATACATTTGAACGTGCTAACGCCCACCTGCTCGGATCGGAAACGAAACGACGCGTCAGATCGGAACGGAAACGACGCGGATATCTTTGAAAGAATATTTTTCTGATAGTTCTGATGCGTCCGAGAGATTGCGCATACGCAGAAGGCTGGGATGGATTTGGAAGATTGGAATAGCTGTGAATATTCTACTGCGTGATGAATACGTTGATATTAATACACAATCAATTATTTTCGTTCAATTAACTTCAATGATTATAAATCAGATCACGAAAAGTTATTGAAATAAGAAGAATAACATTTTATTTGAATTAATTTCATTTACATAAATTTTATTTACATAAATTTCATTTACATAAATTTCATTTACATATAAATTTCATTTACATATAAATTTCATTTACATATAAATTTCATTTACATATAAATTTCATTTACATATAAATTTCATTTACATATAAATTTCATTTACATATAAATTTCATTTACATAAATTTCATTTACATAAATTTCATTTACATAAATTTCATTTAGGTACATAAATTTCATTTACATAAATTTCATTTACATAAATTTCATTTACATAAATTTCATTTACATAAATTTCATTTACATAAATTTCATTTACATAAATTTCATTTACATAAATTTCATTTACATAAATTTCATTTACATAAATTTCATTCACATACATTTCATTTACATACATTTCATTTGAATACATTTTATTTGCATACATTTGTTTATATATATTTTTTTGTATACATTTTTTTATATGTTTCTTATATAATTATTCTAAATAAAAAAAATTCACTCATATTTTTTCAAACATATTTTTCTTTATATATTTTTTTTGGGGAAAAAGCGTTAATTTTAATTGGGAAGTACACTAATATGGTAATAAATTAGAAAGATTCGAACTGAAAATTAAAATAACAACGATGCTACCGATTTTTTTTTATCAAATACCTATCGGATAAAATAGTTGTCATGATCGATAAATTTTAACTTTTAATCGTTATATTCTTACAAGTATTGTGATGTCGGCATCGTTTCTCTTCCGAAGTCATCTGAACTGGTGTGCGTACGAACGTCGTTTCGTGTCCGTTCCGAGGCTTCGTAAGTTTCCGCGTCGTTTCCGATCCGATCAGGTGGGCGACAAGCTTTAACATTTTCTGTGTGAACAATCCTTAATTTTCTCCTATATTTACATGTATTACAGTATTTTACTGAGAACAGAAGCTTAAATACAGGATTTCTTGGAGAACAGTTTACCAGTTCCTGCAGTTTGGAATTGAAATACAGACTGAACGGTAACGACTAACGGGTAACCTCCCAAGTTCTAACCTACCTTTTCATTATTATTATAACTTTATAATCTCCATTCCAGTTTGTATTTGGTGAACTGAATCCCTCTGACTTTTTCAAAAATCGGAGAAATAGCTGCCAACATTTTTCATCAATTTGTCTAGTCCTCCCAACATTTTTCCAGTTTCCCCTCCAAAAATTAATGGTTATATAGGAATTAATAGCTAAATTTACTCCGATATTTTTGGAATTTTTTTATTAGAGAAATTGAATATCTGCCGATATATCATTGGAATTTAGTGACTGATTTACCACCAAATATAATCTGGTCTCCAGTCTCCAACACTGGCTCAGTCTTGCAGGAGTTTTCTTAAATGATAAATTTGAATTTTTAACATTAGAAATTTTCAAATGTTTTGTATTTGATTTTTGTGCTTGCAGCTTTAGGTCTGCCTCAGATTTTTGATACTTTGACATTTAATATTGGCCAGGTTGCAGAATATGGGACATTTTTAACATTTTCTGTGTGAACAATCCTTAATTTACTCCTCTGAATCCTATATTTACATGTATTTTACTGAGAAGTGAGAACAGAAGCCAAAGTTGAGGATTTCTTGGAGAACAGCTTACCAGTTCCTGCAGTCTGGATTATATTGGTAAAAGAAGCCATTTTAAGACGTTTTTCACCAATACCATTTATTGTGGATTCGTGGAAATGCTAAGTATTCGAGATATAGCACAATTAAGTTTCCGGTAGGCCAGTTTGCAAAGTGTGTCGAATCTGTCATCAAGATTTCATATTTCAGAACAGTTAGTCTCTAAATTTTTTCAAATTTGTCTCCAAAATGGCCAAATTTCTCCAATATGTCTCCATTAATAATATGTAAACATAGGAATTAATTAGAAAATAGTCTCCAAAGATCTTTGACGACATGGACGCGCTTTGCAGACTGGCCGATAGGAATAATACTTAAATATTAGACTTGTATAAAATGCAAGGCTTTTCCGTCTTTTAGATTCTTGCTGCAGGTGTGTTATATTTTTAGTAGTTAAATAGATTATAGGTCTCCTTGTTCTACATAATAGTAGAGCATAGAGAGACCTGATAGGAAAATAAATAGATGTGTAGTGTATGAATGTGATGTGTAAATTTTGTGTGTTATATTTTTAGTTTAATAGATTTATGTCTCCTTGCTTTACATAAGTTTGGAGCTTAGAGAGATAAGAATGTATAAAGTGAGAAAGTAAAGACAACTATTTTTTTTTAATATTGCTAGGGCTAACATTCCAGCAAAACAAGGTAAATGAAAAATATATGTAGCTACCTATCATAAGTTTTTGTAGTTGTTTTTAGCATGATGATATTTTATAATATCATTAGAAAAAAGTAATTTAAAATAATAAAAATTCCACTAAGATGGTTTCACCTCGGTTGCAGATGTCTAAATTTTGTAAATATTATAAATTATAGCTAATATATTTTATTTGAGATTTTTAATTGAACTTTTTAAAAATATATATTTTTAAATTTGCAGCTTCAAATATTCAAATTTTTCTTTATCCTGTGTGCCATTTAGATGTGGAGAGTTACATGTTTTAAAATAAATATGCATATTTCTCTGCTTCGGCATTTAGGGAAATTATGATGTGAGTTTAGAGTGCCGTAGCACATGGCCCGACTCTGCTTTTTATACTGATACTGAGGTTGTCCCTGGTAAACATGTAAATATTTTATTTAGAATTTGGTTTTAAAATTATGTATGGAAGTTTATATAGAAGACAGGTAGTACAAATTTTAAAAACTTTATTATTTTTAAATATTTTTTTTGTTTTGATGTTTGATTTGTTTCAAGTTTCAACATCTGACTTGATCATACTTTTATAAATAAAGAATAATTTGATTATGATTTTATTTTTGAGAGACCAGAGCTGATACAAAAGCTTCTCTGTAAATTTTTACTTGAACTTGAATGAAACAGTTAAACCTTTCAGTCTTTCACCGCAACTCGAAATATGACGGTAATACCGAACCTGCATCTATGTTTTATTTGCATTCAATTTACCTGTACAGTTGTTTTATTTATTTTTTTTAACATATTTTTCTGATATTTCTAGTCATAAATATATAGTATATTTTTACAAATTATATATTGCAATTTTCATTCCTTACTTTCCCAACACTAGTCTTTTAAAGTATTCAATATATGTTGGAGAAAACTCCAGTCTTCAGAATATGGAACATTTTTCCAAGACTCTCTGCGGGAGTTTTTGATTGAATTTTAAAAAATTGAGATCTCTGTGAGTCTGCAGGAGACCTTGAATTAATTCCTATGTTACCATTAATTTAGCTGAGTCTGCAGAAGATCTTGAACTAATTCCTATGTTACCATTAATTTAGCTGTGGCCTGTGGGAGATTCTGAATCTGCTACTAAGAGTCAGAGAGTAACTGTCTCTCAAATTAAAATCTCTGCGGGTGAAGAGACACATTCTGCAGACTGGAGAAAATTCAATTTTAAGAAATTACAAAAAGTGTTCTCATGTACCACTGGACACTGGTGGTACATGATGCTGGTTGAGTAAGTTAGCTGTGCACCACATGTGGCGCACGATGTGGCGAAAGTGTTAATGAAGAGTGTAGACTATGTAGTATCCGCTAGTTTGTCGTACTACACAGTGCACTTCATGATTGTTTAATGACCTGGCAGGGGGATTTGGGGGTGCGGCACACCCCCTTTTACCCGATATACATATTTGTGATGTTATATCTGAAATAACTGAAAATGTGCCTTTCCAGTTTCCAGAGCCCAAAACTTAACCTAACCTATCGGAAACTTAATTGCGGCTGCGCTATATCTCGAAAATGAAGCGTTTTCACAACAAATGGTATTCCTGGAAAACATCTTAAAATGGCTCCTTTTACCTATTATAAGTGGAAAATATTGAAAATCGGAGGTGGACCTAAAGCACAAATTTACCAATTTTTCTCAAATGTCTGCTGACTAAATATTCTTGCTAGCCTATGGGTTATGTTCAACTGTTCAAGTAAAGTATGTTTAAGAACAAAGGACATTACGCAAATTGGCTAAAATTTGGAAATCTCTTATTCTGTTCACAGTAATACTCAATGTAAGTACCTATAAGGATTAATTCAAAAGTGTTCATAGGAAAATTAATGTAAACATAGGAATTAATTCAAAATTACTTATAGAGATCACTAGAGAATATCCCAAATATTTCCCATATTCTGCAGACTGAATTTCTTGAGAACACTGCCAAATTGGGCAGATTGTATTTGATGGTAAATTCCTCTGACATGTCTGAGGACTTTCCAAATTTCAAAAATGAATATTCCTGCAATAACTTGCAAACTCGGTCCACTGGACAAGTCATAATTGAGGAAAAAATTTCCCTAAATTCTCCTTACTCTTTGGAAAGCAAGTAAAACACTTTCCACCTAGTCTCTAATCTCTGGTTAATATACAATGGCTCTGGTTAATGTACAAAGACTTTGGTTAATGTACAAAGACTTTGGTTAATGTATAATGACTCTTGTTAATATGCAATGAGTCTTGTTAATATACAATTTTTCTTTTTCATCTATAAAATCCTTAAAGTACTAAATTACAAATCTCCCTTTTACAATAACAGCAGCTACAGCACTTGATCCTTTCTCATCTGTAGCCATATGGCTCCTTGGCATCAGAAATTACTATTGTGTAATTGTTCTAGGCTATTTGTGTAATTGTCTCCATGTTAAAACTTGAATGAATTCAATTTTTATCAATTCCAATTGGTCTGATAAGTTAGAATGTGTTTACTTATAAGTTGAATATCAACTAGTTATGTCTGGTAAAAATATTTACTACAGATTAAAACCAATCAAACTTGGTTGTGAAGTGCATGGTATAAAATTACAACATGACATTCCAAATGAAGGTTAGTCATATGATCATATCAGAAAATTATGTTTGACATTGACCTCTTATTTCATTTATTTATTGGACATTACTATAATGTGGTTCCTCATGCCTATTTTTTCCAGTCATTTCAGCAATAAAAGAAGATGTCACTAAACATAGGATTCTTGTTTTCAAGGTTAGTTAATATAAGATTTATTTTTGTTTTTTACTAAATTTCTATATTTATATTTTAGTACTAATTACAGTTTTAGAGAATGTCACTAGTGTGATGCTCTTCTAATAGCTTTAGTATCTTTTAGGATATGTTAGACTTGAAAACTTGATGTACTATCACCTTTTGAATATGTGAGTTATTCCTCAGTTCTTGTCATTTTTTGTCACATTTCTTAATAAATGACTCCTTGGTGTTTAATTTACTATTTCTCAGAAAGAGGTCCTTTGATTTTGAAGCGGTTTTTAAACCGTACAGCCTACAACATTATTTTGTTATATGATTGTATTTTCATTCGAAATGAATTGTGATTACAATAGTTTATGATATTGATCAATTATCTCATTTTACCAATTTCTAATCAAGGCTAAGAAATAATAGCTACATTGTTTTCTATTCTAGGACCAAGGAATAATCAGTGGGGATAGGCAGGTGCAAATAGCTAAGTGGTTTGGGGAACCCGAGTCTACTTTCTATCAGCATCAGAAATCTCCTCATTTCGACATCTTCAGAGTTTCTAATGATGCAACAGAAGGATGCACAAGTCAGTTACTAAAATCATAATTTCAAAACTAACTAGCTATATTCTCAATGTTCTCAAATTTATACTAATGGATATATAATCTATGTAGATAATGTGAATAATGATAATCTTGCTATGTTGTACATCTCACACTTCTTTAACCATTTTTGTGTTCAAATGCTTAGTTATACATTATTTAATTATCTTATAGCTACAATGAAAAATTATAGTATTAGTGAAGGCAATAAATCTTAAAATATCGAATGATTCTAATAATTTATAAAGAGTGCTAGTACAATATACCTATCTACATTTACAACTCCTCTTTCATCTAATTTCTCCAGATGTTGGTCGTACTGGATGGCACATTGATGGGAGTTTTCAAGAGAAACCTTTTTCTCACTCTATTTATCATATGGTAAGGGTAATTGAATATTTTTTAAAATAAGTAAAGAATAACTATGCTTTATAATTTTATTGCCATTTTGCTCACCAAATATAAGTAAAATCCTAATTATTTTCGATTAAAATGAAATAGTTTCTTAAAATTAGTGATTGCTTCACCTAAATATCCAATAAGTATATTTTTGAAGTCAATTACGTTTTCATAGGCTACTAACGAACATTAAACTTGACATAAGTCATCTGAGAGCTTATGAACATATTCATTTTGTGTAGATACCTGCCTCAGGCTGCCTGGAGGGTGAAAAGAATTGTATCAACTAATGAATGTAATTGTATTCAATATTTCATGGTTATTTGTAATAGTGTGGTAAATAACTTAATATCAATTCATTTCATCATTTATTAACTTCCAGTCAAATTCTAAAAACTAAACAGTAGACTTGGCCTTAAATACACATATTCAAATTAACCTCCTCTTTCATCAATATTATAGCTAGCTATATTTTCTTTAGATAATCCATTTCAAGATTTAAAAGAATTTGTTTATCAAGTCCAGTATGATATTCATTAATAGACTGGTAATAAATAAGTTTTTCTATTTAGATTATCCTTTATTTCTCAATTACAGGTCAGTGTTCCAAAAAAAGGAGCCACTTCATTTGTTGGTCTCACTGAAATAATTGAAAACCTATCACCAGAGAGAAGAGAACGGTAAGACAAATAGACGAATGGCTAGTCAAATTGTTTATTCTTCAGTGGTCTACCATCTTGAGTATTAAATGTCCACTCATGAGTTAACGATAAGTAAATCTTCATATCTACTGTAATTCACACTAAGATTAGCCTCTATTTCTTGAGGTGGGAGAGACTGTACATGGAGAGTGACCGCAGGGCTTGTCGTGTTAAACCTTTGATCTACTCTCATCCTCTCACATCTAAAAAGGCAAGAGTCTGCTATTGTAGTCTTTTAACGAGGAGAATAACTTATTCACAGTAATTCAGTACATATTATATTGCTAGTAAATGAATATGCATGAATGTTTTGACTACTTAGGTTAAAATATATACATCAGTATTTTTTCTCAAATTTTTCTATGCAATTTGGCACATTGCTACAGAATCAATGTAGATTTAGACAATAACTAACATATTTGCACATTTTAATACAATGGAGTATCTTCTTAATTAAATGCTTTGAGATACTTGTTGTTAATAGACAATTCATCAATCTCATGTTACTCAATAGGTTATATTGTTACTTCTTGCAGGTTTTGTGCTTCCACCTGGGTATGACTGAATCTTTTATTTGGGACTATAAAACTGATAAAGGGTGCCGTACTCAAAAGCAGGAAACCTCTTCCATTTTGAATGAAATTCACGAGGAGATTATGAGAGATGGAGGGAAATACCAGTACAGACATGAGGTGAGATTAGACTAACCTGCAGAGGTAGAATAAAAAGGGGGAAACCTAACATTTTGGAATCATATTCTCTGTAAGTTATGTTTTTTTTTCTTATTTAAAAGGTTTACTTGAAATAACGTAAAAGGTTTACTTGAAAACGTAGATGTTAATTAATGCTCTAATAAACTAGTGTTTTTGTGTTTATGTTTCATGAATTTATTGGACATATAAAGACTAAATTTTACTTGAAATATTGTGAGATAAAGTATCTGTAAAAAATTCCTCTTTTTCTCTAATGGTATACCTATAATATTCAATGGTTTGAGACTGGTAAAATATGAATATAATATAGGATGGGAGTTGAACTCCCACATTCTTATTGCTTCATATGGAATGTCTTATCTTATCTGATTGATTAAAAAAATTGCCTCCCCTCTTTCCTCCATTCAAATGCGATCTCTTCTTTAAAAGTAAATTAGTAATATTCTTCTTATTTCTAATGGCAATTATTGACTTTTTAAACAAAAAAATTGTAATTAGCTGATAGGGTTGTGGGCAACACAAACATGCACATCTTCCTGCATAGTTAAGATAATTGAGCATGTCACTATTTTAACGTGAATAGCTACAATAAGATTATGTTTTTGCCATTTCTTTGCAGTGGTGTGCTGGAGACTTCATCATTTCTGACAATCTAGCAGTGGGTCATGAGGCCACACCCGAGACGCAGCTGCCCAGGGAGGAGGTTGGCCTGAGGGTCATGCACAGAGTCACCATCGGGGGAAGTAGTGTACCAACAAAGTGAAAACTGATTGATGTGTAACCAGTCAACAAATATTAAATCTAATCTTTTTGCAGTGGTTCATTTATCATCTATTAAAATGGAGAGTGCGTATGGAATTGTACTTTTAATTTGTTTGAAGGGATCAATATAATGCATTTAATTAATTTTGAACTTTAACGATAATAGTTTAGTTTTAGTCTTCACTGAAGATGAATTAATGGTTTCACTCCTGTGTATCATTAGCTGATAGATGTTTAATATTTATTAATAGCAATATATAAAAACAAAATCAAATACCAACAAATCAACATTTTTTGAAACATAGCTATATGTGTAAAATGGCATAATATACAAACTCTTTATTTTTCTATATTTTTATCTAACATTATTATAATTAGAAGCAATATATCCTGCAGCCAAACAGAAGTTGTTAACTAAATAAATGAATGTAATTATGTTCCTATCCATTCTACCATGAGAAATGAGTATTACAAAATATTATAGAACTAAGATCTGGGATCATTAATCTGTAAACCGCTTAAATTTCAGTTCTGTTATTTTTTTTAAAGTGCCTCTAAAGTTTTTTATAGGAAGTGTAGGTGCAACAATAATTTGTATGAAGCACTAATATGACGCTGAAGAAAATTATTGTAAGTACAATCTTTAATTTGGTTTACAATTTGAATTATATAAATAAACATTGCACTTCCAGACTTCGTTTTAGCTGTGAATTATTTCATCAAGTATATATATTATATATACGTTCCTATAATAAATTCTTCCTATTTTTGCCTTTACACTAATATTTGATTGATTGTACTTATCCAATTGACATTCAAAACGAACTATGATCCATCTTTACCTTTGTACTAAAAATAGGCATTCTGAAGTAAATACAGGGTATTGTAAAGTTTCGATTATAAAAGTTTTTAAAAATATATAGAATATAATTTGTACTACCTATCAAATGATATGAACATATACCTCATTATTTAATTAAAAAACTATTAGCTAATATTAAAAACATTTCAGTAAGATATCATATGCCAATTGCCCATGGTGTAAAGTAAAGTATACAGTTTGTCACTGTCGAAGCCACTTGGTGGGCATGTCTTCGCTAGTGTCATTCAAGGCCGTGAGTATTGATACCTTAAAGGTCCTCTCCACTTTAAATTAAAAAAATTCTGGTATTGCTTTAAATTTATAGAGCTAAGGTTATATAACATATAACAGTAAGCAGAATTTAAATCGATCAAGTATTCTGTCACAATTAATTATATAAGAAATATTCGCATTTCGTTTTTTCTCATTCTGAGATTCATAATTTCATTATAAGAAAAATCCCCCCATACTTGAGTAGGATGTTCTTTCGTATATACATAGCGCATACCTATTAAAATTTCAAATCACAGATCTGCGTTCAAATAGAAAGTGTATAAAAATTAACAGTTCTCAATATCGGAAAATGTTATGATATATGAAAACGATTAGTAAGAAATACTTAATTAGGTAATTGAATTCTTTATATTGATCCATTGTCTTAGAACTACACTATTACGATAAATATTGAAGTGAATCTTAGAATACCTACCGTAACTTACGCGGATAAGGCGGATTATTTATACGCTAAGACCGGCCTAGCTATGCTAGAGCCTATGTACCTATAATATTAAAGTTAGGTAGCAGTAAATCTGAGTAATGCAGGGTTTGCACCATAGTTTGAGTCAGCTTTAATTGGTCCATACCTTACTTTACATCTGTGTGTCAGTGTCTGCATGATATGTTAATAAAAAATAGGTCATAAGAATTAGCCTAAGCCCTAATGCATGCGGAATGATGGAAAATTGAACATCGGTCAAAAATTAAGTCATATAGATACAAAGTATAATATTAGACCAAAGCTCAATTGACTCAATTCTCCAAATTATAGTACATTTTATGTTAATGTACGAATACCGAATAGGAGTGCTGTGGTATCACGCTGAAATGGAAATTCAATCAAATTAATAAAAAAAAAACATTCATTAAGTAGGCAGATGTCTTTGTCAAGCATTTTTAGTCTGTTACTAAGTAACTCGATTAACACAAAGAACATTTTGAGTGACAATACGGTACCGGTAGCATTGATATCTATCAATCAGCTTTGTTATTGTTTTGATTTTGTCGGATCGTGTTAGCCTATCGAACAGAGGGACTTTTTCTTTGCTTGAAATTCAGAGGTGTAGTAGAAAGAACGGAAAAAAAATCTTAAATTACATATTATAATAAAACTATAGAACCAAATTTGAAATGGTTTGCAGTTTTATTATCAGTAACATTAGTTACTGATAAAAAATTAGAGTGGAAGGGACCTTTAACGACTCAAAGTTTCTGTCTTCAATCACTGAGTCAGATTAATTCTTTCCTTTTTATCTGTCAATGGTCAGTGCTTTTCGATCTATTTGGTCTCTGATCAGGAAAATATACTTTTGGTCAATGGCAAGTGGTGCCCTTTTATTTTGGATCATCAGTCACGACAGAATAGCAGTGGTCAGTGCTTATTTAATCCTGGTCAGCGGTCAGGAAATGATACTTCTTGTTCATGGGTCAGGACTTAAATTTTGGTCAAAAATAAAGATATGCTATAAATCTATACATGTGCATAATTGTTATTAACACTCAATCTACAAAAGTTACGAGAATACATTGTTCTATAATTACCTTCGCAGATTGCAAAAGGTTATATTATATATATGGTTGAAGTTGACCCAGCAAACATAGTCGTGTCAACAATATTTCTAAACGATACCACGTGCTCTACACTTTCGATGTAGAAAAAAAATCGATCCCTCTGCATCGTTTAGAATTTAGATACATTTTTAGATTAGTGATGCAACACTCTAATAAATAAAGAAGAGGTATAAACGAAATCGTTTTAGTAATGGAAAAGACACCAAATGCAATATAAAAACGTATCTAAATTGAAGATATTTGGAAACTGTTTCGATGGATTGTTGATACCATTAACTGAAAGCAAACCATCTTCATCATCAACAGACCGCGTAAAATTTAAAATACCCTACAAGAAGTAAAGTATGAGCACTGAACAAATCCATCACAAGTTTATTCAATGGAACATCAGAGGCTACTACAGTAATTATGAAGACCTTATCACAAGTCTGATGGACGTAAACCCCAGCACCGTCTGCCTCCAGGAGACTATGCATGGGGGCCGTGTTCTCAAACCACCAAGAAACTACCACATTACTCATAATAATCCACCTGATGCTGTACCAGGTCAAGGACTTGCTATTTTGACCAGAAAGAATATACCATTTACCCCCTTGAACCTCAATACAGAAATTCAAGCAGTTGCAATAACTGTATCTTTACCATATCTAGTGGATCACACAGATTTTTTTTTTCAACTTCCAACTCCCTACATCTATGGGAATTGAGGCGTGGGTTTGGCTCAAATCTGCCACAAATTATATGGAACATACACCGCACAACATTAAATATTGAAACCTACAAATTTCATCCTATATTCTCTATCATACACAAATACATATGGAACGCATAATCTATTCAGTAGTAAATAATGTTTTCAGGCACATCAAACAAAGGAACAAATATGAAATATTCCCTTAATTATGAGAAGATTAACGATTGGTTTGAGATAAAAGTTAGAAAATGCAAGTAGAGATGTCTTATTCGAGTGAAGGACGTGAAATCGAGTCTACTTATAGGATTGTGCTATATAAGTCAGAGACTATACTATACTGACTTACTATAAGTCAGAGACAATGGCGACTTCCAACCCCTACGATGGCCGGCAAGAAATCCGGATCTCAATCCGATTGAAAATGTGTGGGGCTGGATAGTCAACGAGTGGGACCATGCCAATGAAAGATCGTCTGAAGCTCTTGAATAAACTTAGAAATTTTCCTTATTTCTTTGAAAATCTAGCTAGAAGTATGCCTCATCGCATAGAAGAGTATCTGGAAGTCGAAGGAGGCTACACTAAATATTAGGAAATTAATATCGGATATTTTTATATTTATGCGATGGTATTAGTTTAGATATATACAACTTTATTTTTTATTTTGAATCCGTTCATTAATTCATTGTTATAATTAAATTTATATTTAGTTTGTTTTAAATGTTTGTTCCATATATACGTATTCTCGTACACCAACATTCATAGATTCATTGATCTATAAAACTGTCTATATATACTTATTATGAATAGCAAATTTATATAGGAACTTCTGTATATAACTTGATTTTTTATAACTGTTACTAGAGTTATATATTACCTGAAAAAATCTTTATTACATCATTTTAACGCTTTTGAATTTAATTTGATTTGTAAAGTGTTTGTTAAATAAATTGATTCTTTATCCTATTTGTTGCAAATGCTTATGCCTTTCAGATTTGAATTTTCGATTCACCATAAATTGCCTTTTGGAGATTTCCAAAATTATTTTGCTAAATTGAACCTCGAGTTACTCTAGTAAATAGTTAATCATTCAGCGAACAATTTGATTTGAATATTAAATTTGAATTAAATTCAAAATATGACTAATATCCTAACGAGGGTAGCTTTTATTTGCGCTTAAGATAATTGGACAGCTAGTGAAAGATAGAACTGTAAATAATTATGAATTTATGATAAATGCCGTGTTTTTGACAAGTCATAAAAAAACTCAAATTAGTTTTAAACCAACAAAGAAATGTTAAACTAACAAATGAACACTAAAAGTGTTAGGTTTCATATAATATTTACATGAATCTTAAGTTGTTAAAATTAGAACTCCTCTGATTGTCTGCAAAAAGAATATTATATAAAAAAAAACAGTAGCGAATATACCAATGGAGCAAACTTGTCTAGCCAGGTCAGAGGATAGAAGTTTACATCCGAATTCCCATTCTCGAGAGTCCTTTCTTCTTTTTACAAAATTGCAGAATAAAGGGTATAAATAAATAATAAATCTTTAAAGGTAATTCATGAATTGAAGGATCTTGCGATTTAATTTAATAAATTTAGTCAAGGGGTTAACGTCTGTTTCGGAATCCAAGGTTATATTACCACGTTAAAGGATAATAAATTACAATGGACTTTAAGAAACAGTCAGAGAAAAAAGTAACTCCATATACAGTTACCAACCATCAGTCAATGACTATGCTCATAGATGCAGATAGGCTACCCGATGAATTATGTCACTTACCAAGTAATGTGACATAAAAGTGAAACAAGCACCGATAAATGCCCTCAGGGATGGAAGAGGAAAATGAAGA
Source organism: Caprella mutica (assembly GCA_947561585.1). Lineage (NCBI taxonomy): Eukaryota > Metazoa > Arthropoda > Malacostraca > Amphipoda > Caprellidae > Caprella > Caprella mutica. The sequence continues at coordinate 171,515 of CANNZV010001261.1, read as the reverse complement.
GGTGATAGTAAATTAAGTCTACTAAAAAAATCTGATGTCCTAGTTGAAGAGCATAAATGTCCTCTAAAACTGCAAGTAGCGTTAAAAACTGACAAGGTAGAAATTAAAAAGAATTTTGTGAAAACCAGTATCTTTCGGCATGTTTCTTTTCTCTACTAGAATTGTTGTTAAATATCTTCCTGACCTTGATCTTCAATAGCTTTTGAGCTTTGATAGTAAAGTTTTGAATGAATAAATAGTTCAAAAGAACTATAGGAAGTTCATGCTTCATTTTTTTGCCTACTAACCATTGCCCATTTGTTTATAAAATATTGTTTTCTATGTCCCATGATTAAATTTTTGCATATAATATACACATGAAATGTTTGGTGCAGTTGCATTTCGATCCGCATGGGCCAATCTGTTGCATCTGGTCTGTGCGGATGTAGTCCCAAGCCCAAACTTGTATAAAGTGTTTCATGAATCAATATTGACCTATCTTGAATATCATAACAAAAGCAAGATTGAAAATTAAATACGAATACGATGAAATATCGTGGTTTATATCTTAGCACTCATTAATGAATATTAAACTATAACAAACCAAACTAATCTAACTCTCAAAGCTGTGGAAAATTTGACAATACAATTGCCGCAAAAACTCATGAAACCTGCAATGATACAGTTAAAACTTTTCCATCCTTTTCCCCATATTTCGTTAGGTTTGCGATGCAAAATAGTTTGATCGAAGGAATTATTCCTAATTACTGTTTAAAAGTATAATACTTTAGATAATCGCGAAGTTATGTTAGGCAAATACGCTAAGCGCTATTTATTTTAAGTTACATGTTGTAAAACATATAATATAATGAATGATACGAATTTTTTCTTAGATTTTGAAAGAATTGTTGAAGAAATTAAAATACATATCATATTGTTATTACTGGCTTAATAGTAATGTTAACTTTAATCGAAAGGAAAATTTCGCATTCGACATTATTTAACTGGAATTGTTTTTGAATATTAAAAAAAATCACTAATTGGTATCTATGTAGTCATTTACTATTCACGAAATAGCATCTTTTTTCTTACTACGTGTGGGAGGTGCTTATGTATGCAACATTGTCAAATCTCAAAATATTGACTGAAAACTCCACGGTTTTTGCTAATAAAATTCAAAGTGACCTCGTTTATTCTTTCCCCCATAATACATAGAATTCCAACGCTAAAACAAATTTTCTTTCATTATAACTCATAGAAAATGAGATGCATAATTAAGGAGTGACAATTATAAATATATATTCCAAGTTACTTTTCCTAGCTTTAATTACCGTTTGGTAATTAAACTGAGTCATGATTTGGTAATTAAAACGGGGCCTGCCTGTACTGGTAGGCTCCATTTTTATTTCCAAAATCACAACTCAGTGTAATTACAAATGGAAATAACAGCGAAGTAGAAATATATAGGTGTATGTCAAGAATTTATATAATTGTAACTTCTTAAAAATTTCATTTTCTATGAGCTCGAATTAAAAAAAAACACGTTTTGAGGACACGACTATCTTATCGTAAAGATGAAAAAGTTCTGTGATGAAAGTGAATGAATCAAAAGCATTAAAAATATAACCATCCCAGCAAACATAGTCGTGTCAATTATATTTCTAAACGATACAACGTGCTCTACACTTTCGATGTAGAAAAAAGAAACAAATCGATCCCTCTGCATCGTTCAGATACATTTTTAGATTAGCGATGCAACACTCAAATAAATAAAAAAAAATATATAAACGAAAGCGTTTTAGTAATAGAATGGACACCAAATGCGATATAAAAACATATCTAAATAGAAGTTATTTGGAATCTATTTCGATGGATTGTTGATACCATTATACTGTGTCAGAACTCTTTCTTAATGACGCATAGAATATTCATTTCTCATTTCTAAAATAGTAACCAAAAAGAGACATCACATCTATTAGATACATTTTTAGATTAGCGATGCAACACTCAAATAAATAAAAAAGAGTTATAAACGAAAGCGTTTTAGTAA
>CANNZV010001261.1:0-169462 GCA_947561585.1 Caprella mutica | reverse complement strand
AATGCGATAGACACCATATCGATATCAAATACACATACATCTAAATTAAACATATTTATTAACTGATACCGGTATTTATATTGATACCGATATACAGTATTCAGTACTCTTTCTAAATGATGCAACTATATTTCACCTATTGTTTCTAAATAGTAACGATAAAGAAAAATCTGATCTTTCAAATACATTTTCGGTTGGCGATGCAACACTATTCTGATCATAAATGGAATGAAATTTTAGGTATCTATTCTAAAACGGAATTCCGTAATATAATATATATCTAATTACTGATGTTGTTTCGATTCATTTAGGTGGATATCGGAATTGATCATAAATTATACGAAATTTTAGATATCTATTCTAAAACGGAATTCAATAATATAATAGATATCTATTTACTGGTGTTATTTCGATATGCATTAAACGATTTCTGATTAGAAAATAAACGATGCGGACTAGAGTGAAGATTTTTGGATTCTGATGGTAGAAACAAGTTAGAATTCTAAACAGTCAAATAATTTAGATACATTCAGTTAGATATCTAATTTAAGTGTATTTCATATCTATTACCGGCATGCGCTACCAGCGCAACGAATTAGGCACAACCCGATATCGAATAGATTCGGACATGTTTGCTGGGGATGGTTAAACTGAAGTGGAATGATAAAAACGAAAACGAAGTTTATGTCTGACTATCCTCCTCGACATGGTTTTTGAGGGTGAAATCTGCTGAAAAGCTTTTCTGAGAGAGGAACTGGGGATTTCTTCAAAAAACTCTTCACCTCCTGAATTTCTGCATTCGTTTTTTACCTTCGCAGATTGCCGAAGATTATATTTTAGGCGGCATTTATTCATATATCCTCTTGTTACACGCATCTCTCAAAAATTGCTTTGAATTTGGTGGGACGATTGGTCAATATCCAGGAGCCATCAGGTAAAATTTTGGGAGCTATCCGGTGAAAGGTCATTTATAAAATTATAACTCAAAAACGTTTTCAGCAAAATTACCTTAAATTTGGAGGGGACGATTGGTCAATATTCAGGAACTATTTGGTAAGTTTTTGGAGCGATCGGGTCAATGGTCAAGGACGTTTATAACTTAAAAAGTATTCAACTCAAATTGCCTGAAAGTTGGTGGATCGATTGGTTATTATCCAGAAACCAATTTATAATTAGATTTTGGGAGAAATCAGGTCAAAGGTCACTTACATATCAGAAGGTCAATGTCATTTATAAGCGGCGGCGATGGTATGTGCTCTATGGATGCCAGTCATTTAGTTTTGATTTTGCTTTCATTTGCTTTTTTTTACTGTGGATGGAACCAGTCTCATTGAATAGATCACTAACTGTTGTGAACTTTTTCAGGAGGTAAGATTTAGCCGCTCTTTCACTGATTTCTAGTTGAAGCATGAATTATTTTTGTGCTATTGAAGGAAAAGGCGTTTTTTCCTTATCAAACTGCAGGATGATTCATATTTTTCAAGTTGATAAAACATTTTTCAGGTTGAGGATGTTCATGCGAATATTTACAGACTTATGAAAATTAACTTTTTATCAACAAAGTGGCGTAGGTATACACTGTACAATACAATACGACTTGAAGCATTTTAAGTTTTCACAATTTAAAAATGACGCTTCTGATGGAACACAGTTTAAGCATGTTCAAATAATGATCTAACTGCCATTTCTTCGAGTCTGAGAATTAATAAGTAGATTTTTTTAATTCATACCTCGAAGGGGGAAACTTGGCCAGATACCCCCTTCGAGGTCTAAAGGGCCTTACACACACAGGGTATTTTTCAAGTCTTTCCACTAGACTTTTTTCTCCGCTTTACCACCAGACTTTTGATTCAAAAGGCTGGTGGAAAAACTTAAAAAACCCTACGTGTGTACGGCCCTTTAATAAATTCTTTATATTCTTGGTAGATACAGGGCATATGTAAAATAATAAAAACAAATCTAAAATCTAAAATAATATTACGGTAATGTAAGAAAATCCTTCATTTCAGAAATATTACTAAATCGCTAGTATAGAATACACCAATGCGGTGTTTGAAAAACATAATAGTTTTTTTCGTTAGAATCAGTTTTGTATTAGAATATTAGAAACTAGTTAAGTTTGTCGTGTTAAGGTGGCTACACATGTTCATGCAAACTTGACAAGTATATAGCAAGCATTTGCACAAGTATTGGAGTATTTCCCTTCGCCAACACACGATTCAAGTATAGGTACTTGTACAAGCCTCCTGTTGAAATTGTAACTATGTCTAGTTCAGATGATGATGCGCTTGTTTCAACAGCTTTTTGTCCCTTACATTAACGAAAATCTCAAAAGAAGTAACGAAATGAGCGGTGTAAAGAGTGGTTGAAAAAAGGAAAACATGCTCTCATGTTAACACTGATTTTAGTTGAAGGTTTAAATAATGGGAATACATTTAATTTATTTAAGTTTAAATTTCTACAAATATATACACTAGTATACATTCTAAATCTAAAACAATTTTACTTTTCTTCTATCAAAATTATTTTTTGTCTGTTTCACTACAAAACGATCGCAACAATTTGAGAAATTGATTTCAAATTGATAGAATTCATTAGATGTATATGTAGAAATAAGCTCATTTTCTTTTCATTCATCGTAATTGCTCTCAAGTCTTCAATATCTTCAGTACACACGCTACGTTTCACTTGCACAAGTCAGACTTGCACACTATGCACAGCAGCGCAGGTGACAGGATTCAAATTCATTCATGTCTCAAGTCACTTGTGCAAGTCTACAATTGTGCAAGTCTCGTCCTACAGAAATACTTGCGCAAGTAGATTTATCAAGTTTGCATGAACGTGTGTAGCCAGCCACCTTTATATTTGCGACGTCTGATTTTACTGATCTTTCTCGGAAATGTATTCAGTATTTTCAATAAATGAGTTTTAATATAGGTTTAGAGATTAAAAACTAATCTAATCATAGGATATCGTCAGTTTGAATTAAGTCAAGAAATAATGAAACGGAAAACTTTTCGTTGTTGTTAGGGCATTTTAAAATTATTTTATCTGGGTGTGCCGCAAATTGATAACAAAAACTTGCAGCGTTGGGACACGGGAGTATCAGCTGATTAGGTAGGTTCCTCATTGTGTTCGTTGATTGTTGTGACTTGTGAGGGTAAAGTTACGGTAGTAATTCTTATTTGTCTGGATTTGATATGAGAGATGCCAGATGGCCCCTTGAGGCCCCTCTCTGTTGTAGTTGCCAAGTTTCTCATTAAAAGAAACACTTATTATTTATTGTATTGTGAGAAATACTGTAGATAAAGATGAATCTTGATATATCATATCTAAAGTCTTGATATCCAATTCCAGACTCCAGTCTGTATTTGGTGCACAAAATCCCATCTAGACTCAGACTACAAAATATGGAACATTTTTCAAGACTCTCGTCTCTCTCTCTGCAACAAATCTGAGCCCAATTTTAGAAATTCTATATCTCTCAATCTCATCTCTGGCTGCAGACAACAGCAGACTCTGGCACTCTGCTAATCTACAGGAGATCTTGAATTAATTCCTATGTAGTCTAAGATGTAACCATTAATTTAGCTGCAGGTCGCGGGAGAATGAGATCTTGAATAATTTCCTATTTAACCATTAATTTAGCTGCGGGAGATCTTGAAAAGTTGAATTATTTCCTATGTAACCATTAATTTAGCTGCGGGAGATTTTGAATTAATTCCTATGTGACCACCAAGTAATAAAGCATGTCCAATGACTAATGGCGAGTTTGTGACAGTTATTTTGAGCCCTTCAATTGCAAATGGCGAGTTTTATCTATTTTTCTCCTATGCTACAATGTTATTTTGGAGAGAATTTATGAAAATTTGATCATTTTGGATAGAATTTGTTGAATTTTGGAGAGAGCTGGAGTGACAAATGGCGAGTTTATGAGACATACTATTTTACTTGGTGTGACCATTAGTTCCAATCTGCAAATTGTGTCAAATCTGTCTCCAAGATTTTCAAATCTGTCTCTAAAATTTAAATGACTAGAATCTGAATTCTCTAAAATGTCTCCAATAATAAATTAATAACATGTAAACATTTAACATAGGAATTAATCCAGTCTACAGGAACTGCTAAACTGTTCTCCAAAAAATCCTCTATTATGACTTCTGTTCCCAGTAAAATACATGTTAAATGTTAATATAGGAGGAAATTGAGGATTGTTTCAACAGAAAATGTTGAAAATATCCCATATTCTGGCTCTGCAGACTGGGAATTAATTAGGAATTTGTCTCCAAGATCTTTCAAGGATATTTTTTCCCTCTAAAAATGTCTCCAAAGAAAAAGATCTTGGAGCGATGTTGCACACCCTGATGATTAACATAATTGATTAATGATTATGGTGTTTCTTTATTTGACCAATCACCCAAAGTTCCAAAACAGAAGCTTCCCTAGCTTTAACTTTCTGTTAAAAAAAAAATTTGAGTGCAGTCACAACAGTTCACTGGTGACTGTTCAGTCTGTCTGGTGGCTGGTACTTGCTATTTTGCAAAGTAATGAAAGTATTAGAGATATTTGATATTTCTATTCTCCAAAATCTCCAAGAATAATTTTGAATTAATGTCTATCTATCTGAAGATATTTCATTCTTTTTACTATGACTCTGATATCTGGAAGCAGAATAACTGAATAAGAGGTATCATTCTCTATTTCTCGGGATTCTCCTCCACAAACTCTTTACCAGTTTATGCAGACGCCAGACACAGGCAGACAGCTGCTCTGCAACTGCAGACTGGACTCAGTGGACTGGAGACTTCTGGATTAAGTGAAGTATGTATGAGAAATTAAATTAGAATTGTTGATTTATTATAATTTATTTAAATGTCTTTATTGGAACTAACTTCTATTGAATTTTCAGGAGGCATGGAAAGAAAATGAATTACGTAGTCAATGATTCTCCTATCTTCTGAAAAGAATTACTAAGAAGCCAGACTGCAAGAACTGATTAAATCATTTAAATGTTCTTCAAGAAATCCTCTATTCTGCCTTCTGTTTTCAGCATATGGCAAAATACATGAAATCACATTTAAATATAGGAGGAAATTAAGGATTGTTTGCTCATAAAATGTTTAAAATGTCTTCTCTTTATATTTTGCAGACTGACTAGCTACTAAGTTCTTTTGTAGAATATTATTTTTTAATTTTCAAATTAGGAAAATATGTATGTGTTCAATACTGTGACAATACAAACATTTTTGTAAGAAGACTGCCCCAATGTATTAAAAAATGAAGTTTGTGTGAAGCAATGGAAATGGAAGAAGAAAAAGAAGCTATATTGAAATTACTTGGAGACTCTGTGCGAAAGGTAAACTACTATGAGAGAATAAAGCTATTTCTATTTGAAACTGTACTATTAGCTAACATATTAGGTAGCTACTTAGTAAAAATGATGTACTTATAGGGCCTGATTAGTGATTAATGACTAGGGAGTATTAAATAGAGATTTATGATAATTTTATTACCAATCCCTTCTTTGTAGCTACATACTCTAGTGGATATTTCTATGGGCCTTCTCTTTTTCTATTTGTAATAGTTTATTTTCGAGTTTATCAGTTTTACTTTCAATGACCCATTTTTCCTTTAGATTATCCTATCACTCTTCCTTCAGCCTGGCTACATTGATAAGTAGTCTGACTCAATATGTAGATCTATTATTCTTTAACATGTTCCCCGCGTATTGAGCCACCGGTGGTTCAATACGCTTTTTTTAACATGCAAATAATAAATAGTTCAGTAATGATTCAAAATTGGATCAGTATTTTTATTGAATTATAAAGTCTAGATCTGTATATTGCAAAAGAAAACACTCCAGAGCTTCCAAAACGATGTATCACACAGCACTGTTTAAATATGCCAAAAAATTCATCTGCGGTGAAAGTGTTAATACCTGTTTTTCTTGTCATCAATATGTTGAGCTGACATTATTAGTGAATTTATTACCTGTGGTTGTTGACCTATTGTAATGAATATGTTACCACTGTCCCTTATCTTCATGTGCCTTTATAATATCATTCTTTTAAGTTCTTGAAATATGTTATATGAATAATTTTGCTGAGCATTTAGGGAATGAGCTAACAAGTATACATCTTCTGTCTCAAACTGAATTTGATTATTATTAGTGAACTTCTGTCATATATTAATATTCATAGCTATATATTCTAACTGAAAATTGTCTGCAGGTGTATGGAGAATGGTGCAACAGGGGCAATCAAGCCAGCACCAGTCAGTTAGGTACTGGAAACAGTACCAGTCAGTTGGGTACTGGTAATGCAGTGCAACCAAGCAGTATAGAGGCAGTGGTGACTGGAGTGGACAATGCACTGTCTCATGGTGAGGAAATATTAAAAGTGGCTTGATAATAATTACACCAACTATTGAAATTAACTTCAATTACTGTGTTATAATCCTTATTCTCTATTCCTAATAAAGTTTATTCTAATAAACTTGAATGAATTGAAAGTTAGTCACTATTTTTGTAATTACTTGCATTTTATGATATGAGCTTTCATTTAAATTGATCTGTCAATCTACATTGTTCTCTTTCATCAGGCTTAAGGAGACCAAATCAAGGGTATTGGCCATTACTGGTCTCTCTTCTAGACCATGATACTAGGTCTCATCTGCTACTCAACCCATGTCCAAAAGCCAGAGGTTGGTATTGGGTTCTACGTTGTCTATCACAGGGAGAACTGGAGGCTCTTATCACAGTTGTACTGAGTCATCTGAACCTTCTGCCTCCTCTATACCTGCCTCATGCCTTACTCTTGGATCCCAGTGCCCAATTGGTGTTGCCCACTCTCCTTGCTGGATTAGAACATGTTGCTCTGCCCAAGGTACCTGTGCCATATGGTACATTTTTCTTTCTATATTTAGCTACATGAAATAGTTAAAATCCAGAAAAATTTAAGTAACCACTAGAGGATAATTTAATCTCAAGGGAACTAGAGTTTATAGTAAGTGCTCTTCCTGAATGATATTTGAAGGACTAAAACAGTTTATAAAAGTTGATCATGTACAAAAGTCGTTTTCATAATTATATATTCAAATCATAATTAGAGCATTTTCTGTGTCAGTCATTGCTAGTGGTTCTATACTCGAGATAGTAAAGGAATAGTAGCTATTTATGTGTATTCATAATTCAGAAACTCTCTAATTCAAACTCTCTCAAAATCTCATGAGTCTCATCCCAATTTACTATCTAATTTTGTTAAATCTGTTTTCAGATGATTGAGGAGGAACTGAAGCCTCCTCCAGATGATAAGTTCAAAGTCACCCCCAAACTCTTAACCCGAGTAAGATCAAGCATCTCAAATAACTTCCGCAAGCAGAGCAGTCTAGATAGCAGTGGTCAGACTGCTCCTGAGAGTGCTCAGTTTGTATTGAATGTGTCTCAGCCATCTTTTCCTGCTCTGCAGAGTACCTCCAACGTGCCTTCTTTTGGCATTCCTCGTGACTATGCTCAGCAGCCTATTGAGGATTGCACTGAGGCTACTGAGGCACTTAATGGACAGGTGAGGCACAAAGACACTAGTCTAATATCTTTGTGAGAATCTCCTCCAATGAACTACAACTGAAAGATGTAAATCTTCATAGGTTAGGTGAACATATGCGTCTACTTTGGGCGATTTCTCTACTGTACCACTGGTACTGAGTTTGAATGTCCTGCTAGTATGACATCTGTTATTTTGCATGCATAATTGATAGTACTTTTTAGAATATCCTTGCCTCAGTAACTGTGATTTAGTTGCTAACCTAATTATATTTAGTCAACAAGATATTTATTTAGTAATTCTGTTAAATTTATGTAGTATAGTTTTTGCTGTATGGATGTAATGACTTGACCAATGACCAACAAGTGAAACATGCTCTAACATAGTTCTGCTAATCCATTTATTCTTAGTATTGATTGGAAACTCTCCTGAACTTCAATAGTTAGGATATAAAGAACAGTTTCTAGTGGAAGTCATGGACTGTGTTATTATTACTTACTTCATTTATTAACTTGGATGTTATAAGTGTACATTAGCCTCGTTTTGGTGTTATGAAGCTTCTGTTGTTTAAATTAAGATTTTTGATTTAGAAATGTATATAAATGCAGCTTTGCATCTGCTCTTCAATTCCTGTGTAAAGCTGAATTGTTCAGTTTCATACATAACAAGAAATGCTAATGTCCGGCACAATGTGAAGTACTCTTATTTGACGACTATTTTCACCTTCAAAATACAGGCATTTGATGATCTGGAGGAAGCTGAAAAATATATAGAAATTCACCATTTTGGTAAGGTAAAGATCGAATGAGTTTGTAGTTGATTGAACTAACAGTGTGGGTTGGTGACTTAAAACGCTTCTCTATTCTATCGTAATGGTATTTTATTCTAACTGATTGGGGTTAGTTTTTAATCTATCTGTAAATTAGTGTAGTTAGCTACCCACTTCAAAATAAAGTGGAGCACTTAGGTTTAGCTTTAATCACACAATATATTAAAGGTCCAGTCATGGCATTTATACTGTCGCTAAAAGTATATGTATTGTAAAGGGATATTACTAGTGAATTATGACATCCTTTATACATTTTCAAAATGATTATTAATAATTCAATAACAATATCGATTAAATATTTGACCCGATGGTGGGGCAGTTACAAACTAAAAATCTTTAACCAAACTCCTTGAATGATCAGGCGTTTCAGTTTATTTGCATAGTTTCTAAACCTCTTTACGCCTGCATTTATTGTTTAAATGGATAAATATTTAGATTAATATTTGTAAACGTTCCATTTTTAATGACTGCAAGGCAATCTGTTTCATATTGACTATATAAAATGTTTAACATATAGGTATCAATTAAAGTTTTAAAATATGATAAGATATTTGGGTAGGCTGGACCATCAAGCGAGTCATAAATAGAATAAATAAACTGCTCTATTATCTGCTTTCTATAATTGTATTGCGCTTTGAACTGCTTCTGATTTTCTGCCTTTATTAACTTGCTCCCATAAGCTTCAAAAGTTTCCTATATAGCTATTACAACTTTAAAACAATTCTTTATCTCAATATTATATCATTTTATCCATTTGAATCTAATATAAAATGAATTGGCTGCAATTTATTACAAAGACAATGTTACTGATGATGCTCTAAAGCTATTCAATAGTTTACTTAGCTCTTTATATCTTCGTAGCAAAGTACTTTCATTTCTCTTGAAAATATTTGTATTTGACTCTTTAGATGCTACTCTGGTTAATTTAGAATTAAAAAGGAAATTGCAAAGTTAATATATATATTTTTGCAATGAAAACGAAACATCATTCAAGAGATCAACAAAATTGACATTAAGGAAAGAAATTAATGAACAGTGACCAAAATGATGACTAAATTATTTTCAAAGACTGTATTCTTTCCATTAAAAACAAAATAGTAATATGATGTTGGTCATTTAATGGATAATATATTCTATAGTTCAATGTGTCTTCTAGTTCTAAACATGAATTTACATAGAACTTTTTAATTTTCTTTCTTTTTAAATTAACCAAATCTCTTAATCTTTTTTACAGGTAAAATGGCTTTATAATGTAGCTACTTTACTTAACCCTTTATACCCTAAATTTATTTGAGCTTGAAAAAGCGATAATTTTGTGATTTTCCTGTATTATATGGGCAAAGAAAGCATATTAAACAATAAAAATCAATGTATAAAAAAAATATATATTGTGCCTAACTAATGTAAGAGTACACATGTTCTCTGATATATGAAAGAGTACACATGTGTTTATCCGGTCATTTAAGGAAAGTATCTCAAAAAATCTTCGCCAAATGACAAACTCCTCATATGCAAGGAGACATGGCCCAGCTGCGAAACACGACTCCTTTGAAATACAAAAATTCGATCAGACTCCTCGATCTTAAAATATGATATTTTGGTGTTTGGAAAGAGATGGCTGTCACGAAACACGAATCCCTGGAAATAAAAAAATTCGATCCGACTCCTCTCATGGTAATTAAATAGTAGCTATCTCTTCAATATTCCTACGGGGAGAAATTCAGGTGAGTTGCTTTTCATGACAGCTATACTGTCCAATGTATAGCATGACATATATAGCTGTCATGACGATAGAGACGATATTAAAACAATCCGACTCCTCTTAATTTAAATTCAAGTATTAGTAATGAAATCATTTGATTCAATAATAAAATTAATAATTAGAATAAATATAATAGCAATTTTTGTATCATAGTTACGACAAACTATACCAACTTATGTGATTGCTTCAAACATTTGATGAAGGATATTTAATTATATATAAAGTTTAATAAAGGATATTTCATTGTACATTGTATTATAAGGTTTAATAAGTTGTATACTTGTACTTAAATTGAATGGTATGAACATAGAAAGGATTTTTGCTTATCAATTGAAGGTAGGTTAGGTTGGTCTTACGTTTCGTATAACATGAGGAGTCGTGTTTCGTGACAGCCATCTCTTTTCAATCACCAAAATATCACATTTTAAGATTGAGGAGTCGTATATAATTTTATTATTTGGAAGGTGTCGTATTTCATGACGGCCGTCATTAAAAACACACAAAACCCTTATTATTTATTGGAGGGAGCCGTATTTCGCAACTGGGCCGGAGACATAAATGTCACCTTAGGGCATAAAGGGATAAGGACCACTCTGTAGGTAGCTATAGTCATATCAACAGTCTAGCAGCTGATGTACACTTCTTGTACTACTTAATTTGTCGCTATTATTTTAGGGAGACCAAAATACTTCTAATTTACATGATCAGCTTCACTTTTTCACAATATGGTTGTTTTTGGTTCATACAGTTACCCAATGCTTATTAGTAATTAGCTAAAGTATTTCATTGCTTTGTTTACCAAATGGCCCTAGATATTGAAATAAATTAGCTATGTTGCACTTCAGAAGTAGCTATTTTAAGTAGCTAGTACTTAAAGAAGAGTTTCATTTCAGGAAATTGTGTTAAACTTGAAAGTTAAATCTACAGTATTTGGGAGTTACTTCTAGTAATCAATTGTATAGTAAATAGTTACTAATACATTAACGGTATTCATATTTAGTATAGTTTATTTAAAAATTTAATATTAAGCTATATATTTAACTTTATCTACATTTATAGCTTAGTAACGATATTCATTCATGTATTGTTTCCATTTCTTTTGAAGTGTAATTTCTCTCCATGAACAGAGTATCACTTTACTGATTTCAATTGTCTTATTCCTTCATCCACACCTCCTCATTTCAGAAGAAGAAAAAGTCTGGAGGTTCAAGAGGAGGCAGCTCCTCAGAGAGGAGGAAGAAGGAGGCGCAGGAGATGAGTCTGGAGGATGAACTGTTGGCAGCAACAGGTGGAGACTTTGATGAAAACAGACCACCTGTTAGTTCCGACCCTGACCTCATCATGGGTGAGTCTACTTCTCCATGAACTAATGTCGTAAGGAACGTACACTCGCTGGGTTTTTCAAGTCTTTCCACCAGACTTTTTTTTATGTTCCTCCTACTTTTCTCACGAGAATTTTGAAACATTTAAGAAAAAACTATATATATAATTAATATAAATAATAATTACGTTGTTTTTCTAATATGATTTAAAAGTTTCGTGGAGAAAGTAGGAGGAGCTTAGCAAAAAGTGCAGTGGAAAGACTTAAAAAAACCTGCGTGTGTAGTCTCTTTACAGTAGAAATACTGTTTGAAGAAGATAACAATGAAAATGAACTAAATGTTTCTACATACTCACAGACAAATTTAGAGAAATTCTTATCTAAATATTTGAACATCTCAATGAAATATAATTCATTAAAAATTCAAAATCGTTAACTTGACAAACCTTAATTGTAGAGTGTGATGATGATAAGTGATGTTTGTAGCTACTAATATTGACATTAACTGGTGTATAACATTCTTCTCAGGTATACTGAGTGATGACAAGCTGGTGAAAGTGTTGCCAGATGTCTCCACACAAGAGGATTTTCCTGCTGATGATATTGATGTGGAAATAATAGAAGTCTTCTCGCCCACCAAAGCCACTGAGAAGAAGTTTGAAAATGCAATAAAGATTCCTAAGAGCAGTGAGAAGAAGAATAAAGAGTCTGCAGCTGCTGAGGCTAAGAAGAAAGATGTGTTAGTTAAATTTATTACATTGTGTACTATCTGTTCTATTTTACCAGTGGATATTCATCTTTATTTAGTACTCACACACTTCAAATGATATCACTTTTGTTATTTGTGTTATAAGTCACCAAGTTCTTAATTATCGGTCAGTTCCACATTTTCGGACACGTAAGAAAAATCGTTTTTTCTTACGTGTCCGAAAATGTGGAACTGACCGATAATTAAGAAGTTACCCTAATCCTCTCTTTTATTTTCAGTTCTAAGTTGAGTAGTCAGGAGCAGCTCACTGAAGCGCGTCAGATCATCAAAAGTCTGACAATCAAAGGGGTCTTGAAACAAACTCCTGAACTCAACAAACTCATGGAGGTGTTTGCACAGGTAAATACTAAATTATTACCTATAGTAAATTATTTAGAATATAAATGTTACATATATCTGTGAAGATATATTAATCAGAAACTGTTCAGCTCGTTTAATTTCTAGCATTCAACACAAATTGATAATGCCACATTAAGAAATATCACTTTATCAGTACCTAATTAATATGAAAATTTTCTGTTTTTCTACAGAAAGAAGCACTACTGAGTGAGCGCACACCTCCAGAGGGACAAGAGGACCCTCCCTTCCTTGGTGCCCCACATGCTAACCACCTCTCAAACCAACCTATTGAGGATGAGTCCAGTGAGGGGGAGTGTGACATGGAGGTGAGGGAATATTAGAGTGAAAAAACATTTCAAGCCACGGTTCTCATTCTAGAAAAAAATAGTTTTTTAATTAAACTGTAACTTTTTTTTAAAAAGTTACAGTTTGTTAGACTGTAATATGAAAGATTTTATATAATAATCGACACTAATAATTTAGTATAAACTTGTAGCTAGTTATTGATTTTTCCCATTTGGGAGAGAATGTTTTTCCCTAACTAATTAATTACCTACTAGTAACTACAGATTATGACTTTTTTTGCCTATGACAGAAAGAATGGTTTTCCATAACTAATCCATTTCATTCATATGTTGTTAGATTCTCATTTAGCTCATAAGTTTAATATAGGAGAAATATTTAGCTAGCTTTAAAAAATAGTAAAATTTATTGATTTTTATTCTGATTTTAACATTTGTTTCTCTCTCAGATTGACAATGAAGACCTGAGCCTGGTTACTGAGGATGAGACAGCAGCAGAGGAAGTGAGTGTGGTGAGTGAGACTGAGACGGGGGAACTTTTTAGTAATTGCACTTTGTTACCTTCTGTCTCTGTGACTAACACTTCAAGGAGTAAATAAAAAAATATGCTTGTAAGTTATCTCTGCTGTTGTAGAGCTATATTTATTTCATACGGCAGGATGAGACGGAGGATATCAGCTGCTCAGCTACAGAGGATGACACTGAACGTACCAACAGCTCCTCCTCCTCTTCTACTAGCCTCATCAGAGAGGAGAGTGAAGAAGGAAGAGAAGCGGGGGTTGGAACTACATCCTCTGATGAAATGACTGGTTAGTAGTAGTTCTCTTTCATTAGGGCTGTACAGATACAATCTTTATCAGTTAGCTACTCGTTATATCGGCCTGGTATCAAAATCTCGGTGATTTTTAGTTACCAGTGTATCTGTAGTGGTATCAATATTTGTTGTATCAATAATTATTTAGGTATTGGAATATTAGTTATTTTTAGCTATCGTTATCGTCAGATTACTAATACCAAGTAAGGGTACTCATATTGGTATTAATTACGGTATTGGTACAGCCCTATCTTAGTTATATTATTAGTTTAATATATTCGCTAGTAGACACTTACGTTATAAACATATTGTTATTAGTGAGCTAAATCTTGCAGCCTCCTATTCCATAATTACACAGTGTTAATTACATTTAGCTACTTTGAATTAATTTGACCATGCTTGAAGTCGCGCGAATTCAAAGAGGTTAATGAGATATATTACCTACAAAATAATGATAATAATAGTCTGAAAACATTTTAACTATCACTTCTCATGTTGATGTCAAACCTCACTAATGAATAATAACTCTTATTGGAGAAAATTCTTCTCAAATAGAGTAGCTATTACCAAAGGTATATGCATGTTTTCAATGGAGAAAATGTTGCATGTTCAACAGTCATTTAAGGAAGTCTTTTATTCAGACATTCTAGATTGACAGTTTTCAAAAACAAAAAACAACTTCCTAAACCTAAAATATTTCTTGCATTTCTTTGGACTTGCTGTTAAAATGAAGCATAAAAGCATTAATGTAGCTAACAAACATAGATAAGACTGCAATTGCACATATTTTTCATCTAAGTTTTTGGAGCAAAGAAATGTGGCCTCTCCTCGTTTTAGTTGGATAGCCCCTCCTAATGTTACATCAACCAAATTTTTTTTAGTCAAGTGTTATATTACTATTAGCTGGGACTAATTTAAGTAATTATGGTGTTACGACTTGAATAATTTCTATTAAAATATACCTTGGTTGAGTTACCCCTGTGGGTGTACACCCCAGGGGCTCCACTTGTCCTATTATTTCAATAACTAGTCTATTAGTTCAATAACTGGTCTATTAGTTCAATAACTGGTCTATTAGTTCAATAACTGGTCTATTAGTTCAATAACTGGTCTATTAGTTCAATAACTGGTCGCGCTATAGGAGATACTGAAGAGTTATGATGAACTAACTTTCAACTAATCATTCAGTTGATTAACCACTTTTTAACTAATAAATTTGTTGATTTACCTCCTTCCAACTAATAAAGCAGTCAGATGTTCAAAATCTTTTCTCCAACTTGTATATAATAACTTTTCTCCAAATGGTAGCTATATAATAACTTCATAACAAAAGAGGACTGACCTCATTGTTTTCCATTGCAGAGGACCTCTCCTCAGTGACTGAAGAGGCTCTTCCTGCTCCTCCCTTCGACAGGAGGATACCCCAGATGGAGGACAGTCTCTACGATGAGGAGGTACTAGAACCGGAGGCACTCACTGAAGGATGCAGGGAGAAGACCAGCATAGTGGGAGGTGAGTTATACTCTACTGAACTGTTGTAAATTGGATGATGTACTTAGTTATTTTTAGCATTTTCTTTTTAATGCAGCAACCTCTTATTAAATAGATGAGAAAAACATTGAAAATTTCCTTTGTTCATTGACACGGCTACCTATAAAGAGTTTCAAAGATTTATTTCAAACTCTCGTTATATATTCCAATCTCTAGAGAAATTTTTCGTGCCTAATAAAAATAAACTAGCTAGTACATTTTCTATTCTGATTGACTGTGTTAAATTTTAACAACTCTTCAAATATAGAAAAATGTGTATGAATTATCACACATAGCTACTAAACAAAAAAGAAATTGTGGTGATGCCTTTATGACCAATTCGAAAATCTTTAGATTCATCAGTAAGTTTTAGAGTTAGCTCTCTTACTTAAAACTGATAAAAAGAGGAACATTTTTACTACTTTCATTTCTGTTTTCGACAACACTATAACAGTGAAAGGTGAAATTAATTAATTTGGGTTTGACTTTACCCCCACAGGCAACAAATGGGACGAGTTGATGGCAGGTAAGGACAAGATGAAGAGTCACACCAAGGACTTGAGGTCTCCTCTCAAGAGCTCCACCCCTAAGAGTGATGGCTTCAAGAGGAGGAGCCTCCACATCGATGACTCCAGTGCTGACCTTTACCCTGAGGGGGGCACTAAGCACGTGTCCAGTGCTGGCATCACCAGAACGCAGTCTCTGAGCTCCTGTGGCAGCAAACTGGAGACCAGGTGAGTCTATGGAGGGGAAAAAGATATCAATAGTAATTAATATTATTCAGAAGTGTTACGTAAATTTGACTATTCATTATCCCACCCGTTTTTATTATCATCTTTTTATATGAATAGTAGCTAGCTGGTACATACTGTCCTTCAAACATCTCATGGTATTTTCTTGCACAGATCTGACAGTAAGCTGAACACGCTTCACTCCTCCAAATTAGACTACAAACTGGACAGCAACTCAGAGAGTGTTGTGGCAGCTCTGGATGACGCAGCGAGAGAAGCGCAACTGCAGCTGCTAAACCTACACACTCAGTTACAGCACTACAGGTCTGTAATGTTAGCAGAGATAACTAATGTTACAGCACTACAGGTCTGTAATGTTAGCAGAGATAACTAATGTTACAGCACTACAGGTCTGTAATGTTAGCAGAGATACCTATTGTTACAGGCTTGTACATTTGGGCAGAAATTTACTTTGCAATGTAGCTACTCTTTTAATAATATTTAGTAAGGTCGTAATCTAACTACTTTAATTGTGTGCTGCTGCATTACTACTAGCTTATAGTTGGATGAGATTCCCCACACTGTGTCGAGTTAATGTGATTAGTACTTCATAATATTTTTGTCCCCAGGAAAATGGCTGCTAGACGTAAGTACAGACGAGAGATAGACGCTAAACTCAAACCTGCTCTGAAGTACCGTGTGTTGGGACTGTACAGGCCTGTACATCTAGAGGGCACAGCGCCCCAGGGGGCCTATCCCCTCAGTCACGACTACCTCAGTTGTGATAGTAAGTCTTAGATGTGTACTTCTTTAAATTAAATGCATTAAATACCTTGGGGATATTATAGGCAAAAATCTAACTATTTATCAGTTATTTGTGGACTTTTCTCTTTTGTTATCAGGTTAATTTTGAGCTGGCATGTTCTAATTTATTTCTTTTTCCCCATTAAAGTAACATGGTAGTTTGCTAACCACTGCACCTTTTGTTCAGACTGTGCAGAGTGTGAGGAAGAGAAGAAGCTTTCCCTAGCAGCTGAGTACGAGCACTCACAGCTGCTGTCTAACCCCGAGGCTGCTGCTAATAACACCCTCACCTCCACCATACTCAGGAGACCTGGGGAAACACTCTACAGGGTGTTCATCATGAGGGAAGGTGAGATCTCTAATGGTTGCTAATGAACTGAAAACATTACCAGCAGTAAACATAAATACTTTGCAAAAAGAAAAGATAACTGCAAATCTATATTAGTTTCCTAATTAGCTGAAATTTTTAACATGTTTAAGATGGTTGTCTGGTAGCTAATGTTATTATAATGCCTACCATTACATTTCATACAACCTCTTTTATTCCCACTTATTACTGATTAAATTTTAGCTCAAATTGGTCAATTATACTAGTTTAATATTATCAAGTATTCAATAATAAGGAATTCAAATAGGAAGTTTATACCTATTTTCTAGTTCCCATGTAAATGAATACGCACTAAATCCATAATGGTAGTTAATCAGTGTGCTCCATCAATATAATCTGAAAAAAAAATACCATGTAACTGAACCTTCAAATGATGTTAACATTTTCCATTATTTTAACGCAGGTCATGTGCGCGGGCGTGCCTCAACAGTGCGCGTGGTGCTCTCCTCTCACGCTCTCTATGTGCTGAACACGTGCCCCGCCCCTGCACTCCTGCACGCCCTACCGTACACGCAGATACACACCGTGGTGATAGGGGCCTTTGGAGAGTGGGTGGTGGTGGTGAGCAAGAGTGTCGTGGAGAGTGGTGAGTCAAAGACAGTTATTTAATTACTTTAACGGTCCCATCCACGCATTTCTTATTGTGTAGATCAATGCCGCTAATGTCCCTATCATTTTATTTCAGGAATTCATTTACAGTTCATTATAACTAGGCAGGATCTTCATGTAATTATTAACAGTAACTATGGGGATAATTCAGCCCTCAATGATATTGGCGTGAACTACTTAAAACCTAGTGGCCTACTGTGTATAAATGTCTACAGTAATTATGACATGTTGCTGTCTACGTAATTAATTAAGTCATATTTTAACTAAACAAATTCAAATTTTATGAATACGTTTCTTGTCACACCTTAGCCCTAATATCAAAGCATATTTCATATATACTGTGAAAATTATTTTCATCAAATTATACAAATTTGAAGATTATATGTTGATAATATGTAATTAGGCTAAACTTTTCCTTTCCTATCAGGCACAGTGACTCCAGCAAACAGACGTGACATGCCCTGTGTGACCAATAAGGGGTACATGGGTGTGCAGTTGTGTGTGGCTGATAAGGCAGTCACTGACCAGTTCGTGAGTTGTCTGGAGATACAGACTAGGAGGTCTCTGATGAATGTCTACATCAACAGTGATGGCTCACGACTCAACACACTGAGTGGTGAGAAGAGTCACCACTCTGGACTCACTGATGTCATAGAGCAGGCAGTGCCTTGTGTTATAGAGGATAGGGACTGGGAGACGAGGGTGCTGCAGCAGTGGATACACTACTTAATACCCTCAGAGGTAACTGTAAACTACCTAAACTATATTAATTTACTACCTAGGATTATTTAATTTAGCCATTTTCAGATCGTTAGCTTTTGCTATTTTAAGTTACATTATTCAGTTTCAATTAATATTTCTCGTTCTTTTTATCCCTGTATAATATCCATTTCTTTTTCAGCCTGCATGTAACATCGTGTGCAGCTGGTTGGTGGAGTGGGACAGGGGGGAGGGGGGTTTGGCCAATAAGAGTCTCCTCAGTCCTACCATGGAAGGAACTCTAATGTTCAGGACTAACAAACTCCTATCCACTTGGAAAAACTCTCACTTCCTTCTCAAGTGAGTTAGTTAATTTCGAACATTTACCTAACGAATATAGCTACTTAGTGAATATCGTAAAATTCAATAGTGTGACTAGGTAGTTATCATGAAAAAGGAATTCATTTTAATAGAAATCAGGATTATCAGCAATAACTGAAGTGAACTAATGTCCATGTTACCCACAGGGCTGGAGTGCTGTACCAGTTCTGGTGCTCTGGGGACAGGTTGCCCCACACAATGCTAGATGTAACCAGCTGTACTGGCTGCTCACTCATTGTGCAGAACAACAAGCAACAGCACAGCTTCCAGGTAACACAAATGATGTGACTTACGGACTAGCTGGAGATGATGTTACAATGTACACTGAATGTTAATCTATCTTATAAGTACATGCTTGTCATCAACAGGTGACACAAAGTGATGGTTTGCCGCTTCTCTTGGCAGCTCCTGACTCAGAACAAGCAGGTAGATGGATTAGAGCCATCAATGCTGTGATTTCCAATGCTGTGAGTCACTCTATCATTAATATGTTTACAATTAGCCTTAGCATCAAGACTACATGAAGCAATAATAATAATAATATTAACACTACTCTTTGCAGCATGGCGTAATTTGAGCCCCACTTAACTGTTAAGAATAATAACCTCTGACATTGTCTGATTTGATTCATGTATTCAAGTGACTTTTCATTTATTGTATATGATATATTGAAAGTTTTAAACAAATAATATAGCACAATTTCTTTGTTCTATTGAAAGTTATCATTTTTCTAGATTTGACTGAATTACCTTATGCTGCACTTTGAAACGTCGATTTATAGCTGCACGATGTACGGTCTAAGAGTAAAAAAAAATTCACACAGGTAGAGCTTTTCAGTAAATTCTGTCTATTAAAATTATTGTTTGTGTGCAGAATGGTGAGCCTCAGAGTCGCAGACCAACTCCCTGTCGGTTGCTGCTACTACCCCACTCCATAGTGCTGATACACCAGACTGACTTGCTGCTAGCCTCTCCTAACATCAGTCACAGCAGCGCCACCAGCATTTTGGAAGAGCAGGACTCAGGCCAGAGGATGACTGCTAGTTCCCAGCCTTCCTCCAAGCGTAACTCAACGATACTCTCTCCCAACGCGGCTCTTCCTTTCGAGAACAACATGTCACCCACGGTAGAGACTAACCCCTCAGTTATGGTAAATAGTCTGAAGCAGAGCAAACACCTGAGTACCTCTCTCTCCTCTCTGAACTCCTCCACCTCCTCCAAAGCACCTGTGCCCAGCTCCAGCTCCTCAGTTGTTACCAATCAGTCGTGTCCCCCCAGATCTCTGTCCTTGAAGACAGATGGCAGCAGAGGGGCCTCTGTGTTGCCCAAACTCAGTCTCAATAAGAGTGCTGAGGCCAGGGTTCTCTCTAGGATAGACCTCAAGAAACTCTCTGGCATTGGCAGATATAACGAATGTAGCAACACTCTCGTGCTGGTAAGTCTTCATGCAGTGTCTGTCTGCTTCAAGTGAATGGCACATTTTGCTCTCATCTTTCAAAAATAATTGTCGCAGGTCCTGATCCTAATGTATAAGCGTGCTATGTGCAAAATAAATAATTAGATAAAATGGCAGAACTTGCTGCAGCTATTGTAATTAATTATTTTCTTTTAAATTGTTTGTTTCTAATTATTGATATAATGGTTATTGCAGGATTACGTGATCGGTTGATAGTTTCATGCGTTAGTTCTCTCTTCCTCAGGAGATTCAATCACCCCCTCAAAAGGAGAGTGTTCGTAGGGGCAGCACCCAGAGCACCACCCCATGTGATGCTCCTGCAGGAGGAAACTGGAATCTCTACTTCAGAGGCTCTGAGCAGTTAGAACATTTCCTCAAAGCTCTGGCAGGACAGGTATGCACTGCCTTGATATTAGCTAATTAGTATTAGTTGCTAGTTAATAATAGCTAGTGCGATACAATTTACTGTTAAAACGTCATGAAGATCAATCTTCAATTAGCGAAATAATTTACCGTTAGCGTAAGTTACGAATTATCGGTCAGTTCCACATCTTCGGTAAAAGTGATAAAATAATAATTATCATTTTATCGTTTTTTCCTATATGACCGAAGATGTTATAGCTAACTGACCGATAATTCGTAACTTACCTTACCTCCTAATGTTCGTTAGATGCCACTAACCCTCTCCTCCTCTGCAGACCATTGTGTGTGAGAAGCAAGTGAGTGACACCAACCTGCAGCAGCTGCTGCTGGAGGGGGCCCTAGCATCTGCTGGGGGGTGGGCAGCCCTCACCAGCACAGAACTGGAGTCACCTCAAAAGACTAAATAGGCTCTTCTATCCACTAGTCAGTCAATTGGCATCTATTACTTCTAATAATATGAAAGAGTGTGCTTTATAAGATTATATCCATACCATCTATAAATGAAATCTATAGAAAATTAATGCAGTGGTTCATGGACATAATCTGGTAAAATATTAAGAAGGGCTGCTTTATTTATCTTTCTAAAATATTTCACATTTCTACGAAACTATTAGGCATTGGCTAATACCTATTTACCTTCCATTCATAGTTGAGTGATCTTAGTCTTCTATTAGAGAGGTGTTCTCAGAAAGTGGCCTGAAGGTTTAGAGTTCTCAGATCTATTTAGAGGTTCTCAGATCACCTTAGAGGTTCTCAGATCACCTTAGAGGTCTGTTTTCCACTGGTGAGTACATTCTAGCAGTGTTTCTAGACAGTTTGTGTACATAGTAAGTTTTAATAGATGCTACTTAGTAGAATAGGAATGTGTAAGTAACGCTGTAGCTACTTCAATGTTAAACATTTTATTGGCTTTAAATTTTCTTCTCAGTACATATAGCAATTTGTTAATGAATATAAAGATATTTTATCTGTAGGCTATGAAAAGGTGTAAGGATTTCAATTTGTCACATTTTCTTTAACTCTTTTCTAAGATTTGGCTGTGACTTTTATTTATTGCAGAATAGTTTAATGCTTGTAATTAGTGTTTAACTCGTAGAAATCTGTGATCTTATTCATTGTTTGATGTTCTCTGTTCTTTTTAGAGAAAATATCCATAAATAATATAATTTTAACACTTTTAAGAATTCATTTCGATTTACTTTGTTTTACTGTTATTTTAAGTAGAGTCATGAATTATACTGAGTTGTTGTGTGTTATTTTGAGCAGAACATATCGATGCAGTAATCCCACTAGCGGTTCTCTTGATAGTATTACCAGCTGTTAGAGTGTGCCTCTAGTAAGTAGCTTTTATATCGTCTCCACTTGGTCTATTAGTATTATGCAGTCAAATACATTAGGTAAATTCTATAGAACAAACCTAGTCTCACTTTAGCTTTGTTTGTAAAGCAAAGAGTAATTTCTTGTCTCTTTTTACTTTATTTCTCTCTCTCTCTCTCAACTAATCTCAAAATAATTGTAGGTGTTATTATTTGGAGATGCGTCGAGGTTTTTAAAGTTGCTTTACCGTGTGCAATTAATTAGTATTTAATTTATCTAATATAATTCAAATTTATCCTTCTAGTTAAGTTTTTATTCACTAGTTTTTTATTGTTATTATAGGCTATATACGCTTTTAAGTATCCATATGATCAAAATATGTGTCCACCATTAACTATTTTGCTTGTAGATGTTCACAATGCACAACACTCTAATTAGCTGTGGAGGGTAAGTTCCTAGTTATCAAACAGTTCCACATCTTCGATCATATAAAAATATGAAGCTAATATAACTTGTTTTAATTTATATTTTACTTTTATGATCGAAAATGTGGTAGTGTTCATCAACTTGGAACTTCAATGGTAAAAAAAATATTTATTTATTCGTTATTCAATAGATTTTATTCTATTTCGGTATTTGAAGCAGAAAATTTCTCTTTGATGCCAATGTATTATGATCTCTTTATCAATGTTTTTTGTGTTCAATGTAACAATTACAAAAATTTCCCTATTTGAACAGGTGAAACGGACAGTTAGATAATTCATTTAAGCCTTATCCAAATCTATTATGTTTGTTAGCGTATTCGAACCGTTAGAAATAATTTAGGAATTATTGATATTGATTCTGTACACAAAATGTAGCTTTGTATTTATGTACCATTTACACTATATCTCTGATTCTCTAATCTAACCCTAGTGATTCAAACTCTTGTGTGGATAATGATTCTCATCAGCTGTAGAGTTTCCCTCTCTTCAGCTCTCCTCAACAAATAGATTAGCTAGTTTCTCTCCCAGTACACAGGGGTCATGTCATCGAATGTTAACCCCCAGGGGCTCTATCCTGAAACTGTCTTTGGTGAATGAAAGAGAAGGGTTGACCTCCCTTGGTTCCCAAACTGTTGTAATTTAGATTTTTTTCTCATTTTTACCATGTTTATCTTTTTTAACGCTACTTGCAGTTTTAGAGGATAGCGCTATGGTTATGCTCTTCAACTACGAGGTTGTAGATTTTTGTGTTAGGTAAACTCGTAGGCTTCATTCACTATCAACTCTTCATTTTCCTCTTCCTTCTGTGAGTGGTCACTGGTGTTTGTATCATTTTTCGTCGCTATGCATATTGCATACACGGAGTAGTTTTTCTGAATCCATGAACAGTGTCACCGACTGGTAGTTAGTGACTATTCATGAAGCCAAATTCATTACGTTTCTTTCAGTCCCTTGTATTTAATTTCTTTTTGACGTCAGTGGTACAACCTTTGGTTTCAAAGCAGACGTTAAAGCCCTACAAAATTATTCAATTATTGAATGATATATCCATAGCTACATCAATACTTTATAGACATTAGATGGTGTTAATTATCGTGAGTTTTTTTACCTTCTATTCAATTTATTATTGTTTTATAATGTATCGCACTGTATTTCACCAAATATTCTCTAGTCACAGCATAGTTTAATTATTTCATTTGTATAGTTTTTATATTTTGTTTATTTCGCATTCCACTTGATATTATGCCTTGGGAAATTTTTATCTCTCCATAATATTCTTAGAATTTAGCCAGTCTTAACTTTTAGAGTCAAATGGTAACACTCTACTGATGATATCATAAGTTAATTTAGTTTGTGTCATTTATTAGTCCTAATGTGCCAATATAAATGATATAGAGCAGCTAATTAGTTGTGTTCTCAATTCTCTTTTCCGTACTTACTCATATACAGCATCATTTCCACTCTTTAGTGAACTGTACAGCACTTCTATTAGTCAAATTATGTGTTGACGCATCATTCCTTTAGTATTATAATTTTCATCCAAGTAGCGGAGTGTTTCAATATCCTGCAGTTAATAATATATAGGACTGGGACAAAATGCTTTAAGCATAAAAGAATATTCTTGAGCATTTTTATTGTCAGAGCATATTTTTTTATGCTCGTAAAATAAAGCATATTATTATTGTAAAAGAATATGCTTTTATCCACAGAAATGAGCTGATGAATAAAGTTATACGGAATTTTATTTAGATGTCTCTCTCCCTGCAGCTTCCTCTCTCTCACTCCATTTGGCCACCACCTAATGAAGTGCTATTAGTAGTCCTGGTTGCCAAGATAGAAAATAGATGTTGCAGTTTAAAAAATTTAATTGAAAAATAGAAGTTTAAACATAGATCCATGGCGATGAAAATAGTTAACTCTTAACGGATCGAAAGTTTTTATAAGTTAATAAGAAAGTTCTTTAAATGCACAAATATTTCAATTTAATTTTTAACGGGTAAATAATTTCAATTTAATTTTTAACAGGTAAATAATTTCAATTTAATTTTTAACAGGTAAATAATTTCAATTTTAAACCTTGGAAACTTTAATAATTAACAAAAATAACACTTTAGAAGTTTAACTGTTAAGTATGAATTTTAATTTCGGGTAGGATTTAGACAAAGAGAATTAATATCTAGGTAGGTGAACCAATAAGACTGGGTACGAGGTAAGAAAAAAGAAAGTTATAACTAGAGCCCGGACTTTTAGGACCTATAAAAAAGGCATTTTAGGACCTATAAAAAAGGCATTTAAGGACCTCAAAAAAGGCAGTTTAGGACCTAAAAAAAGGCATTTTAAGACCTATAAAGTAATTTTAGGACCTAAAAATGTATTTTAGGACTTATACATACACTTTTAGGATTAATAAATAGGTATTTACAACGAATAAATTATGGAATATAAAATGAACAGTTTTTATCGGTTTAAATAAAAAAATGGTGAAAACAAATAAACAATTCATTCCTTAAAAATTCAATGAATCTAGTCTATTATAGTATACTTATTCAAATTTAACCTAAAAGTATTATAAAAAAAGGTTAGGTAAATTGAAATTAATGAAATGTAACTAATTCCAATATTAAATTAGAAATTTGTATTTACAGCAAGCCCTCGTAGTAGACAAACCATATATTAAAAATTAGATAATTAGACCAATTAATATATTCTGAAACTGTTGTACAGGAAAAACCGCTTACAGGACAAAACACAATTTTGTCACCTGACAGTTTTTCTATTGTAAATATTACTAGGTTCTACACATCTCTTTGAATAGTATATTATATTGATTATTCGCAATTTTATTTTTTTTATTAATGGCAGAGTCTATGCTAAGAAATTGATGAGAAGAGTTACAGAAAACTAGATACAGTGGTGACTATGCTAATTCTTGAAGTAATGGAATTGTAGTTCATCTATATAGTAATTCAGACAGATTTGATTGAATTATAACGTCCTATTAATTTGCCAATATATCCCATCAATTTTACCGACTTATCAAATAGTATAAAACGCCCAAAATAAGACTTTGCATCATTTAAGAAATTTATGATATTTTATGACTTTATGGCATTTTAGGACTGTATGGCATTTATTGACCTTTTGGCATTTTATGGCATTTTAGGACATTATGGCATTTGTCCGGGCTCTAGTTATAACCCTTCTATTTACGTGGTCAGTCGATAGATTTTGCTAGACTGGCCAGAACTTACAAGTTTCCACTACAGAGTGTCAATACGCTGATGGCATGCAGAGAGCTCAGCTTGTCCTTTTCAAACTTTATTTAGGTGAAAATAGACTTTCCTCCCTCCGTGCCCGCACTTTAAATTGCTTTCCTAGTACATCATTTTGCCAATGGAGCGATGTAGTGTTACTCACATCCTCTTTTTTAAATTTTAAGGGCTCTATCCGGTAACCCCCTATGGTTGATGGAAGAGGTGTCCCTGATATTATGATTAGGAGTGTTTGTTTTTCGATATATAAATTGATGAGAATGTAGTTGAAAAGCAATGGTCGAAGTTTCATCAATTTAAATTTATAATTCCGTTTCATACAAAGTAATATCTTAATTTTCTAATAAATGTTAGGCGGGATATAAAAAAATATAATTTTTCATAGACATGTTCCGATTTTCCAAATACAAAGAAGTTCTAATAACAAATCTTGATTGCAGCAGAAACAGAAATTTGCGAGAGTAGTGTATCTTATTGTAGATATGTACATAGTATAATATATTTTCTAATAAGGTGGATGTTGTGAGTGGAAATTGGTCCATTGGAGCAAACTAGGTTCAATTTACCGGCATTAATTAATTTGAAGTTTATTACGAAACTGTCATTCAGAGTATAGTTTATATTCTAATCGCATCTACAAGAAATTTCCATCATGGTGTATGACTATATATTGCAATTTACAGATTTTGCATTTTGCACTACCTTAAGTTTGCGCTGCCAATTTTTAGGATACAGAAATTGCACTGCAATCTCGAGATTGTGCAAGGTACTTATGAGTATGATGCAAGTCAACCACTGAAGGAGAATTACACTGTACATATGGGGAAAAGCGCTCTGCTTGAGGGAATGGAGGGATGCACTAATTGTGTAACTAGATGATGTGCACTCGTAGAGAGCATACCTTCGCCACCGCTTATAAAAGATCTTGATCTTGACCTTTTACCTGTTCTCACCCATGATTCCTGTTTAATGACATATCGTCCCACCAAATTTCAGGCATTTTGGTTGAATACTTTTTCAGTTTTAAATGACCTTGACCTTTCACCTGATCGCTCCCAAAATCTAATAAACTGATTCCTGAAACTTAAATCTTCCTTCCAAATTTCAGGCTATTTGGTTAAATACTTTTTGAATTATGAATGACCTTTGACCGGATCGTTCCCAAAAAATTTCCAGATTCTTCCAACTTGGACCTTGACCATGGACCGTCCCACCAAATTCGAGACAATTTGGTTGTATACTATTGAGTTATGAATGGCCTTGATATTTTACCAGATCGCTCCTAAAATTCTACCGATGCTTCCTGGACCTTGAATAATCGTCATAACAAATTCCAAAATATTGGATTGAATAGTTTTTGAACTATGCGAATAACAAGATGATGAATAAATAAATATATAAATAAATGCCACCTAAAATATGACCTTTCGCACTCTGCTAAGGTAATTACAGCCTCCCCGGGGGAGGGAAGAGGCCTTGATTAAACGCGCAACCAACCCTATGGGGCAATCACGAAATTGCCACAATCACTAAGGAGTAAGGATCCATCCTCAAAAATGTATAAGCCTACCTTATATAAGATCGGTAAATTGCACGGAACAAATACAATATATTTCGTGTCCGGACAATTCGTCGCGGACCATTTGTTGCGGACATTTCGTCGTGGACAATTCGTCGCGGATATTTTTCTATATTCGAATTTATACATATTTTATATATATAATATAAATTGAGGTGTTTTTGTTTTATATAAATTACTTGTATTGTTGGTACCAAGTTTGATATTATTTCGTTATTTAATAGTTTTATTTATTTCAAATGTTTGATAATTTATTTCGAAATGTGGAATGATTAATCTAAAAATAATGGAATATTACTTATTCATCAGAAAAATCTTTTGTATTGTAGATACCAAGTTTTGTACATATAGTATCATTTATAAATTTGAAAATTTGAAAGAAATTACAACTATGGCAAATATCTTGGCGAAAAGAAATATGAAAAAAAAAATTCATTTAAATTTGGCGAAATGGAAAACATTGCGACGAAATGTCCACAACGAAATGCCTACGACGAAATGTCCACGACAAATTGTCCCCGGGACCAATTGTTCTAGCACCAGTATTTTTATGTCTTCAACCTCTCATGTCAATAAATTTCTTGGCGTTAATTGGTTTTAATTTACA
Source organism: Caprella mutica (assembly GCA_947561585.1). NCBI lineage: Eukaryota > Metazoa > Arthropoda > Malacostraca > Amphipoda > Caprellidae > Caprella > Caprella mutica. Next base: position 141,505 of record CANNZV010001261.1, on the reverse strand, counting down.
AAACAGTTCATTTTGAAATATATTGTATTGATTTTAACAGGAAATGCCCAAATTATCTATCTATTCAAAACATTATCGCTTTATTCACCATTTTAGCAACAAAAGTTCATAATCTTCAAGCAATTAATTTTATTGTTTGAATCAATGCTCAGGTTCATTTATGACTTTAAAAATATTATCCATACACTACAATACTCTTCTTTTCTTTCGAGTTGCTAATTTCATGTCAAAATAATAATAGTGTAAGTACGTTGTTCGTTTTGAATATAAGCAATGTAGTCATAATCTATTTAGTGTCTAATAGTCGTGTAAATGTAGAAAATAGGAGAAACTTATTATATAAACCTTGATTCATTTCAGATATCCATTCACAGTTTAAACGAATGCTGAACAAAATATATTTGTTTATATAATCCTAATCGAAAATCAAAACTAATAGCGTAGAGACTCTTTCTTCATCGTCATATTAGTGTTTCGTAATATTGGGGCACCCAAAGTACCAAAAAAAATTGCTTTGATTTTCACAATATTATAGAATAATTTTTTTTTCCCGGAGCCTTGAAATGACCTTTACAAAATGAAATTCCAATTTTGCTACACGATCAATTCCATCAATTAGGTAACTCCTCTTCTATGGATGATGCACTCAAACAAGGGGCAACTAAAGTCTGCCGGAAAATAATGACTATTGGAATGCGCAATCGGATCCACCTGAGCAGATTAATGACTGTAAGGTGCTCTAATTACGGCACAAAATACACTGGTTTGTTTTGCAAGAGAACAGTGTTCGAAAGCACTGAAGCAGTTAGCATTGCTAGGCAGTGAGAAAAGATATAAAGAAGACTGAGAGGAGTTGTCGTTCACTCGAGATGACGATACGAAAGATGCAGGTAAGTGACGATGAAGCCTCCCAGCAAAGTGATATCAGTTTATTTTTATTTGTTATAGTGAGAAGTTGGTAACTATCAACTTCTAGTATAATAAATAGGCTATATTACATGTCAAACTTTATGATGCAATCTTAATTTAATTATTGAAGTTTGGTGGTACAACATACAATGTAGATATTTTCATAGAAAGAGGTTTATAAAATTTAAGTTTATATTTTTCAAGTTTAAATAATGTACACCTCTTATTATCATTTTGTTTAAACTCATGTAAATAGCTGCATTGATAAACCAATGATGTACGTTGCAGAGAGTGAGACATGACACGTACTAACAATGCAGGAGAAATAAATGAAGTGGGAGGAGTGCCGAAGCGTGTCGGAATAGGGGGGGGGGGAGGTGCTCTTTTCCGAGTGACTCTTTAATTAAATATTATTCTTAACCATGCAATTTACATCAAAATTATTCATATTTTTAATGACTAGAGCTAGAAAATGATAATATGAAAAAAAAGATGCAAAAAACAGATGCAATAAAAATATATTATTTAATCTTTGAATTATGAAATTATCATTAACACAAAACTGTATGCATTACAATAACTTATTAGCAATGATGCAATATTTTACACACTAACAGAGTGAATAAACATTCAAAGATTGAACTAAGATATCATTAAACTGCTTTGAGTTTGCAACAAAAAAACGATTAGACTAATTTTTCTCTCATGTTCTGCAATCTAATTTCAATAACTCTCTTTGTTAGCTCTTTTGATCGGTCAGATTTAATTGTATCGACAATTGGTTAAATCACATCTCGTGATCTTTCTATATGATATATTTTGTCATTCCTTCCTTGAAATAAAATCTCTTTTATTAGTTACGATTTAGAGTTTTAAATGTAACCTTCTAGTAATTGAAAGTATATATGAAACTCTGATTTGTACTTTAAGTATTTTCTCCTATTTACAGAGTTTGTTCTTCCTAATGCTGGCTGTAGGTGCCGTCTGTAGCGAAAAAAAGAACTCGAACGACAAGGAAAAAGATAACGACCCATTCGACTTCTTCGACGATGACGACTTTTTCGGAACATCATCGAACAAAAACGCAAAATATGAAAAGAAAGAAGGTAGGTACTCTGAAATAAATCTATCCTATACGTTTTGGATTCAGTGAGCTCTATAAATTGTAAATATGAATTTGATTCGATAAATTACATTGTTGTGTTGTATCTTCCCAATGTATGTTTATTAATAGTTTGTTCATAACATGATATTCAAAGGCGTAGAGTATAATAGAGAGTATAATGAGTGATTTATGCTACTAATTTTTCAAATAATTATATCATTAAGTTATATTATTACACTAATAATGAAAGGAAAAGAAGTTCCCAAATTGCTTGATTTTTCTTTATAACTATTTAATTAATTTTTTGAATATTACATCTAATAATCTTATATTTTAGGAGATAAGAAGAAAGACTTCTTCAGCGATGTAGATTTTTATGGAATGTCAAGCGACAAAGACGAAATGTACGGCCCTTTCAGCTACCTAACTGAAGAAATGAGACCCGAAATACCTGATCCTCCTAAATATAAACCAAAGCCAACTACAACCACCACCCCTCCTCCACCACCTCCACCTCCACCTAAGGTAAATCTAACTCAAGAACTATGATGTTAATACATATAGTTATACATTCTATTCGATACACATTTGAAATAATTTTACTAATTTAGGGTCAAAAATATGCTTTTGCGTACGGAGTCAATGACGTGAAAAGTGGTACTAACTTCAATAGAGCTGAGTCCTCTGATGGCAAAGGAATGACAGGACAGTATAAAGTAAGTTGGAGCCATTAGAAGTTACAGTCAATCATAATAAAATAGCTATCGCCATACCTTATGCTTATTATTTGAATTGAATTAATTATTTGGAGCTTAAATTGTGATTTTTTCAACCCTTTAGGTTCATATGCCAGACGGAAGAATACAAACCGTTAATTACAAGGCAGATCACAATGGCTTTCAAGCAGATATAGCATATGATCCAATTAAAGACTTTAAGCCCCGAGAACAAAACAAACCTCCGCCAAAAGAACAATCTCAGAAACATGAGACAAAAACTGAAGCACCTGAGAAATTACCTGAAATAACACCAAAAGTAACTGAGCAGGTCACGAATAAAGAGCATTCTGAGAAATCTGAGACACTAAAACAAAATTCTTATCAGCTACAGCCCCATGCCCCACCAGTGCAAGAAGAAAAGCAAACAGATCACCCAATACAATCATCTACTTTAACACCCGCCGAGAATATTGAAACAAAAGAAAAGATTGCAGTCACTGAGAGCAATGTTGATACGAATCCTCCCCCCACTGAAATCACTAACGCTCAGTCCATCAAGAAAGAAAGCATAGAACCAGCTCAATCACTGAAGGACTTACCCGGTCCTCCTTATTCGCTAGAAAACGTTCAAATAACAAATCAGAATGCTCAGCAGCCCCAAAACGTAGTTTACACAATCACAGGTAGACCTGAAGACATATCACCAGATCAAACAGAAACTACTCTTGTTCAAGAATCCGAGAGTTCCGATCAGTATGCTACAGAGATTGCAAATGCGCAGCTGAATGATATCATTTTCGGAGAAAGAACAACTAAAAGCAAACTTGAGAGAGCTAAACTTCGCAACATCAAAACAAAAGCACCAAAGCGAATTCTCCCAGTAAGTATTAACAAATATTAATTGATATACAGTATGAACATATATATACTTATGATTTTCCATGAATTATTGTTTGAAGTATTGTAATTCTCCGATGTTTTCAGAAGCAGTCCCAGAAGCTTGAGAGCACAGTAAAGCCTCATCTCCAGTACGCCACTATTCACCCATCAAACAGACCTCAAGTAAAGGTCAGAGCCATGGCGAAGAATTGAGTCATTATCATTATTCTTTCGTTGAGGGGTGTGCTGAAACTTATCAATGGGGATAGTAAAGTGTAAATAAAATCATTTTGTATATCAATAAATATTTGTTTTGATTGTTACATGATGGTAACATACTATTAAGATATCTTATGTTTCAAAAAATTATATTCTACTTAGATTATATACTGATTTTGATAATACTCAAAATTGCCTGGAATTACTTAAAATGGGAACTACATACTTATCAGGTGTACGATGGCTTAAATGTTGCCCGTGTGAATGTCGAATTGATTTCAGTTATATGTTCCATATCATATACGCTTTTATTCATTCGACAGTTTATTTTGAGTATATGAACAAAATCACTTCAAATATTTCGTTACATTTCTCCTATGTGCATGCAGGCAGTCAAGAAATTTCCTACCACCACTCAACCACAGCATTACATTAGAAACTCTATTCCAAAACCAAATACCTTGAGAAGTGTCTCCACTAATAAATCGATCACTGTTTCGAATACACCAAAGAGCATATACATAAGGACAATGAATAAGTTCTATCCTACTGTTTTGCCAACCGGGTTTGAATCGAAACTATCAACTGAAAAACTCATTAACCTTGACACCACCAGGATACCTAACAAGATTATCAAAAACCCAAGCGAGACCCAAGAAACAAGAGCAAGGAAAACTATTTTGAATGAGAAAAAACACGATGGAATAACTACCATAATACCTCATGAAATAACTCCAAGCAATCAAATTCACCATGCAACAACGATGAGCCAACTTGAATCAAATGAGAGGGCTAGAGTGGTTCAAACAACTTCCGAAAATCCCTTTATTCACATCAGTTCAACTCTTCCCACCAAGTACCGAACTGAAGCATCATCAAGTCTTATTCACAAAGTTAATTACGCAAATGAATATGCGAACGATAAATCCCACGTAAAATACGTGTCTCCTTCAACTAATGAGTGATGGTGATATGTATGGTTGTATCTGAGAAACTACTAAAAAAAATTCATAAATTTTTGTTGTTATATATGTTTGAATTAAGTGTTTTTAGATTTTTTTTGTTCTACAAGTCCCAACACAGTTGTTGGTTAGGATATTCTGTAATGTAGGGTATAGGGATTTGGTGTGACTTTATCAATTTACTCACTATTACTCTTAGTTAAAAATCTTAGTCAGTTTAATTAGTAACAGATAGTGACACATATGTGTTTCATACCATTTACCATAGCTAGATGAAGTTAGCTCACTTATAGCTGAGTTTCCTATTGTTTATAACATTTGTTTACGGACACGGACAGAAATGAGAATTTCTGAGTTTTCTGGGACAAATCTTTTCTCAACTGAAGGGATTTTGTCGGATTGTTAGGATGGGCCATTATGAACTTCAATGAAATTTTGAAATATTACTTAGGAATATTTCGGAAGTTTTTTAAAAAGTGTGTCCAAGGGTTATTCAATACATATTTTGATGACATGAAACCCTAATATATTTGCGAACAAGAATAAGCATAATACTGACTTTGAATGAATAATTTTTATGTTTTCTGATAGTTTTATTCTGTGACTGGAAAGTATACCGGAGACCTAAAAGAAACAAAGCATTAATATTTTTACAAATAAAACATTTGATTGGCTTGCTGCACACACATAATATAATTCAATGAATAAAGTTAAAATCAGTCTTATGTGAAAATTTGTTTCACTATTCTTTTTTTCGATTTATTATACATAAATACAAAAAGCATTAATTAAATCAAAGGATCTCTCTATACTAAAAAATACATTCATATAATAGCAAATAAATTAAACTTTAATTGTATTTTTTTATGGTGAAATTGGGAATAGCTTTTCTATTTGGAAGCTGTTTATCTCTTTATAATTATTTTTATATAATTTCCTTATCTATGTACTTTCCAGTTAACTAAAGAATATGCAATAACTATGTATTTATGATTTACTTTCTTTTAGTTAGGAGATTTTAAATAGCTATACTCTTAAATAATGAATAAAAATAGTAACAGAGGAAAAGGATGTTCTAATAATTAAATTATCCGACTTTTCTTTTCCCTCTACTACGTATAAGGAAAAGTTAACAAAGAAATTCATTTCAATTTGTCATACCTAACTATGTATTTGAATGCTGCGTCTGAGTTAAATACATACTAATGCTACCTACCTAGTCAAAACTGCATTACCTCTAGCATGAATTAATTGTAACTATATTTGGTTCATGCCCTGTTAAAAACTAATGGGAAATATTAATAAATTTGAAATATAATATTTCGTAAAATAATACAGATAAAGAGCTAAAAAGTTATTGGTTGTACGATTGATAGTTAAAATTGATTTGTTCCATGAATATCGAAATATTGTTATAAAAAATTAAAACAATTATTGATGCGCAGAACATTCTCGCAAGAAATAGCTTGTAATTTTAAGGAAGACTTTGATTAATTTTTTACTTAAAAGACGATATTATTATATCAAATACAAAGAGAAAACACATATGGTTAATTCAAACGTTTGGTAGAATGTTTGATATATCATTAAAATTAAAATACCATTTTTGTTCAAATTTTCTTTAATTAAGTAACTAACTCAAACTTACCAATATATTACTATGTTATTATGTATAGGCTGTACTGTGCATAATAACTTGGTACTAACTACTAAGATCATATTTTAATGAATTGAACCAAGTGAATGGATAAATAATTGATTATATGTATACTCCATAACTGTAGGTCCTGCTTCATACCCTCTATACGTGCCTTGCGGCTTGCACACTCTCTAGATTGTTGCACATTTTCAATGATCCTAAAAACGTGCAGTGCATTCTCGAGATAGTGCAAATCGGAAAATTGGGCGGGACAGAGATATAATTAAACGTTCTTTGTGCAACGTTTATGGGAATACAAAGAGCCGACAACAAAGACTATCGAAAAACTTGATATACTTATCACAAGATGGCGCTCTTTCAAAATAGGTAGGCCTATATTAAATCTTTTATCTCTTTTTAGTTATTATTTAATTAACAGGGTATATCAGATACTTAATTATTTGTGCTGATTTCATGAAAAAATATAAACTAATTGAATTTTACAGTTGTAGCCTTGTAGGTAAAAGTTAGGTCACTTCAGAAGAATTAGCTTGCTTAATAACAATAACATTATCATACATAGGCAAGAATATTCGAATTAAAAATGAACTCGACCTAAGAATTTTTGTGCAAATAGTAAACAATGAAGTTTATGGGTTTAACCATGAATTAAATAGTTGGGTTTAACTACACAGCTTTCCGAGTGTAAATAAAATCAGAATCATAAACCAAGACCTTCCTTACATAAAACGCGGAATCTTGATTAGTTCGCTGTTTAGAGCCACTATGTGAGGTTGTGTGTGATGTGTCGGTGAACAGTATTACTCGTGTCCTTGATTAATTATTTAGTAATCAATGTTACTCTTCTTGTAATCAGTTTCCATATGGTGTCTTATGATCTTAGTTATATTTTCCTATTTAGGCCTGTCTATGCTACTTTATGTGTAGGTCTAGTCTAGCCTATTATTTTTAACTACCTACCTATCAAACGTCTAACTAGGCACCTAAACTTCTGAGACTACCAACATATTTGTTGTGCGGGATTTTTCCACAGGCTCACAGCATCTGTTTGTGTGGTTTCTACATTGTTACATAATTCGGTAAGCTTAGCTATAGAGTAAACTTACTTACTGAGGTAAGAGCATGTTAAACTTAAATCGGCACCCTTCAATTTTCAAATAGATAGCCGTCAGCCGATAGGCATAGTGACTCAGTTAGTGAGCCACCAGTCTACCAGACTGCAGGAACTGGTAAACTCACTAAACTGTTCTCAGAAAAATGTAAAATACATGTAAATATAGCCTATACTATACCTAGGGTCACGCAGGTAGTCTGAGGTAGATTGCGGCCCTTTAACTTTTAATTGTGGCCCTTTCAAGAGAGTCTCTAAAACATTCTGAACCAAAATTACATTAAAATGGTATAGCTATCAAAAGAAGCGCAGTGCATACTATAATTTAATAATTTAAGTTTTTAACGTGTGTTTTGAGGCTATGCCAGAGTGGAATAATAACTCATTTCAGATTGACTAGTAACTCTGTTAGGAATTTAGAATGAACAAAAATTACTCATTTTAACCCTAAAAAATGCAGAAATCAGTAAATTATTTTATAAATTTCAATTCCGCAGTGAAAACTAATGTAAAATAAGTCATTTAAGCTTCACAATTGGGCTTGTTGTGATGATAAACATCACTAGTGGGAATGCATGAAGTTAGGAGTAACTCTGTTAGAATTTATGTTTCCAGTCTGGAGGCTATGATGTTTCTGTTGTTAAAGGCTGCAGTTAGTTAGTGTGCCGCAATTTACCTGCTGCTGCTTGACCCTAGGAGGAAAAACAGTCTGCAAAAACTGGTAAAGTGTTTGCCATGTAGGTATAAGAGTATGTCAGTTAAAGCCAATTAATTGGCTTAGATTTGAAATGGTCAAATCTCAGATACCTATGTCCCAGAGTGGAATAATAACTCATTTCAAATTGACTAGAACTCTGTTAGGAATTTAGGATGAACAGAAATTACTCATTTTAACCTTAAAAAATGCAGAAATCAGCAAATTATTATATAAATATATTAAATTTCAACTCCACAGCCAGAGTGGAATAATAACTCATTTCAGATTGACTAGTAATTCTGTTAGGAATTTAGAATGAACAAAGATTACTCATTTTAACCCTAAAAAATGCAGAAATCAGTAAATTATTTTAAAAATTTCAACTCCGCAGCGAAAACTGATGTAAAAGAAGTCATTTATGCTTCACAATTGGGCTTGTTGTGATGATAAACATCACTAATGGGAATGCATGAAGTTAGGATTAACTCTGTTAGAATTTATGTTTTCCAGTCTGGCTCCGCAGTGAAAACTAATGTAAAATAAGTCATTTAAGCTTCACAATTGAGCTTGTTGTGATGATAAACATCACTAATGGGAATGCATGAAGTTAGTAGTAGGCCTATGTCTAATTGGCTTTAAATTGTGAATTAATTCCTATGTTCCCATATTAATTTTGGCTTGAAATCTTCAAAAAATGAGCCAATTTGGCTTGGCTCAGATTTTTTGTGAAATTTTGGCTCAAATATTGGCTTACAATTTTCCAGCCTCTGAAACATAGAGTGGTAACTGGTTGTAGAGAACTTTTATTCTGTTTGTAGTAAAATTAATGTAAATATAGGGATTATTTCAGAAGTGTTCGTAGCAAAATTAATGTAAATATAGGAATTAATTCAAAATTGTTCGGAGAGAATATCCCAAATATCTCCCATATTTGCCGACTGGAAGGAAATGAAGGATTGTTCACACAGAGCTTGCCAGTTTGTATTTGGTGCACTCCTAGTTGCTAGTTTAAGTGTATGTACCAAGTCCAGTTTGTATTTGGTTCACTGAACTCCTCTGACTTTTTCAAAAATCTGAGAAATAGCTGCCAACATTTTTCATCAATTTGCCTAGTCCTCCAACATTTTTCCAGTTTCACCTCCCAAAATTAATGGTAATATAGGAATTAATAGCTAAATATCCTCCGACATTGCAGGAATTTTTTTATTAGAGAAATTGAATATCTCCCGACATATCATTAGAATTTACTACCAAATAGTGAGCCTCCATGGCTCCATATATCATGTATGATGTGTCAGATGTGACCATGTCCATCATTGATCATTCCATGATTTCCATCCAATCCGTGATCCAATCAATCTCTGGTGACTGACTGACTGTTACACATCACTATTGTCTATTTGCAATAGGTTTAAATAACTAATTTTAAACTAGACCTAAATAGAAAATAAAATTGAAATACTCACTTACTATTTAGTTAGTATTTGACAAATTGGCACAAGTTCACAAATCACAACCAATCAACCATCACCAAACTTTGGACTTCAAAAGTTAACTTAATTTTGTTAACTTATAACAGCCTAACAGGGACTCAAGAGACGGATTTAGGATTTAACAATTTTTATATGCAATATGTGGGTCTTTGTTTTAACTAAGATTTTTTTATAAATTTATCTACAGACTACAACAGTCAAGAAGTAGGGAAATCATTTAATATTTATGAAAAGAACAAATATTCCTTTTTCTATTCTTTCTAATGGTCTGTTATTTAATATTTTCATATCATGATATCTGTTGTAATTTTTATGTGATTCTAACTTCCAAGTTTATAATGGATGATGGTGGCTTAAACTTTCAAGGTCTGATTATTAAGATGCCCCTTTGCCTTCTCTGCCACACCACCACTGCACCCAGTCTGAAAAGTATGACAGGATTTGAGGATTAATTCTTTGGTCCAATTCCTATTTAATTCCTATATTCCCTTGTTATTTTCTGTGCTCATATTTCAATTTCTGTAGAAAATCCTGGGTCTGAACTTTGAGGAGACCTTTTTTTCCATACTAGCACAGAGCCACAGCTGTACCTTTACTCAGTGAGACACTGAGACCCTTCTTCTTATTCTTGTAAGTTTTTTCTTAGTTTATCTTAAATTTATGAATAGTAGGATTCTTTCAAATATTTAAAGTAAAGTTCAAATCTGTTCCAAGTTTTAAAATGTTCCATAATCTGTTACCTACAAAGTGTCAGAGCCTTGACAAAGGACTCACGGTCACTGTCAGAAGTCTGTGCAGAACAAACAATAATGGACGTATTTAACATTATTTGTGAGAACAATCCTTAATTTCCTCCTATTTTCACATGAATTTATTTTTTGGAGAACTATTCACCATTTGCCAGGCAGTTTCTACAGTTCAAATTGAAAAACTGCAACTGGTGAAGTGACTAAAGTGATCTCCAAGAGTTTCTTTATTCTGTCTTCTGTTCTCAGCTGAAGACATGTTAAAATATGAATAAATTAAGGATCGTTTCACCGAAAATGTTAATGTCTCTTATTCTGCAGACTGGTCTGCAGTCTAACTTGACACTGCAGCACCAGTTGTATTTATTTTGTTATCTGAACTCCAAAAATATGGTAAATATTAGCCTTGAATTTTTTTTTTTAATTTTGCTAGTCCTCCCAACATTTTTCCAATTTCCCCTCTCAAAATTATGAATACCAAATGTATTTTTTCATTAATTAAAGTGCTAATATAGGAATTAATTGAGAATTGTTAGATGAGAAAATTTCGAATATGCGTTGGTCATTCATTATGCAGACTGGCAATTATGCAGATTGGTTACAGTCTGCACAATTACAAACTTATAAGAAAACTCAGACTGTTCAAATCATCAACAGATTATTTAGTTAACCCATTGATACCAAAAAATGAAATGAAATGTGTGCATAATAAATGTGAAAGATCTCCGTAAAGAATTATAATAATAACCATTATACTATTTCAATACTTTTACTGTCAGATTCTATATATATATCTAGTTATTAGTAACTAGTGTACTTTCCCGTTAAAATTAATAGGTCATCATCAATACCAATTTATTACCCGTTATTAGGTTACTTTAAATGAATTCAATTAAAATTGAATTTTCTGCATAGTCAAATTTATTTTATAGTTAAAATAAACTTAGAAATTGAATAAAACAGGAGAATTTAAATATAAAGTCAATATATTCCCTATCATAGTTACATTCTTCATGTTTAATACCCGTAATGTAAAAGCGGACTTCAAATAAAGAAATGAATAAATAAACACATAAGGGAAATTATTAGGATAGATTACTGTAATGACAATTCTTAAAACATTTGACTGTAACATTCAATAATAAAGAATGAGAAATCAGATCCATTATGAGAAGCAGTTGTACAAAAGAGTTTCTATAACTATGTAGTTACTCTTGTCCTTATTATTGTCGATTGTGAAAAATAGTTATCGACTCATTGTTCGTGATGTATGTATGATAAATACTGAAATAATAATAACAATTAGAATGACGTCTACCACATTTGGTAGATGTATTTCATTTATTTTATAGTATCAATGAATTGGTCAAAAATCTCTCTTTATTTGTCCGCTCTTTGAAGAATGGTTTGTCAAGAAAATCTATTCAAAAAATTCATCCACTGCTAGACTTATGAACTAATTTCCAGTTTTTTTTTTTTTTACTAATTTCTGAATTGAAATTTGAATTTTCAATGATCATTATTATAAGCTTATGAGTCATGACTAGCTATCTGATACATTCTTTAGGTAGATTGTAGATACCAGTTTCTTCTGAATGTACTTTTATTGAGCCATAAATAAAGTTAACAACCAACATGTTTTTTAATAAGTCTAATTATACCTCCCAATATTTTCATTTGGTAATATGTAAAAAATAGGCCACTAGCTATTTGGTGGCTTCTTATCCTAATTGGTGATATTTTAAAACATTCTATGTTAGTAAAGGTTATTTCATCTCTATGTTAGCTCCCTTTAATTACAGAGAGGAAATGCTGTTTACCTGGAAAATTCTAGATGGAGAACAATTTATCTCTTTATACAATGTGGGAAAAATTGGACTTATTATACCACATTGCAGAGTGAGATGGATTGCTCTCCATGAAAGCAGTATTTGTTCTCTGCAGTCAACATGTAGACAGGGATTAATCAGCTACTGGTCACTTAAGATCTTGTGACCAATATTTTCCTAAAATGTCCTCTCAGTCTCTACAAAATGTCCATATTGGATAACTAGCACAATTGCAACATAGTTTTTAAAGTTCTTTCCAGAACAAAAATGCAGCAAATATCTCTGCTTATTTTCTCACGGTATACAGAGTTGATGTTTAATGTTTGTCACCAACAAACTAGCAGACTAAACATCTTTGATTATTTTATAGTATAGCATTTGTCACATTAATATGGTCTGGACCCTCTCCAGTGTCCCTCCACAACTCCTTCTCCATCACTAGGTCCTATAGCTAACCTTAATTAGAACTAGTTTGCATTTTGCAGAAACTGGTAAGATGTTCAAAGATATTTTCTTCTGTTTTTGTAGCTAATTATTTAAATTAATTAACTTTTTGTAGCTAATTAACTAAGGAATTAACTAGTTTAGCAAACTTTATGATTCAAAAATATAATAAATGAGAGCTTAAAAATCTTAAAAGTTAATAATCTGTTAGCCTGATGATGTCAGCATTCAGAGTTGATTGTAAATTGTCTGCCACTCTGGAATAATACTCATATCTGCCTTGAGGATGAATTACTTGGACAAATGCTGCATTTTTAGAAGTTCCTTTTGTTTTATTCCTTTTTCTGCATCATGAAACTCCAACAAAGTACCTACCTAATCAATTCATAATTAATTAATTGAAGTATTAACACATTATTATTCTTTTTCAAGTAAAACAAGTTTCAATTTTTAAGATTTTTCCATTTAAAAAATAAATGTATGAATGTGTTTGGTTTTGTTTGATGGAAGTGTCCAAAAAAGTTAGTTGGTCTATTAATGACCAGCTTACTAAATTTTGTAAAACCTAAATTTGTTGATGCATTATCTCAATTTTGAATTAATATTGGTAAAAAGTATTGGAGTAAAAAGAACTGATGATTAAATTCTGATCAATATTAAAATAGAATAACTTCCAAGTATAAAAATGTCTATTTGTGATTCCTTGGCCTGTAATAATATTTTAAAATTCAAATTCTGTATAGCTAGCAATATTTTCCAAAACAAAACCCCTTTTCAAATTACTTTCAGTCTTTGTAACATTGTTCCATATTCTGCAGACTAAATAATACATTCACTATTTGATGCAAATGAAGACTAGTGAAGAATCCAGTAAATTAAGTTGATCCTTAGAATAACTGTTCTGAGATATTAAACTTTCTGAGATGCTGCAGCTGTTTAATCCTGTTCAATTAAAATTAGCTAAATCTATTTGTGTTCTGAAGCTCAAACTCTGTCCTAAAAGTGATTAACACTGTATACAGTCACTGCTGACACAGGAGATATTTGGTCACTCACCTGGACCACTTTCTCTACCGCTAGAATATATGGATGCCTACATTAGGACAGAGAAAATACCTCAGCCTATCTTGAGTTATCCTATTCATAAATTCTTCTTCTTAATTCTGCTTGAACTCATAGGCTCAAAAACGTAGTTACTTGTTTACTTCTATGCCTCGCTCTATTTTCTACCTTTACCTGTGTTTCTCCAAAATCCACGAGTCATTTTAATAAAATACCTTTCTTCCTTCAAAATTCGTTTCAATAGTATTGTCTGTAATTTTTTCTAACCCTTATATTTTAATGCTTTCTCTACTTTTTCATCCGGCACCTCAAAACCTACCGATCTCATAAGTTTTCCACTCTTAATACAAATTTGTTCATAACTGCATCGACTCAAAAGTTCATTTGTGAAAAAGTACCTTTTATTTCCTAACCCTAACGCATTAATCATCATACGAAACAAGTAGCTAACTATCAACCTTGCTAACTAAATCACCAAACCTACGTGCTTAGTCTCTTACAATTTTACATTCTCATGATGGTAACTTATTGACTTTACCTACTATTAGTCAAGTGAAGATATCACCTATTAGGCTATTACGCATAAAACTATTTGTTGATTTGTCTGACTTCATCAAAAATACGCGAGGAGTATACCCTTCTTCGAACTATTCTGCTCTGGTTAGAGCCAGATTATTTAGCTTTCTCAAAACTAACTATTTTTCTATTACTGTAGATACTCTATCGATTTAATTTTGAAACATAAATGTTTTGTGATGTTTGTCTTGAAATCTTGAGTTGATGAAGTAGACGAAGGTAGTTGCTGTTCATTAATCATAGTGTATTATTTTAATCACTTAATAGACTATTCGGTATTTACTTATATGTGATCGAATGGGTCAGGAGTAGTTCCTTCTAAGTAATGTTAACAGTAGTACTCTAATTCTAAATATAAACCTGTGTCAGTCTCAAGATAATGTGATTGCTTATTACCATCACAGAAAACGGAAGGTTATATTTTAGACGGCATTTATTAAATAATATTCTCAGTTGGATCGTTACGTTACCTACTATCTAACCCATAGCCAATAAATCATTACCCAATCAATTAACAGACACAGTAATGAAGAACCGTGCAGAGGGAAAACACTAGCCATAATTAATATGCTAACTAGCTTAATAATTGTTTAAATGCTAGTTGTTGTTCATTGTTTTATACTGTTAAAAGTGTACCTAATTTTGGGTATAAATCTGTTATTGTACGGAGTGTAGAAATTGACACGCTATTCTCCAATTGTCTGGTTTTTAGGCTCTTCTATCGACCGTGAATGAGCCTGAAGTTCAGATTATTATTCAATAGCAACATGCAATAATGTGTAGAGTTTCCTCTAAATTATCGAGACTTCTGGATTTGTGATAGCAAGATAATTATGAAATTCCGTTCTTGTTCAATTTCCACTGCAACGTAGCAACCTGTGTTACACTGTAATTACTTTACTCAACTGTCTTTCAAATGTGTTTATCAATCTTTTAATCAGTTTAAATTTATCTGCCAGTTGAGGTGTTAGAACCCGTAACTGCTATCGGTTGCCATGACTACAGTATCTTGTTTAGATCGCTACTGTCTCTATAATTAAGAAAAGTTTTATCACCAACTCCATGGTTATCTTTGGATTCTTAACTTAACTTAACTTATTTATGGTCATTAATTAAAATGTTTGTTAATTATTTACTGAAGCTAGGTTTCCTTTTACATAATAAGAAACCTAGTTTTTTTTCTTATTTACATTCATTCCATTTGTTTTTTATTACTAGTGATATTAGATTGAAATTTATTGTCATAAATATTAGGTAAATTACTAAATATTACATTCCGCAATTGGCGAAGGTAATTACATGTTGTAGCTAACTAACTATAAAATGTATTCACTGCACACAGTAGATATTATCCTAAGTAACTACATTATGATTACATGCCTGTCTACCTCCATACTCTCCTTATCGTGACTGTACCATATTACTTACTATGCTACTGTTCCAATTACCATTGGCTAAACAGTAACATCTTGTAGAGTAAATTCCGAATTATCGGTCAGTTCCACCCACATCTTCGGACATGTAAGAAAAAATTATATAATAATTATTATTTATCTTTTATCTTGATTGGTATCCATGATACCTGCAGGTATCATGGATACCAATCAAAATAAATTATAAATAATAATTATGTATCTATTCTTACATATCTTGAAATGTGATACTGACCGATAATTACGAATTTACCCTACCTTATGTCTAACTCACCATAGTAACATTTCTGATTATTATATGATTAGCAGTGTTCTTATTTATTATAATGTTATTCGTGTTTAATACAGTGCTCTTAAATTGTAGTTCATACTATCTATAGTACTATGCATTCTTTTTCAGAGTTTCCCAATCTTCCGTTATTAGTTTAAAGCTTTATTATTTCTGTATAGAAAGAATATTCTCTTGTTTTTCTCCTCCTTTATCACATGTAGTGAGTAAGGTTTGTGTGACCAAGAGTCATCAGCGTGATGTACAAATGGTAGGCAATTATTTAGTACTGGCGGTGACATCAAGCCATTTATTAGACTAAATCCTATTTCTCTGGCAATTGCTATGGCAGGTTAGCATGTACAGAGGCTTTAACAGCGACTCATACATGAATAACTAATGAATAACTTCCTGCTTTCTTAGAGAGAAGTAGCTACTCTTGGTAATTACTAAATAAAAGGGAAATGTTTCTTGAAAACGAATGTTTATCGTTTTGCTAAACATATGTTCTTTCTTCACACATAACTATTGGTGTAAGTGTGCCAGTGAGAGTATTTAACAGGTTATTGGTCAACTATTTTCAGACACTCTGTTTACCAGGAAGTTCAATGTAATTATGATTGCTATAATTTGCAAAATAAAGGTTTAGTTTTTACTTTTTATTTAGGAAGGTGAATGGAGTTCGTAAGTTTTTGTTGAAGTTCATAGATAGTCTGTGAATAGTCATTATATTATAGTGTTGACTGTTTTTATTAGGTACATGGTGAAAATGAAAGCTGTAAACATATCACTCTCAGTAAACTCTTAGCCTACATAGCTAATGAATAGACGGCCTTACTTTTACACCAAAAATTGGGCGGTAGTTGCTTAGTATTGTTTGTGGTGCATTGCAGTGAAATGTAGGTAACTACTCCTGTGGTTTTTTATTATTCTTTTTTCGTGTTTGTCCTTAATATAGTCTAATATGAAATTTGACTCCAAAACAGAGGTTAAATCACCTACTGAATTAACTTTACCGTAAAATCGAAATCTATATTTTGTTTATGGTAATCTCTATGTTAGGGTATAACAATAATGATATTAATATTATTAACATTGATACCCTTAACTGTCTTGGTAAGTTTTTTCCAATTCGCTGTCGTAAATTTTTCAAATGTAACTCCATGAATATTAAATATTAAATTTTATCAGTGAATTATATTTCAAAGAAATCACAGGATGCTATCCGACGAAGGGAAGACATTTTGGTGATTCATCATATCAACTCATTTACTGTAACGTAAATAAGTGCATTATAAGTTTTATTTTTTGCATCTTTAGTGTGTAGTTTTCTGTTCTTCTCAGTGTGTCTATGCATTGTCATGCTGTAGCTTGGTGTGATGCTTTGTTAGGCCTAATGAGTTTCTAACATAGAGGGTGTAACACAATATACTAATACACGCTCCATAAGAAGATAATGATCCACTATGTGGTTACACTAGCTTAATTATACTAATTACATTCAGTGACCAATCTCCATGTCTTTTGACAGGGTTTGCGTGCTTTGTTGATGTCATCTGCAGGCATGACAGTTGCGTCAGGCTGATATGACCTGCTAAAAGTGAAGGTGTTTATAATAAAAAAATATCTAAAGTAAATTCTGATCTGCAGTAGTACATCACTATTTCATTAGTTACTCTCATCATTTCTCTTTCTCTCAGTGTTCACCTCTTCACTCGGTATTCCTTTCAGTCCATTTGCATCTTCACACAGTCAGCAATAAAGGGGAAGTCCATAGCATAAAGTCACTCATGTAATTTGGCTATTAATACTCAAGCGGTAGGTAATATCTGCCCAATTACTGCTCTAACTGCCATTAACTATGTTGTGCAGCTGACACCATTAACTCCATTTAATTTTAGCTCAGTCTCATTCCAACTCGTGTGAAATTAGTTGATCAATTTCATATGAATGCAGTTTTCTTTAATTTTTTTTAAAAGTATAGTTAGGCAGAAAGTCCTTCCTCCGTTATTTTGATGATGTCATACACTAATTCTCTATGAAAATATGTAACAAAATTGCTAGGGTAATCCTGTAAATTTAATATCATTGTCTGCTTTCCCTATTGATTCTTGCAGTCGGTTGAGTTGACGCTTTGGTCAGAAGAGGACAACCGACCTCTAAACACCAAGAATAGATTAATCATTTTCTCTAGTGAGAGGAGTGAATGAGAGGACCTCTTATTCGACTAGAGTGAAATGAGGGCAGAGACTGGGCTGGGGTTATTTTAAACTTAATAAAAATTAAAAATATTTTTTCCTTTAGAAAAATGAGAAGATAGAAGGGGATGGAAACACCGTTATTTTAATGTTTGACCTTAAAGTCATAAATTTAAATGTTATTCAATACATAACCAAAGGTCAATTTTTTCGTAGAGTAATTATTCGTAGTGGTTTAGCATTGGTAGCAAATTTTCATTTTCTGCGTTAACATATGCACCATGTTGGGAATATACAAAAGATCACACTCCACTTAATATAATTAGAGGAAGAGCGTTTGTAAAGCTATGAACAGTTGGACACCCTAAATAAGGCATTCTCCACCAGGTTGGGGCTGCATGCATATGCGATGTTAAACGTACAGACAACTATTACACTGTTAATCATATATGCTGTTATTCCTTTTAAAATTCCAAATGTTCTCATGTTTAATATTTACTCTCCTTATCCCTCTTCCATTCATGGAGTATCTCTTTAATTGCTACCATTTGGTGGGAGTATCAGTACTTCATCTATTAGCCATCATTTTTCCGATCAGATACGGTGCTATTGTCTAAAACTCTAAGGCATAGATTGAGAAACTTCATTCAGGTGGTAAATTATTAGTTCCTGTTGCTAATTTACTTTTTGTCTTCTAAAAATATTTAATTAGATTAACAGAGGTGTCAAATACTAGTCGAATATCATTCTAATTTCGCAATCATTCACTACTTTTCTCTGTACCTATATTAGTACTATTTACCTGTTCATTGTTCTGCATCTGAAGTGCTTATAGCAGCATAACTCATTCCTAGTCAGCTGTTGTACCTACTAGAGTCGTGAGTCTCTATTTCTTGTCGTGATGAGAGTTGGATGTTCTCTCTGTTTCTAGTTCACAGCGCTCTTGCCATCCATTTCTTTGAGATAAGTAATGTATGACACTCGCAATATTAGGCAGTGTCTCACACTGTATGGTATGTTATCTGACCCGATATGGCGTGTGAGATGCACACTGACATGTGTATTGTGCAATGTCTACACTGTGTCACTAAAGATATTATACTACAATAAGATACAGCGCTCTTGGTAACTCGTT
Source organism: Caprella mutica (assembly GCA_947561585.1). Classification (NCBI taxonomy): domain Eukaryota; kingdom Metazoa; phylum Arthropoda; class Malacostraca; order Amphipoda; family Caprellidae; genus Caprella; species Caprella mutica. The sequence continues at coordinate 122,060 of CANNZV010001261.1, read as the reverse complement.
TGCGAAATTGCATCGTGCTGCCATCTGCCTCCAAACGTTTAATCTAATTTACATTAAAAAAATAACTGGAAGAATATTGTAAATAACATACAAGTTTAAAAGTGTTTTTACAATGTTTTGATGAACACTATGTTGTGATTGCGTAGTAATGGCTTGTAGCACTTTGGCACATAGGTGTCAGCACACAGTATTTTTTTGAAACCGAAAATTCCGAGAGCGGTGCATCTTATTACCGTAGAATATATTTCGGTTCACAGTGATGCTCTGCATGACACTCTGCATCACACAGTGCGTGCAGTGCTACTTACATTGGCTGTTTGGCACTGCATGATATTCAGTGTTCACATGCATCTCAATTCACACACTGCAAATGCAAGCGTCACATTGATCGGTTTCCATGCATCATATAGGTTTATATGTATCTGTAGATGAAGGAGCTGTAGTTATTCACATTCAGTGTTCAAATTCTCTGTAATTGACTAGTTGACATTCTTGAGATATTTCTGCAAAAAATTTCGATTGAAGTTCTTTTGCCTCACCACGTTTCTCCTCTAATTTCTTATTATGGCCAGATGATTTATCTGAGGTATTACCACCGTCCCTAAGATTTGCTCTATTAGTCTCACTTCGATGACTCTGATTAGTCTTCACATTGATTTATCTATGCTGTGATTGGTATTTAAAGTGACGAAATGATTGACTATCCATAAAAGGGCGCCTGATTCCTCGTCAGCTGTTATTGCTATTATTTTCAGTAATTCAATGGGGTTAGGATAGGTAGATTGCACCTGCATCCATTCTATTAATATTGACTACTCTAGTTTGTGTGTATCCACCCTATGATTATGTATCTTTGGTCTTTAATTAACCATCAAAGACTGCCTTGATGTAGTTTCAGTCACGCAAGTCTGGTGTGTGCGTGTGGGTAATCACACGCAACAATCGATAGGGTGCCTTGTTAAAGGGCTTCTGCATCTCTGGGGTGTGTGGACAGATGGACAGTGTCTCGACACACTGTCCATTTACGTGTGTGTAGTTAAATAGCCTTAAAGAGTAATTAATTGGCTTTTATGGTCATAAAACATTTGTCATGTTGGTTCCGCCATGCCTACCAATATGACATTAAATGTCCTTCGTTTGGTAAGACTGTGTTCGTACAGCTCACTGTCCCATTCGACTACTTCATACCATTATATTAATGCTCTGGTCGATGAAGATGTAGTGTCTACATGTAAGAACTTCTCCTGCGATACTTCTATTCGTAGCCTACATTACATGGTAAAGAAAGCCTTGGTTTGGGTGTCAGTAGCTTTGCAAATGGTAACCCTCCTATTCTAAATTAAGCGGAGTGGTGTGATATTCAATAATATGATTTTGTAGGCTGACTACTAAGATACATTCGTTTGTTTAATCACAATATGGTGCAGACGTTAACGGACAAAAATGGGAAATTGCCACCAATTCTAAACCGCTACGAATTATTTCTCTTCGATTGAAATGACCTTTTGTTTATGTATTCAATAACATTTAAAATTTATGACTTTTAGACTCTCAATCAGACATTGAATTGACGGAGTTTCTATCTATCCCTCACTTCCCATTCTGCAAGAAAAAATACTTTGAATATTTGGTATGAACGAAATAACTCCATCCTAGTCCCTGCTCTCATTTCTCTCTAGTCGAATAAGAGGTCCTCTCATTCACTCCTGATTATTCTATTCTCGGTATTTATTTGTTTACCTATCGATAGACCCTGAACTTATCATCCGAACATCATTGATCGCTTCGACAGTTGCCAAACTGAACTAACCCTTTCTTCTCGGGCATTCCTATGGCTTTGATCACTCATGTTATTAATTAGGTTAGAGTTACAATCACAGGTGTTAATGCTGCTTCACAGCTGCAATAAGACACTATGTTCTCTATTGCTGATGCCAGTCACATCGCTTCTATATTATCATGTATATTTAAAGTAGCAGAGCGTTATTTGCCCTACTCATACCGACATTAAAATTCCGTGGTTTTTATTTCCACGCATCTATTCAAATTTAATCACTGTGCAATTGCACTACTCTATTCACGTATTTCCTCTGTTGCCGATAACTGTTATTACAGCAAGCTATCTAACCGAGGAAGCTGCTTCATTATAATATTAATATCTACCTCAAAACTCATCATGACCTTTTGGTGAAAAAAAGCCAGAGAAAAGGAGTGATTGAATCTTAACTGCTGGGAAGGCATGGATTTCTATCGGTTTGAACTCTCTAAAAGTAACGCTATGGGAGTGCAAAGAGATGAATATCTAAATTGGATTTTGCTGGTAACTGATATGACATCAGTTTAGAGTAGCTATGTACAATGTACAAAGTTAATTGTATTGGTGTTTTTGTATTAATTGTATAAAATGAATTGTATTAATTCCTTATATCTATTTTTTAAAATTATTTTACTCATTTTCTTTATTGATCACATGTTTTGGTACATGTTCAAATGAATATTTGCCAAACTCCTATTAAGTCCAAGCCTTTGCCAAACCTCTAAGCCTTGGTGAGTCCATGTAACTCATTACCATTCTCTCACCTGTACATTAACTCCTCACGTTACAGTTACAATGAGTAGGCGGTGTGCAGTGATCGATGTAATGACGAGTCAAGTGACCATTCTGCAGTGACATCACAGTGACATTTGCTGTCTCACTGTCCCTTAGAACGTCAGGTGTTCTATTTGTCTGACATTTCCAATGTTTGTCCCTGTAACCAAGTAAATAAGTTACATTTCACCTGAGGGTAACTTTCACATGTTGTGTTTTAATTCCTATTACCTAATCACGCCTATGAGGTACAATAGAGAACTAGATTGCAAGGTCCTAAACTTCTATTGTGCCTTGGGTTTAATCATAGAGAAGTTTTGTCCCTTCAACTGTTGTACTAATGCAATGACTTTTCCGTTGTGTTTGCGTTGGTGTATAGTATTGCTGATTAGTGATTCCTATATGCTGAAGAGATTGTTTTCTATTGCTGCATCATTATTTTTCAAAATGTCATGTCAGCAGTTAAACTAATTATCTTAAATCACATGATGTCGAGACATGAGTGTTGTTTTTGTATTAACATTTAAGACGCGTGATAAATACATTCTTAGTTTATTCAGTCCCTGATACAATGCCTGTTAGTGTTAAATAGTGTCTCCACGCTCCAATTTGGGTGTCATAGATTGTTTTCTCACAACTCTCTTGAGGAGAGCTGCAAAGGAAACCTTCGTGAGAAAGCTCTTCATACTCCTCATTCAGTTGATTGTCTGATAGACTATTGTAGCTAATTGCCGCACCGTGACTTCGGGGAATTGTCCACCTGCTTTTCAAAGCTTTTCTAGCGCTATCTAGCCGGTGTACACCAGTTAAGGTACAGCTGCTATGCTCTACACCTGCACTGGTCTACACATGTGTACTGCCACACTGCTGTGTACTAACAGAAATAGGTACTATTTCTGTTATTTAGTCAATCAGTTATGGAGTTTTCCTTCTCATTCTCTAGCCACAGAATTGTTCCTTAAAGCCTTTTGTCTCAGTGGTTATCTTTTCTTTCGCTACTCTCTCTGTCGGTATTCACTGATGTTCCTCTCTTTCCTTCCTCTCCAAACACTCAAACTGTGGCTATTTCTCTTCTTACAACCAATTAAATAACCTCAATTAATTGGAGACTAACGTAAACGTATGTTGCATTTTTTTGTTATTGTATAAGCAAATAAACTTATCATAGACTCTGCTTCAATGCATAAATTATTTGTAATTCATAATTGGATATAAGGATTTTTTATGTTTTAATATCAAGTTATACATTTAAGTGCTTACTATTTGTTTCAACAGAGGATCAATGTGTACGTACATACACTGGTATAATATTTTATCTGCAATATGTCGTAGAAAAAGTGTCGCTATTGAGTCCGGTACTCGCTAAAAAAGTTTACCATGTTTTTCTCTGTACATCTCTGATGCTATCACGATACAAATGATATATGGTTTTATAGGTTATGTGCCTATATTCTTTTATATGAACTCTATCTGTTCCATTTTATTGAGAAATGACTTTCTCTTGGTAGTAATAATAATAGCGTTGTTGTAATCTGTTCGTGATTTGAATGAGTAGTGTTATCTTTTTTCCATCTCACCGTAAGCGATTACCCTCTGTAAGCTATTTGAGAAGTTACTCTAATAATCTGCTATTGTGGCAAAGCCTTAATGCTTGGATTCGCTTTATTTAGTTTGTTAATTAAGTATGTGTTTGCTATTTAATATGCACTTCAAGTAAGATTATTACCCTAGAACCACTTATGTGGTTATGGGCACTCAATTATGGAAATATTCCTAGTGTTTTGTAACCGGAGAGTAGTTGCCCGGCTACTCTCTCGGACATTCTGTAAGGCTATTTGAGAAATAAAAAGTAAGAACTAAGCAATCACTGTATAGAGTAAGGGTAATAAGGACATCACAGTTTATATGTAGAAGGGTAATTAGGGCAATGCAAATATAGAAAATATTATATATGGCGTTGGTGACGCCATTCAAAATGAAGAAACTTTCCACCAATCATCTGTGACGAATTTATATAGTTTTGACTGTAAATATTTACATGTTACTTTCTCTAATTTGGCTCAGAATCCACGATACAAGATAATTCCATATATTTGCTTTGTTCTCTTTATTTCAATAAATTAAATTCTTATATTACTCAATATGAATTAATGAATTTAGACTATTCTATTAACTGTTAGGGACACTTCAATGGGTATTAGCCCAAAAATCCATTTAGTCAAACTATTTAAATAGCTGGCAATGAAAATGATAAGTTTACGGTATGTATAACTATAGATCTAGGATAAACTGAATTAATTGTAGCTGCTTAGAGTGCCTTGCGAGTTGCGATATTTAAAATCCCTTACTATTGCCCTAATGTTTGTACTTTGTAGCATCCGGCGGGGAAAAGTCATATGCCTATACACGGTACAGATTTTTAAAAATTTTATTATATGTTACAATAATTTGATTTTGATTCATTCTTAGGTTGGAAAATTAATTGTAAAAGAGAAATATACGCGTTATGAAGTATTATTCATGTTAGTAATGTTAGTTTCAATTCAACCTGATGGAATACGAACAGTAGCTTCAGCTGATGACATAATCTAACTACTTTCACAATTAAAATTATAAAGCATTGTCCTCACTTTAATAATCTATGTACTATCAAAGCCATAGTTTAATTTGGACCATTCAAGAATATAATTCCTGTTTCACAATTTTTCTAGTCAATCTGTATTTTTTTCTAACATATAGCTAATTCACACAGCTAATTAATGAAGAAGTTAGAGTTTTCTATTGATCTCCTGATCGGTCTTAACTTTTAATTTAATCTCTGATCATTATTTTCTACATTTCCAATTTAATTTTATCTCTCTGATCGACATTCCTATTTTTTCTTTACAAAGAATCTTATAAAATCACTCATGCTTATATAATAATAAAAAAAAACCATTCCAAGAAGCAATTCTATTTTTATCAATGTTGTTTTCGTGTTTTCTTCTGATTAAATGCGACTAGTGTCCCTATAATTTATTTATTGTATAACTGGGCATGCATTATTTGCAATGAGGCACATCCTCTCTCTACTGTAGAACTTAGTTCTGCCACCTTACTTGGCATATTTACTACTAGAAATTGTTCTACTTATGGCATAACTGGTGAAAATATTAGGGAAGGTGATGCTTCCACCCATGCGTGCGATATCAGAGCATGTCATTGTTTGGCCACAGGTGTATCTATCCATCTCTGTTCTGACTGATTAGTTACTCCCTAGACAATGGGCATCATCCGCATTCCATGTCACTACTGAAGCTCGTGTTATGTTCCACCAGAGATGAGTCAGACGATATGTACTACCAGAACACAATGCTATTAAATGTTATGACCTTTGTGTAGATGTGTAATAATTATATTTCTTTATATTAGATTATTCAAGCCTATGCATATCTAAAATTAAATAATCTCATTATCTTGCTTCTACTAACTACTATACACAATTCTATTACCCTTAAAATAAGTAATTTGAATATATTCATATTGTATTTATTTACTGATCAGTAAATTGTCCTGAATCAATATCATGGAGTATCATGCAATGAGAGTAGCATTAGTTCTGCATGTGTTATTGTCTCTAGTGCAGAGTACATGCAGTACATTATCTATGGTGCATGTGTTATTGTCTCTCAGAGTACATGCAGTACTTTATCTATGGTGCATGTGTCTGACTATGAGGGTGTGCCCACTAATGTCACATATAAGAGACGCATCCCTTAATCTCTACCATAAGCCACAGAGGGCTCTAGGTACCATGGATGTGTCTTGACGCAGTGACATTAATAATCTTTGGCCACTGCAGCTGTTCAAATGACCATGTTTATTTAGTTTGCTGGCAAACAGTGGAGGTGGTGACATGTTCAGTGCACTCTAGTGTTAGCAGTGTAAAGTATTAGCTGACATCAGAAACAATTATTGCACTGGGCCGGTAAAGTGCATTATAATGGTGTGTTGTGAATACTTCTTTGCTAGTGAATCATGTAGCTACACTCAATATACTATAGGTTATACATTATATATACAGTGCATGCCAATGTACCACTACCACCTCTCTATGCCAGTGCATCTCTTACCTATGCTAGTGCATCTCTTACCTATGCCAGTGCCAGTACACCTTGGTGCCCGCTTCATTTCCGTTATCACTCAAACCGGTTTTTTCTCTCCCGACCGATCAAAGCTAAATATTTTCCCGTGTCTTTTCGTTTGAATGAGTTGCGCTCATACTTTACTGGGAATTTATCTCTCACTAGCCAGTTATCAAATTCCTGTTAGATGTGCTGATGGTGTGCGTAGGAAGTTGCGTCAGGTACTTTTACTCGCTGGCATCGATACCATTTATGGCAATGACTTATTTGTCAAATTTACATATTTCGAAAGGTAGACTATGGATGTAGCGATTGTTATACACTGTCTTCAAAAATTGTAGCTCTTAACTTTTATTTTTTTCTGTGCAGTGATTCAATGCAAGAAATTAAATGTGTATGACTTATATTAAACAATCTTTAAAATACTCATAGTTTTTATTAGTATTTAATATTATAAAGGGTAGTATTTTTCTTGTTGGTGCGTTTCTCAGACATGTTCTGATGACTCTTCATTTTCCTCTTCACCCGTGAGTCCGTTGCACTGCTGATTCTGTCAATTTGGTCACAGTTGTTGACTGTAATTTTTGTAGGTTAGTGTAGACACGGAGTAGCTTTTCTGTTCTGCATTCACGAGCAAATGCAGTCACCGACTGATTTGTTTTTAATTAAACTAATCTAGATTTCTACTACTAAGTCCCTTGTAATTATTTTCCTCTCAAATGAGACAGTCTTCACTCCTCAGCAGTTAGTAATGTCTCAGAGTTATTAATTGAGTAGAAGAATCGTGATACCACTGCTATGGTGATGTTTCATTAACTGTTAATTTTAAGGAAATAATAATATCTCTATTTTACCGTTACTTATTCTTCTTCAGTCATTTCAAGTTGCACTGTATGATGCAGTTTGACTGCTCTTCATACCTATGCACTAATATTTCTCTGCATAGATTCAAGTCATTCACTGTAAAATGGCTGAGTGGAGTAGGAAGTAATTTAGGGAATTGCTTATTTCTCTGTCAGTGCCGTGTGATATATTGCCTTTATAGTAATTAAATAGCTTCTGCAGACAATGCTGTTATTGTAATATTTATTTAACTGATAACACTGTGTCTGCATCTACTGTTCTCTTCTACAACATAACTTGTAGATAGTTATAATGTTGTGAAATAACTGTACTGATATAACTTCAAAGTTTATCTTTTTTCAAACATTTAAAAAGTTCTCGTTACATAAATTATCCTCGTCTGTATTTAATGCTAGTTTCCTTTATAATTATAAATCAATTCCTATTACCCTACTTATAATAATAAAGACAATCAGAAATGAGAAATCTGGTGTTTTCAATAATTGGTGAAATTTCTCATCTAATATTCTCTTTATTTTTGGTTCACTAACTTTAATTTATTATATGGTTCAACTTATTGTACATGAATGAAATTTTTTGTTCATGTTTGTCATCTAATAATCTGTTTGGTTTTAATTTAAAATCCCCTTCTATAATACTATTTTAATTAATTCTCTACCTAATTTATTATTTAAATATACTTTCATTATTATATTAGTAATCATAATTTGATGGAATGAATTAGCAGCAATATCTACTAACATTCACTTTAATTGTGTGAAAATTACAAAACAATTAAATAGGATTTTATTGCAAACATGATCGAAAATACACTATTTTACACTTTTTATGATATGTTTTTCAAATAAATGTGTAAAAGTAGTTAACGCTTAATTCACTATACTATTTATCGTGATATCTTAGAAACTATAACGATTGGTGTGACATAAGTAATCTAATTTAGTTTCTGAGAAATGATATCACGGATGTTACTATCACCTCATTATTCATTATTTACAAGTTACAACCCTCATTGAATGTACCAAACGTCCAAAATCTAACGCCTATGTTTGAAGGTTAGTTACTAACATCTACCTCGCGTATACCAATATTTCATGTTGGTTTATTACCATTAAGCGTCTAAATTATTGACCATATTGTTTCAGTCATATAGTATAGCTAGGTACCTATCAATTTCAGTATATAATTATGTATTGTCCGACTTTTCATTTGCTTCAGTTTGCGTTTCATAGTAGCGATTTACAACTTTTGGGTCTATCCTACATTTTGATGTTGGAATATCAGTTCAGATATAATTGGCAATGTAATCGATACAGGATATGTGTAATTAACGAGCTATAAATATTGAGAGTTGTGTCATAGTGCTTCGTAAAGCCAGGTGACAGGTCACACTGACACTGTGTCATAGTGCCTCATAAGCACACCAACAATTCGGCTTTTTTTTAAAGTTTATGACTTTAGAGGTCTGTCACTTTTTATAAATATTCTAACTTACAATCACTGTCTGTAGGTTATAAACCTAATTTGTAGTATGATAATTAACATACCTCTTAGTCTAATAGGTAGAACAATTATGATAATAGACAAATGACAGTCAATATAAGCACTCGTATATTTTCATATACCTATAGTCAGTAAACACTCGTATATTTTCATCAGACTTTATAGGCACAGCTTCACTCAGTCTCTACTGTTTACTACCTTTATAACAGACTAAAACAGATCGTGTGTTTAGTCTGCAGTCTGCACCTGTTGAATGTTTTACCTAACACTGACAGTGTTTTTATTGCCTCTCCTACTATACATTCTATTCATCTTTGTTTATCACATTAACTTTTTTCTATTATCACTCACACCTCAGTATAATTTTCCTAATTTTATTAATTTTCTCACTTATCTATTCGTATTATTGGACATATACCTTAAAGTTCAATTTTCACAACTAAGATATGTATATTTATAATAGTCTATGCATAATCGAAATAATAGTTTCTTGCTTTAATTTAAGGTTTGCTAAATTGCATCACATCTACTAAATATATACTATAAATGGTCTATTTCTCCATAAATGCACTGGGCACAAAAAGCTGACCTGTACACCACATTTCGCTCATTACTTTGTTGTGATTATGCAATAAGTGCATTAATCCCAACAATTCCTTTCATTTTGGTGTTGACTGTTTCGTCTGACATTTAGCTGCAGTCAATGCAATTTGATTGAAACAATCCATGTCTTAACATTTCATTCAATTCTACATTCTAGAGAGCAGTTTCCAATCTATTGCATTACTAAATTGAATTACTCTTTTTATTCTTATTTAATGGAATTGAATATTCCATTATTTTTTTTACTTCTATTGCATTCCATTTGCCTTACCTATTAAGAACTTGATGGAAAAGTCGGTAAAATATCGTAATAGATTAATTAGTTTTAATTTTACTATAAATTTTATAAACACCTATTTACATGTTAAAATTAGATTTCAGAATGCGATTGTATCTGCTATCTGGCAACCTGTAAATCGTAAGCTAGACCGTCCATTGTAAATACTATGTAAACATACGAAGTACTATGAATGTTTGTAGAAAGCTTTTCAATGGGACTCTACACAGTTAGGGATTTAGATTAGTGGTAGGCGACTACCATATATGTATGTAGCTTAGTTATTCACATTTACTCTTATCTTAACATTATTGTTGCAAATGAGATGCATCATTGTCACTTTGTGGTGCGTATTTATGTTGTAAATCGAACTGATTGATAAATGTTCTTTTTGATTTATTAGCATCTCCTATTAGGCTATATCTTTAATTGTTTTATAGTTTAATTATGGGAAGGAAGAGTGCACAATTTGTTTCACTTTTCTTGTCTTGTACAATGTGCATTACTATCTATGCACTTCTGGACATCAAAACATGCATTTAAAAGATAGTAAATCTGGTTCACACAGCTTACGCTCACCACAAACTCTTTAACATTGTGAAGGTGAAACTAAATGACTGACATTGTATGAACCTCACTAGTGAACTTCATATGAACATTAGAGTAATATGAACTGATAGATCTAATCTGAATACAGTGTGTGAAAAATGCAACCACCTTCCCTTCTTTGACATGTTACGCTACCTTCTCATAAAGTGTTTGCGCGCATTTGTCCACGTAACTGTCGCATTGCGGTGCTGTGACACACGCATTGCAAATTGGTAACGCCAAGAAAGTAACTCTCACGTGCGATACAAAAAGTTTCATGCAAACCCATAAAAGGGAAAGTCTACCTAGCAACTCCCCCCAGCGACCATTGCATAGGGTAGATTATATATATCGTGTTGGCATGGTAGTTATGAGTCCCCTCCACTCTACTCTCTAACTCAGTGTTTCTTAAAATTGTGTTAGATTCTACATACGTTACCCAATTTAATAATTTCATTGCTCTATAGCAAGTCTATATGAATGAATTGATATATAATACTTTTAATGTAATAAGTAATAATCAGTGGCTATTCTTCGATAAAATAAGTACTTCAATATTGATGGAAAGTAAGTAATGTAACCAGCTTGTAGAAAATATCCCAAAAATCTACAATAATTACTCCGTGGAAGACTTCCCTCAACTCCACCTCTCAGCGTTTCACATTACCGTCCAGGAATGGTCGTGACCTCGAATACAAGGCACAGTTATGAGTGTAGGCCACACGCCGTGTTATTCGCTCTCTGCAGCGTGTAATCCTAACGAATTGACACGAGGGAACTAACGTATAAGTAGTAGCGCTGTTCTACATGTAGCGCATATTGCTGCGCATCTGTGTACTTTACTCATATTGCTCTGAACGTAACCTTCAAAATGTCTAATTTGTACATGATCACTAGGTAAATCTGCCCAAGCTGCTTCATACCTACCTTGCTAAAACTAGATATGCGATTACCATCGCATTGAAAACTCATTATTGTTTTGTCTGAACAATAAAGTTATCTTTTCGTTATTTATTAAGCAATGGGATGTATGGATATAACATTGATTCTAGTTGCTTTTTGTCTTGTATGAGCTTTTTTACAGTTGTTTCCTCACTCATTCTCGCTAAAGTAATTGCTGCACTAAAAGATGTGGCCTGCATCTTAATTGTAAAGTACTCCTTTGACATTTGGCCTGCAAGTCATGGAGAGTGGCTAATGTACTTGAGTGACCTGCTGATTGTACATGTAATGCGCTCAAAGCACCATACTGTATGCGAGCATGCTTCTTATTATTAGACAGATTACTCTCCTTATGCTGGGCAGAGCAAGACAAGTAACCGCTACTTGTGCTGGGCAGAGCAAGACAAATCACCGCTACTTGTGCTGGGCAGAGCAAGACAAGTAACCGCTACTTCTGCTGGGTAGAGCAAGACAAATCACCGCTACTTGTGAAGGGCAAAGCAAGACAAGTAACCGCTACTTGTGCTGGGCAGAGTTAGACAAGTAACCGCTACTTGTGAGGGGTGGTAGAGCAAGACAAGTAATTGCTACTTGTGAGGGGTGGTAGAGCAAGACAAGTAACCGCTACTTGTGCTGGGCAGAGCTAGACGAGTAACCGCTACTTGTGAGGGGTGGTAGAGCAAGACGAGTAACCGCTACTTGTGAAGGGCAGAGCAAGACAAGTAACCGCTACTTGTGCTGGGCAGAGCTAGACAAGTCACCGCTACTTGTGAGGGGTGGTAGAGCAAGACAAGTAACCGCTACTTGTGAGGGGTGGTAGAGCAAGACAAGTAACCGCTACTTGTGAGGGGTGGTAGAGCAAGACAAGTAACCGCTACTTGTGAGGGGTGGTAGAGCAAGACAAGTAACCGCTACTTGTGCTGGGCAGAGCTAGACGAGTAACCGCTACTTGTGAGGGGTGGTAGAGCAAGACGAGTAACTGCTACTTGTGAAGGGCAGAGCAAGACGAGTAACCGCTACTTGTGAAGGGCAGAGCAAGATGAGTAACCGCTACTTCTGAAGGGCAGAGCAAGATGAGTAACCGCTACTTCTGAAGGGCAGATCAAGACAAGTAACCGCTACTGAAGAGGCAATGAACTGGAAGGGACTTTTTGCTACTGACTGGATAATGTGTTAGGTATACCTCGTGAGTCACGAAGACTTTGTTTCGTCGTGAGAATTTTAATGAAAAGGTCAGAAGAACTGTCGATAGGTAGCAAGTGACAGGGTATAGACCTTTGCCGCCAAACACCATGGGTACTATCCTAGTTAGAGCAAGTGACTGCATTCCTTGTGGTAGATTGCCCTAGGCTCACATGTGGCTACTCTGAAGGTCATTGCTACTTATAGCAATTTACTCTAATGATTATACATATGTTAATATATTGGTATCACTGGAAACCTTGTGCATTAGTAATACATCTATGCATTTTACCATTTAAAAGAAGGTGCCTAATTTAATGCCATGGAATAGTTTTTCTGTACATTTCCGGTTTATGAAGTGTCATTTGTAATGGCAGAACATAGCCATTAAGGTGTCTGATTGAGCAGCCTCGGGAGATTTATTACCTCTTCATGTCTTCTTCGTACATCCTAGCAAAGAATTCAAACCAAAAAGAACTAACTTCTAAGGCTGGCAAGGATTAATTTCAGTAGGTTTTTATCATAAAATATCTGATTAATTGAAATGATTTATTCTTCTAATGTAATCCATGGTCTAGTCTTGCCATTTTACTGTTCCATGTTTTTCCTTTTATTGTATTCCTTTATAAGATTTATTTATGCTTCAGTGCCTTCACATTTTGTTAGAGATAAAAAGACAAAACTCTGCGATGATAATTTCTCTCATCCAAACCAAGGCGATGTTTGTGAATTATATAACTACTCTTTACGCAAAAATCTTCAAGGCTGACAACCTCATTCATCTTTTAACCCCCCTTTTGATGAAATTAATGAAGTTGCTAATTCCGCTACTATTTATTATGCTTTGGTTCATTTAGCAAATTAGCATTCATATGGCGGGTTGACTTATTTTATCTTAGCTTCTTATGAATAATAGAATGTATATTGGTCAGGTGTGCTCGTTAGCAGTTATTGGGTAACTGCATTGCGATATGCAGTACTAAAGAGTCTCTTCTTATCACCTCAATGCAATCTCACTAAGAATGTTACCAGTCTTCAGACTTGTGTTGCAACCTCTGATAACTCGTTAGTGCCCGTTAAAATCTCTGAAAGTTAGAAACTGCTCTACTAAAGTAACTGCATCTTTTAAATATAATAAATTAGAATGCACATGAATTAAGAACCAGCTGCTAGTTAAATGGAATATTGTTAAGCACTAGTTCAAAACTGCAAATTTTCCTCACTTTTAACAGTTTATTCTTGTTAACTGAGACTCGATCAGTGAAAATCAGTGACTCATTGCTTCTTTTCATAGGCATTAACTGTCCGCTAGTTGCCAAACATGTTATTATTAAACCAAATGCACGGGGCTATGCATCATTACCTTCTTATTTGGAACTTGATTACTTCATTATTTGTAGCCAATTTGCTAAGGCAATTTCTTTTTAACCACACGTAGCCATTTTTATTCGTTATACGAATGCATCTGTAAAAGCCACCCCCCACACAGTCCCCGGTTATCTTATTGTACTTATTAGGCATTCTTAGCGCGTACATTGCAGCTTAATAAGGACTTAGCATTTAAGCATGTTTGCGTACGGAATAAGAAGGATGTCTTACAAATTGGAATGGGTTGCGTAATATCTTATATCTTAAGAACATTCTTTGAAGATAACATATCTTGCTTATCCGTGAGGAACTGATATGTAAATACTATTATCTTATCATTCACTCATTCATTATAAATACTAGCTACGTTGTATATTGAAATAATTAGTTTAATAGATATTTAAGTTGAATATAAAATATGGCAATAGCCTTGCGTTGCTCAATTTTAATCTTTTCGTCACATTTAGCTTGATGTCACTGTATATATATATTAATGCACATTTAATGTATGCATTAGTGCAATGCATTTCTAGTAACTCATTACAATACTCACATGAGTAGCTAGCCTTTTATGCACCATAGTGAGTCACGCCTCTTTTGTCTATAATAATCGCACATAATAGCTATTATAAATAGGCTAATTAAATTATAGATGGTAGATAAGCCTTATAAAGTCCTTTAGGAATAAGTGACTCAGTCCTATGTAACTATTGTGAAGTAGTACCTGGGTTTGGGTCAAAAAAAGGCAGTTGAAAATAACTTTAACTAACTATTGTCTAACTATTGTTGTTAATAATATTTTGTTAATAATGTGTAAATTTTGTGGTTGAAAGCAGTGAACTTTTGACAGTTGGTATTTAATTATAAATTGGCTATTGATTACATTGCGTGCGTGTTTTTTATGTACTCTTTATTGTAAATATGAAATAGTGAAGATTATCTATTTCTCTTTGCTCAGATCCATTCTATCATTGTGAGTGTCCCTCACTAACCTGATGTTGTTTCGCTCCATTTTCTGTTAATTGCTGCTTTGTGTTACTAATTTGTGATGTATTTTGTTGTACGTAGTTAACAACTGTGCATTGTACCATTGTCTCTCCGTTACTATATTCCATGTTATTCCTAACACGTTATGGCTTATGTAACAACTCATGTCACACCGAGAGAGGTATCAAATTCCTTGGTCTGTTCTTTCCTTTTCAAAATGATATCAACTGAAGTACATTATAACCCATTCGCTGGTTTGTTTCCTTTAAAAGACTACCCTTTTATTAAAATAATTAATAGTTATGAATATTCTTATACAGTGTTAAGAAATCAATTCAGCAGTTGTGATCCTGTTAGATAGCTGCTCTTACGAGTTAAATAAGGAACTGTAATATTTCAGTAGAGTTAGAGTTCAGTCATCTTGCAAACCACTTACCGTGACTGTGAGTCACTGTGTACTGGCAGTGATAAAGTCACTGTGTACTGGCAGTGATAAAGTCACTGTGTACTGGCAGTGATAAAGTCACTGTGCACTGGCAGTGATGAAGTCACTGTGCACTGGCAGTGATGAAGTCACTGTGCACTGGCAGTGATGAAGTCACTGTGCACTGGCAGTGATAGTCACTGCAATCATTGTCACATGCAGTATCAGGTGTTTCACTGCTGCAATGCTCACTGCCTCTGCAATGCGATACCTTTTGCAGTCATGTGCGTATCACTTGGTACTTTTAGTAATGTTACGACGTATAATGTTTCATAGTACCACAATAAAAAAATATTTATTTCTTTGTTATATTCCTGACATATTAATATATTTTGTTTATATTATGGCTTGTGTTTTCGATTGGCCTAATCATTTAATTTAATGTTTTCTTCTCCCAATGACCTTTTTATTGAATGGTTGTTTTGCTCACCCTAGCCTTTTCAGTCTTTTATGATAGAGCTAAAGGTTCTATCTTTTTAACTTTGAATAAAACTAGTATGTTTGGATTTAAACCTAGTAAGAGTGAAGGTACTACAGGCAGTGTACTACAGGCTTTATCACGGGTAGAATAAAGGTACTACAGGCTGCTGTAGTGTGTTATGGAGGTGCTGTAGTGCTACTTACATTCATCATTGGCAGAGTATTGCCTTACATCATTCAATAATGACAATTCCTTTATTCCATTTCTTCCCTGTTTTCATTTATTGCTCTCATGCTGTAATATTATCCGTATGCTAGAATGCAGAAGAAGAATATCAGTAATTAATTATTTCTCATTTGCGTTTCACAATTTCTCTCTTCTAAATAGTATAAATGTTGGTAAATGTCAAATGCATTGCATATTCATCTTTGTAGTAGTTGCATCATTTCTCTATTTATAAAATGAGTCTGTTTATCTAGATAGCTCTCATTTTTTCAGTGAGTTATAACTCACATCTCAGTGACTAATTACCCTATCAGCCTCATGGGAATGCATCTACTAGCCCTGTGGCTATATATGATGCAGCACTGCATGCCATATCTACATCACTGCATGTCATATCTACATCACTGCATGCCATATCTACATCACTGCATGTCATATCTACATCACTGCATGTCATATCTACATCACTGCATGTCATATCTACATCACTGCATGCCATATCTACATCACTGCATGCCATATCTACATCACTGCATGCCATATCTACATCACTGCATGCCATATCTACATCACTGCATGCCATATCTACATCACTGCATGCCATATCTACATCACTGCATGCCATATCTACATCACTGCATGCCATATCTTCATCACTGCATGCCATATCTACATCACTGCATGCCATATCTACATCACTGCATGCCATATCTACATCACTGCATGCCATATCTACATCACTGCATGCCTTATCTACAGGTGTTTATTATCAATGTTACTATATTTCAATATAATATATTTTGCTGTTGTTTAACACTGGCGATGGTTTTCATTTCAAATTGTTTTTTCTTAATTACCACTTTCTCCCATAGTATATCTGTCTCATTAATCTCACCAGTACTGGAGAGAAAAGACAGGCACACTTTGCGTGGCAATGGGCGAGATGAGTTCTTTATGAAAGAGTAGTTAGGAGCTACTTTCAATGCAATTTAGCACTTTTCTCCTCTACAATGACTGGCTGTTAAGCATAATGGTGGCAATTATTCTCCCAACCACATCGTAAAAACTATCTTCTAATTTGTCGCTACTGTTTCTAAGTTTTGATCTTTGAGGTTTCTCTCAACTCTACTTTTTTATTCAGATAAATGCTCTTAGTTTTCAAAAGGGAAGATTTTATTGTTTATGCTTCGCTAGCGCTATCCACGTACATTCTAATGGAATTGATTGTATTTAATGACTTCGAGGTTTGAAACGCTAAATTAAATTATTAAGATTAGTGTCGTCAAAGAAATTATTGGTCTGATATGCATTAAGACCTGGTTTGGGGTCTGCAGTCTCTATCACGAATTAAAATTTATTCTCATCTGTAAAGTTTTCTTTTATGTGTTGATTTAATCATGTAAATAAATCATCAGTTTTTTCTGATCTGAGTGAAATTTAAACATCTACTTTATAAAACTACTGATGAATAAGTAAGATGTGAATAAATACATAATTAACAATTTTTTTTATTAGTTGTGATGTAGCCTGGAATCATAAATTTAAGTCAGCTACGCAGTTTGACAAATTGGTCATTCACTTTTTTGTTCACTATTGTAATTGTCCATATTTGCAGACAATTGGTAGTGAAGGGTTAATGCATCTCATTTTTTCTACTTCACTTCAATTAACTTGAAAGTCATACTCGAAAGTCCTGATTGAAATTTCTACTATTGCTTAAATATTTCACTTCAAATAGGTAATTGGAAGAGTTTCTTTAGAATGCATTCATGTTTCTAATGGTTTGAAATTAACAGACTACTTTTTCGGAAGATTTAACACAGTCTTGCAGTAGCTACTTTCATTCCCTGTTTTCATTGTCCGATTTGTTGATTGTTTGTATTGTTTATATTTTTAAACATTCTTTGCCAATTGCAGTTGTTTTTGCGAATTAGATACAATTAATGGAGCAATAGTTTGAGCTCTTTACGTTCAGTTCAGAGATCAGACGAAGTGCTCTATTGTTATAATGGTGTTGTTGGTATGAAACTATGAATATCAAAATTAGTTCATTTAATTTTTTTTTAATTTTTCACGTGGCTTTGAGATAGTATAATTGGCATCTGTAGACTGATTTTCTGATAGAATTGTTTCGTGTTTTCTCGAATGATAGACTGTGAAATTTACTTTGGTGCATAGAGAGTGATATGAACTTCATTCAAAATTGCCTCATTTAATTTCTTTTCTATTTTCACACGGTTCTTCTATATTCGAGGGCAGTTGTAGGTACTAGCCACTAGGTACCATGCAAAATTGATTTCAACTTTTCTCAAATTATTTATTATAAAATTTGAATACAATTACGTCAAGTTAGTGATGCCATTCCTATATAGTATATATATTTCTATAGCGCTATACTAGTCGCTATAGTGCTATAGTTATACTGTATGGTGACCTATGAGCTTTCATAAGATAGCTTAGTGACGGAATGATTGCATTACGCTTTTCAATGATCTAAAGAATTTCACTATTGCATTATAAAGAGGAAATGTGCTTGCAATGCAGTTAGATATTATTATTATCTTATAGAAAGATGCTTTTATTTTAATTATTTATCAGAATGGTATTCTCTGCCCTATTTTTAAAGCAGTCTGTTATGTTTCAGTAGTCATCAATAGCTAGATTACATGCAAACTAGTTACACTCTTCCCATGGTGACACCGTTACCTATGAATATAGGTGTACTTTTCTATAACCTGTAATAAATTGAAATCACAGATCTATTTTCTACTATAAAATGTGGGGCACTACTTTGTTTATAATTGAAAAGAATTAACTACTTAGTGCAATAATTTGTATTTCTCAAATCTCCATAACACCAAAAGCCTAAATTTCAATTTATATTAAATTAATAATTTGAGATTTCGTTATTTCTAAGTAACTATGGATGTACAATTTGTACATGTATAATTGTATATATGCAGTGTTGTTTAGGTGGTTGAAATGTGTTTGAGTTACTCAGGTGTACCAACATGTGTTTAGTTACAATCTAGTATCATTTTACACTCTACATGTCCTAATGTTTTTTTCCTTTCTTTCAGATAGTGTGAAGCAGCAGTCTCTGCTGGGTACCATGTCTCAAAAAGTCTCCAGCTAGGTGAGTGTGATTAAATACATCCTGCTAGTATATCTAAATGCATTATCTAGTGTGTGTTTTTCTTTTTTATTTGTAAGGCACCTTTACTAGCTGAGAAAAATACAGCTCAATACACTGGGTATGATTGTTGTTGGGATCATTTCATCTATAACTTCTTAGTACTTGATACTATTTTCAAATGGAAGAGCTTTTATTCATTTCTTCATTAATTGACTTTTAAGTTACCAAGACATTTGGTCTACGAATAATTTGCCTACGTTTCGGTTTTCCCTGTTGGTGTATACCTAAGGTGTACCACTTGTGAATCATATTATAGTGAGATAGTAACTGCTGCTACTTTTTATATTTGAATTTCGTGCCCGGTCTGATCATACTCCACACTCCGGTCAAGTGGGGTTCGTATCAGGTCGAAGCCCGTACTCCTAGAAAGAAAGGCCAGATGATGACCACAGCGAAGTAGTGTGAGGTGAACTCTACCCTCCCTCTGCAGTGATGTCTCATTGCTATAGACGATAGGTGCGACTCACAGGAGTAGTCTCTAGTGAGTGAGATGCGAAGTACTGATGTGTCCACTTAGAAGGGGGGATATGGGCTCTCAGAGCCTCCATAATAGGTGTATGAAAGATTGTGTGACGGATGGGAACTGGACTTGAAATGCTGAGTGCTGTTTGTCTCTATATAAACCTTTTTAAGAATCACTAAAGAGTCATGATGGATGTGGGACGTGGCCGGCTACCTCATTATAATCATCCGTTTGCTATCCTTCAGACAAGAAGTTTTTTTGAGTTTCTATAATTTGAAGTGAAAATATTCATAGCGTTGATAACCATGTTTCTCATCTCATTAATTGTAATATATTTCAAATTAAACTATTTATGGTGAGAGAAATAATAATATATTTATCTTGTGAGATGAATACCATCTAAATGAAAATATTTCAATAGCTAAAATCTGATTGCAAATTACCGACATTTCGAATCAGGACAATGTTTAGGATTATTGTAGTAGGTAGTTTTGTTTGAGGAACAGAATGAAATACAGAAAAATGAAGAGGAGCTACCTTGTACACAACCATGAGAATTCTATCTGTTGTCTAAACTGTGAAGTACTTGGATCTAACTAACAGATCTCTTCTTAAGTCATTAAACGAGAATCTGAAACACAATTTACCAGAGCACGATCTTAACTCTTATATAGTTTATGTATTTTATTTGATACAAACAAAAATGATGTAAATCTCGTTTGGAAATTTCAAGTTGACATTGCTACTGAATTCTTCTTATTGGACATTTGCGCTCACGTTTCTATAAACTATTTGTCATCATGAATCAGTATTGTAAGTAAAAAAATTATTGACTAAACGTTAATATTACTCTAAGGTTGTTTAAATATATTAAAAAAATCATGTATACAGTATAACAATCGTCGATCTTCGGAGAGAAAAAAAACATTTGAGTGTTTAATTTGTTAGGTACGTCACTTGATAAACTCTTGGAACGACAAAGAATGTCTGTCACACAATCGCTACATTTTATCTTTGGAATGTGTTGATAGAAAAGAACATACAAGGACTGGCATAGTGTTCACTGCTAATGAAAATAAGAGCAGCTTCCAGGATAAAGAAGGTTCTTTCAACATCATCAGATGATGGAATGTGTTCCAACTTCCAAATTATCAGAAGTAGTAGAAATATAATATACCAAATCATTTAAATATATTAGAGAAATAGCTAACTTCGAATGAATAAGAAAAACTGTCTATTTCTATTAAAAAGTCACCAATAATATATTCCTTTTCCTCTCACAGATTAAGCTGATTGCAACATTAACTACAAGAAAGAACATAGACACTACAGACTACAATACATTGTGTCAGTTACCCACAGTCGCCATAGAAAACTAGCCTTCTCATAGAAAACATTTAGAATGGCTAACTCAAGTAACTTTGGATCTGCCTCCACCTACAAAATAGCACTTGTTGTCACTGAAAGTTCTACAACTTTATTGTAATGATGTAAAGTTGAACTGAACTTCGAGATGATGAACTCTTCCAATGTGCCAAAACTAGCCCTATTATTTTAATTGACGCTATCAAAGGATCACTAGTACTGGTTACTAGTGCATACCATTTGATACTAGACACACGCACTGCAGCACACGATTAAAAACACGGTTAGTGGACTTTGAACCTACAGAACTAGTTAGCTTTTCACTGTCCTGCTTATTGTAAAGTATGCATTGGCTAAGTTACTAATTACCGGTCAGTCTCACATCTTTGGTCTTATAAGAAAAAACTATATAATAATATTTATTTAATTGATAGCAATTATAAAAAATATGAATGATTTTTGACATTGAATAGTTCAGTTCGAGAATATTTTAATAACGGTACTTCTAAAACCAGTTTAGTAACTTTATTACCTCAAAATTCTCTCTATTTTGTTTATAACTAATTTAATGGCATAGTTATCATTTTTATCACCATTTCTTCCCTCTTTCAGCTCAGTACAACCAGTATGTTACATCCTGACACCTGTACAGAGGCTGGTGAGTCTCTCGCCAGCTGTGATGAGTCTGGTGACTCGCTGACAGGTGCCCACAGAACAACTCTCTCTGGTAGTCGCAAGTCAGTACCGATACTATATTAAAGTATCTTAGTTTGAGAACTATAATTATTATAAATTAGTATTCTAGGTAACTATGAGACGTTACATTGGATATAAAAAAAAAGAGTTTTTTTTATTCTGTTGGATCTAACAATTTGATATAATATATTTTTAAATTTAAAGAAAGGAACAGTAGCTATCCATAATGGCTAGAGCTCCGTATTTGTATAATTCTTTTCCCCATTGTATATTTCTAAAAGTTACGCAGTGTTTGGGAGTATAACGTCAACAAACAGAAGTCATGATTACAGTGAACAGTTTGGGCAAATGTTGCCAGAGATATTTACTAGAGCTATTTAGTTGCTATGTATGGTATATTTCAATACATTGTTAGTTCTAGAAGATGTCCTGTAGTAATACATTCATTAACATATAACACGGTGCTTTATGACGGTTGAGTTTGTTACTTTTACGTCATACTGTTACGTTGTGACATCATGAGACGCTGCCTCTGTTACATTCAAACAGTGCCTCTAACGGTCACTGTCTCATTGCGAGGGTAGTCCTCAGTGAGATAACAGTGCCCTCTACTCAGTAACGAAGTAGTGTGGTAAATATATATCCTTAAAACAAATTACAATAAAGTAGTGTTCATTTAACTGAACATTATTAGTAATTTCTTTGTTATTGAATCCGTTGATTGATTGTTTGATATTTAAATTATTGAATTGATTTTTTTTATTATATTTATTTATAGCTGCTTTACTTATATAAAATAATAAATTATTCAATTGATACTTTCCAATAACTCACTTGACTCCAATAACCCCCACCATTTGCAGTAGGTATTCAAACCCTTAGTTCCGGTAAGCATTTCCCCTCAAATGGTTTAACAGTCAGTGCATTGCTGTGCACTGACTCATAGCCTGCACAGGCTGTACCTTTGCACTGGTTCTTAACATTATTGGAGCGACTGAACCCCACAAGTTCCATATATGCATTCTTAGCACCCTTCTTATTTGGAGAAGTGAAATGTACTCTATTCCTTTCAAAATCAAATCATGTGTATATAGCTAACTATTTTCACATTATCAACTATATACTCGTCATTTACACACTAACCAACAAAACATGAATAGTCCTCACAAATATAGTGAGCCGAACCGTCGAATCCTGTGGTTCGATGAAACCCAGGTTAAGAACCATTTCTTTGCAGTGAAGTGATAGATTGTCGATTCTATTTACTCATAATTAATGCGAATTTCGATTGATTGAATTTGGTGGACAATATAGTCTTAGAAAGAGGTATCGATACCACCTCTAACTACACTTTTAAATGGGTTTCGGTTTTTGAATAGCACTATATATCAAAATGTTGTTCATTTGTTGATGAATTAGCTAGTTAAATGAAAAATTAATGAATTGATATTGCATGAATAAAATTGATACTAGGGTGACTAGGTACTCTCTAGTGCCTAAGCACTCGGTTATCAGCCTAGCCTGTTACATTGGGCATGGGTGGAGTGACCTTATCAATAGTATTTCTAATTGTATTATCAGGAGGCACGAGTGTAGTAAAATCCTAACATTAAAAGTATTTTTAGGTTTCAAAATTCGAATGGAAAGATTTGTAAGGCTCTATCCAATGTACGACAGTGTGTCATAAATTTCATTGTAAGGTCCAGGTTTTTCACCTCTCGTTCTTGATGATGAATAGACATCTTTCTATTCGAAACCTTGAAAACTGAAATACCCTCAACGTCGTTGATATTTTATTACCTTCCTTACAAGTTACAATAGGTATGGAAATTATTAATTTTGTTTAGTATGATTTTTCATATTTCATTTCAGTAGTATCTCTATATGTTTGTAGTAATTTAACATTCATACTTCTGACTCCCGTCATCCGATTCACTTTAAGGTATAAAATGAATAATGACAAGCTATAATATTATAACATATTGGTGATATTCTTATTTCTATGTGAATGTGTGAGGTTACTCTTTCATTTGAACTGACAGCTGTCTGTTCCGACTGTATTCTAATCTAAGTTTATTTCACAGACGCCTGGCATCTGAAGTGACTACAGGGCCAGTGGAGAGGGAATTTTGGGATACCATCAGAGATGACTATGACTACATTATGACTACTGAGCTGCTGCCTCATGAGACACCTGGCACACCTGTAGCAGATGCACACAACGATGAGGTGAGACCATTCAGAGTGGAGCAGGTGCTATGGGGAAATGAATTCACTGCCCTAGTTTTCTATTTAGTTTACCTCTAATTTCTCATAATAAAACATTTGCTAAAGTAATGATCTTCTATTTTATATTTTGTAGTTTTCTCTGATCTAGAGCTGTTCAATAATCAAGATTATTTGTTATTGTAGTTTCTTAGAAAAATCCAACTGTTTAATTACAAGTTTGTTATTAGTGTTATGACATGAAAATGCAATTTCTGTTGTATGCTTTTGTTATGCAAGTTTTTTCTGAATTAAATCAGACTAGAATTTTAATTTTTTTTTATGAATATGACTAATTGGCTCAGCAGTTCTTTTTGTAACTCTTTTTATTTTCAGATTTCAGGAATGCTGTCCCTCTTCCCCACCCCTCCCTTAACTGACCGGTCTCTGCCCGTGAACCCTTTTCCAGTGTTCAGACCCTCTTACCAGCCCACTTCTCAGGACACTGAAGTGATTACCATGGAGTCTGAACCTGCCTGGGACCCTTCAGACATCATAAGGTGCGTCAGGTGTCTCTTAGTGTTAAGGGAGTGCTGCTGCAAAGATACTCAGTCAATTAGTTATTCCGCTTCTCTTGATTGAAAATAAGTGATTTTTATAACTCCTCATACCTACATTCATATCTTTGTAGGCTAAGACTTAGTTGATGGCAACCGTTTGCTAAAAATACAAAAGAAAATCCTAAAGAATCTGTTAAATGTCTCCACATCCTTCTCATCACTCACCAACTCTCTAGTTTACTCACCAACTCTCTAGTTTACTCACCAACTCTCTAGTTTACTCACCAACTCTCTAGGTAAATCACCATCTCCCCCACTTACTTACCATTTCTCCCACAGCACCTTGACGGATATGAGAGACTGGAGTGCTGATGAGTTACTAACAGAGTACCAGAGGGTGTACCTGTGGCTCATCAGACTCAGCATCAGGGGCCACAGTTACGACAGTGGCACAGCTGCTAATAGGAAGGTAAGGGTACCTTAGTTAAAGAGAATAATCCTTATTTCAGTTCATGTCTAAGAATTAAATTTATTTATAATTGGGTTGTAATGTAGCTAGCTACTACTTTTTAGTTGGTTTGCTACCGGAGTTGAGGTTAGTGTAGTAGAGTGGCCCATTTAATTTTCTATTTGAACACATAGACAATTAGGACATTGTCACATTACAAATAAAAACCTTGAAGTAATATACCAAATAGTTAATTAGTAACTAAATTCTAAAGCTAAATATTCATTGTTTGAGATGAACAGATAAGTCACCGATTGGATAGGAGCATGAAATATATAAGCCAAGTCTAACACTTCAAAATAAAGTTACTTTATATATGTTAGCTATGATTCTAAATTGAGACAAAGATTATATAAACAATAATAGTTCGAAAAGAATACACGTAGGTTAATTATGATAGAACACAGTTAAAGATGTTTAAAGCAACATGGGTAGTGAACAAGTGATAATATTTA
This sequence comes from Caprella mutica, assembly GCA_947561585.1. Classification (NCBI taxonomy): domain Eukaryota; kingdom Metazoa; phylum Arthropoda; class Malacostraca; order Amphipoda; family Caprellidae; genus Caprella; species Caprella mutica. The sequence goes on along the minus strand of CANNZV010001261.1, from coordinate 96,454 downwards.
CAGTAATCGTAAACAGAGTCAAGCAACAAGCGTTATTAAGAGGTAGTTAATGAGTAAAAACAAGATACACATTTGAATAATAGAAATGATTAATTTGAAATAAATTCATAACAGGGGTAAAGTATATATTACCGTCTGAACTTACCTGTCTACCAGATGAGAAATACACAGTGGAATTTTGTATAAAATATGTCAATGTATGACTGACCACCTAATTACCTTCTTTATGTAAATATCAGCCTTCACAACGATGGCATGCTAATAATGATATATACTTAGTTTTAGACGACAACCCCATTCCCCTTCCCATATCTAGACCTTCTTTCTTTACTTCTTAATTTGACTAGTACTATCACTTTAGCACCACTAAATGTGATAGCATCTAACTATATAACTATGCGAGTGTTGTTTCATTGAATTGTCACTGATTTGTTTGTCTGTTGCAGGCTTTGGAGAGTGAGTTGCAGAACCATTCTTACACCAAAGAGTTCTTTGAAGAGCAAGTCAAAAGACTCCAAAAGAAGGTGAGTCGAGGGAAGTAATATAATAGGTATTGCAAGACAAATGTGTTATTTGATAATTTGTTTTTAAATTAATTCAATCAAGTAACGAACATTCAATAGCTATCGTTAATATAAAGAATTGCTTGGTATATATTTGCCCAAATAGATGCATTCTCATATTAAACAATACTGATATTTTTACTGACTATTATATTCTTAAATTATTCATGAATGATCTTTTAAAGCTCTAAAGTTATGTTCTATTAAAGAACGTATTTTTCCTAATAAAATGCATGATTCGGGAAGGAATGTGGAATAAGGGTAAAAATATACCACCCCGTATATTGAACAAATTTTCATTAGTCTGCCATGAATTGCTATTCGTTTTAGAAAACTAGTGGCCATTTTATGGGAGACTAAACTAAATTTGTTCACTCTTTGGAGTACTTCCTTCCTCGGACACTACATTAACTATAGAGGATTTCATTACAAAGGAGTTATACTGTGATATTATTCATAACTCATAGTCATTTTCCTTATCTCCCTCTCCTTCAGGTTGGTGACAGTGAGAGTCTCTCGCTAGTGCTGACGAAGACGCAGCACCTCTCACACAAGTGGGCAGAGTTAGAGAGACTCCTTGCACCTGCTGCAGCTAACGCCTCACAAACACACACCACTCTACTCGGTGAGAAATACCTTCAGTAGTGTGATTCAAAGAGTGTTACTTAAGAAAGTAAAAGTCGAGGAAGGACTTCATTTGTTTCGTCAGTTATTTCTAAACAGTAGATTTAATGTTCACCATAATAGTGGTTAACCAGACTAGTAGTTTACCACTATATTGCAAGTAATAGGAATCAGTTAGCTAGCTATGAATTTGTCATCATTTGATGATCGAATTCGGTTCGATTCCTAATATACACGACATTAAAATCAATCATCTGTTGAATTAATAAATGTATTTTTTTTTGTCATTTTCTACTGCCTGAAGTCATAACTAGTGATATAGCACTTCACTAATAATAGTGGCTTGAGTTCTAACCAAGTGCTTTCAACTTTATTACTATCCTACTCTCTTGAAATGCGCATAGCTAGTTCTAACCAATTGGTGTTTGTACAGATGTTGATCTGGAGGAGAGTTACCTGTTGGAGTGGCTCTCAGAGACAGAGCATCAGTTGCCTAACATCTCCATGCGCAGTGACAGGTTCTTCTCCCTCATCACTCTACAGAACAAACTACACACCAATGGGGTGAGTACCTACCCTCTTACCCTATCTTATTTGTACCTTTTTAATGATAGAACTGCCAAGCTGTTAATTTGACTGCATTTTATTTCTCAACCATTTGAAGCCTTGTAGGTCATAAATTATTATTGGTAGATAATTGAATTATATAAAAGATGACAGACTTGTATTACTTGTAAGAGTTAGCTACCAACTTGTAAGCGTTATTACTTGTAAGACTTAGCAAATATATTAAAAAATTGAAATATCTAACAAGATGATAATTTATGAGGTAGCTACACATTTTGTAAAGTAAAATGCAATCAAATTTACTGTTTGGTAGTTATAGTGTTATTAACTATGTTTATTTTCTATCTTTTCAATGGTGATTGAGAATGATACGCTTGGTTCTCTTCATGATGAAGCCTTAGGGTACGTACACACTACAAGCGGAGCGCCATTAATAGTATTGTTTTTAAGCGTCTCTGCATACGAATACCAAACCTCATTAATGGCGCTCAGATCGCGCCTCTCCGCTTGTAGTGTGTTTGAGCCCTTAGAATTATATACATCTGAACAGACTAGTGAACTATTAGCTGAAAAGTCTATATTCATTTTTCTTAACAGAGATTAATTCCAGCTCTGTATGAGGGGTATGGTTATTCATTTGGGACATTTCTTCCCTCTATTTTAACCCAGTGCTTCACTTATATAGCTACTTTGTTTTCATTAGGAATGGAAAAAAATGAATGAAAAATGAGTTTATAGTGTCATGGCGTAGCTACTTTTAAAATTCCAGTTATTTTCTTCCATATATTCCAAATTCTTTTTATGAACTATTTTATTTGGCTCATTACTCTTACCTATTCAGTATGCTGATACAATTATTGTATATTTTTAATTCATAAAATAAAAATATTGTTTTCGATAGCTAATGCAAGAACATATTTGGTTTAGTCTGCCACAAGTGACTATAATTTTTCTATATAGCTATCTATTCATAGTAAATTAGTTGTATTTCATGGAAGAGGAGTTCTACCAGTGCAACTCCTCTATAATGAAGTCATGTGTAGTGAATCATTCTGACTTTTAGAGTTCTCAGTTCTGAAAAATGAAAACCCTGTAGCTATAGCTAATGAATTTATTTTAAAAAGAAAAGGCCAATTTTCTATTCATCTCTTTTATCCTCTATAGTAGAGTAAACTCTATAGAGAATGGTGCTAGGATGTTTTTTTACTAGAATTTGCGTTCCCGAACGAATGATTTTAAATTTGAAATGAATTATAGACAAAAAATTGTACTAATTGTACTAATATATTTAAATATGTTTCAATTTTTTTTGCCCAAATTACCCTATAATTTTTTTCTAATTTTTTACCCCAATCACCGGAAATTTTCGATCATTTTAGAAAATAGTATAGTAGTATTAAAATATAGAGTTAGCTAATGTATTAAATTATATAGCATTCTATTTTATGATCGAAATATTTATTATCTTCGCAAAATTGTGGAAGGTTATGTTGTTTTCATTCGGTAACATGTACCTAACATCTGATAATTGGATTTTTACCCTAACGTTAAAACATTTTTGAGAATATCAAAAACAAAAGATTTTCCCAATTGTAGGAAGTAGAGCAAGCTCAAAGTTCGGACCGAGATGCATTTTCCTTCATGTGAGGAAAAATAGAATTATTGTTATTTAACTTCTATATCGATTGGTATCCATAATATTTTCACTTTCAACTTCTCTAATCAAAGATATTAACTGATGATGGTTAATTTTCTTACCTCTGATTATAATCACTATATAACTAGATACTTAGAAGGCGAATACAATGTATGTTAAACGGTGACTTAAGCCTTAAAAATTTATAGTAGTACAAATTCATAATGTATGGGATTGGTATAAATTGTAGTCTGTAACCCATTGCAAGTAAAAAAAAATCGTTCCCGGTTTAAAAAAAAAAAAAACGAAAAATTCTAGTAACGAAATATCCTAGTAAGGAAATGTCCTAATGACGAAATGTCCTAATGACGAAATGTCCTAGTGACGAAATGTCCTGGTGACGAAATGTCCTGGTGACGAAATGTCCTGGTGACGAAATGTCCTGGTGACGAATCGTCCTGGTGACAAATCGTCCTGGTGACAAATCGTCCTGGTGACGAATCGTCCTGTTGACGAATCGTCCTGTTGACGAATCGTCCTGGTGACGAATCGTCCTGTTGACGAATCGTCCTAGTGATGAATCGTCCGGTCACCATAGTGAACTAGCTAGAGTTCACTAAAGAGCAGTTGCACTGTATTTTCAAATCGTTCAAATTTGTCATTGTGTACCCTGATAAATTTTGAAATATCTACAAACATTACAATTAGTAGTTTCGTTTACTAATCTAAAATTAGTAAACTGTCAAAAAAATCATTACCAATAGCTACACTTTTCTTTGACTGTACTTACGTTTCAGCTTTCTCTGAGGCTGTACACCCAAGAGGCTCTACTTCTTTACATTCCTTATCAGATAATTTGTCATTGAATCTTTCTTCATCTGTAGATCTAGCTAATAAAATGGTTAATTTAGTGAACATAATGCGCTAGTTTTGTCAGCAATTTGATCTATGTATGTAGTTTTGACTGTTCGATCTTGCTTTTTGTCTTTATGGAATAACAAGAAAGTTTAAAGGCTCCGTTTAATTGTTATCAATATTTGCCCTCATGTTCAATAATGCAGTACTGATACTGCCTTCAGATTGCAACTTGGATATGGTCGCTGCTTGAAGATAACGTTTTACAGTTTTACTTACAAGTTACTTTATCATATTTTAATAACATTTTATATGATTTGGTAATTAATATCAGGTAATAATATTTATTTTCAGTTTTCAAATATTTCATAGTCTAATGATTAGCTATTATGATTTATTCAACTAACTTCTAATATTATTTCATCTGTAAATCAATGTGATATTCAGTTGGGTTTAATGTCACTGTTAAATTTAATAGCTTTCTATTTATTCACTTGCACAAAAGTTAAATTTTATGTATTTTGTTTCAAAATAATTTCCTTCTATGAATGAGCTACAGTAATACTCCCCTCCAACCGTACAAAATCATTCCCTATTTTATCAATGGTTCATTTCAGTCTCTTTGCTCTATTTGTATCTCGACCTCAAAAGCCTCACTGGTGTTGGCTGCTTGTAATTACATTGCCATGGTAACGATGACTACCTACTGTGCTGGACAAGCGACTGCTAACCAAGCAATTAACTTCCGAATAATCTAAGAGTGTACTAACTTTTCAAAGTTACTTTCTATTAGTTAGGTTACTGTGCCAGAAGGTATGGCACCACTTTTGAAGGCTAACGTGGATATTAAATCTGGAAAATAATTTGTTAAAAAAATGGGGTTGAACTATATGTATATGTTTGGCATAATAAAATACTGAAAAATAATGAGGTACAATAGATTTCAGAGTTATGAAACTTCTTGTACGTTAGTACATGTATGTTTTCAGTCTGTCTGTAAATTTTTACCTAAATGCGTTGATAAGATAAATTGTGCCTTGAGGCAAGCACTACCCAAGGGCACGAATGGCGTCAAAGTAATCGACTGTTCTAGTGATTGAAGAGGTCACAAGTGATTGAAGAGGTCAGGTCACGAGGTATGCTCTTTAATTAGCTACTGCATGCAGTGGTAATGACCAATTGTCAGTAAATGCTTTAGCGATGACCTTCGATATATATACTTCGAATAATTTCGATACATGTAAAGTCAACTATGTAGATAGTACCAAATCTTGAATTTTCTAGTGAACTTACTCTCGTTTTCTGTCAAAAGTTTTCAATTTTAAACATATTACGTTTCTCTGCATTATTTTTTTCTTTTTCCATTATTTAATGATTGCATAATCATCTCACGTGAGATGGTATGTGTTCTTTTTATTCTTAAATATCTTTTCACTTATAACTGCACTATAACTATTAGTACAGATATACGTGATTTTAGTCTTAAATGAAATAACATAGCTATGGCAGATTTTTAAAATTTTAATTATTTTATTAAAAAATTGCCTTTCGGTAGTCTAGATCTAGATTTAGTATTGGAATAGTATCAAGTAAAATATATTTTCGTCTCAGCTTCCCTGAAGTTACACTTGTTTAAATTTTCAACGTATGCAACGTCCCCCCCCATATATGTATCATTAGCTGCAAGATACACCTCCAGATCGATACATGCAACTCAGGGACATGTATCATTTGGACTTTACTTCATTATGGTCGATACGACACTTCACTCTCAATCAATATGAAACTTTATGACACTTGCAACATTTTCAGCCTTATCCTTTAGGTTTTAGAACACTACCCTCCCTTAAATTAATAATTTCCTTCAATTAAATAATACAAAATTCTAAAAGTTCGTAATGCAACATTCTAGTTTTTTTATTTGAATTACCAAGACAAACTGGAGTTCTTCAATTAGTGAATCATTACTTCTTATTATTTTTGTCAAAATTACCAATCTGTCCGTATGATAGACTTTAGAGCATCATTGTTTTCTCACTAGGGTAGATTTTGCGTGTCTCAGCGCTCTTCATCATGTTTATGACTTTATCACGCAACTTAATTCCATTAGGGTACCTTTGTCAATCGATTGTGTGGATCAGTGTGCGCTTTGTACAATTTATCTAACAATCGATTGTTATTTATAGCCTATCTACCTGAAAGGAACCCTCCGCTGCTTCCTTATCAACTAACCTATGAATTGTTGATGCGAAATGTTTATCTACTCTCTGTGTACTGTTGTGTGCTGTGTCTGTGGTATTCTCTGTAGAATGATATTCTCCTCTCTTATTCATACTGACTATCTATATGGTTAGAGTATAAAGTAACCAGTAGTCTCTGATATATGAGTCACTGTTTTGGTACAGATACTCTACTTAAAATGATTTTGTTACTTTTGGAACTATTGAAATAGTATTTTGGTTCTCTTCAGTCTCATATCACTTTGACTTAAAGAAGATCACAATAGGTAACAAAAAATGTGAGTTTTAGCATCGATATTGTAAGACAAAATTTCGACTATTTTCCTGTAATTTTGTTTATGGCTTCATCTCAAAGAAGGAATAGATTGAAGACCTCTGAAGAATATTTTCTGTAAAATAGTTTATGAAACTTAGCTATATTTAAATGATGAACTGTATTATTGTTATCGGAAATGGCTATTTCTTCAAGTAAGTAGTTGCTTGGTTTTCTCAGCTATAAACCCAATCACTAATGTCTCCTGTGAGGGATATAGTTATAATATTGTAACGGTATTGTCTAAGACTACTGAATTTAAGTGTATGATATTCTTTTTTTCGGTATATCTCTCACCTTTTAATATCGGTCGTCATAGTTATATAACTAGTATATATTGCAGTAATGGAATATCATTTGTGGACAGTCTTGCCGTTGGATGATATAAATATATATTTCGATTTACGATGTTATTCTCCAGTCGACTGAAGAAATAACATCGATTGCTGTTTTCATGAATTAATGACTACAATGTACAAAATAAAACAGTGACAAATGAAATGAATCTACCACTTTATTATTTGAGAAACCTTTTGGTTTTGCCTACCAAGTTTCTTGTTTGTTTCATACAAGTTACTTGTTGGTTTCATCTAAGTTACCTGGTGTATATAAGGCTCTAAGTTGTCACTGTGTTTGTGGTCGATACATTTCTTTTCTCGATGGTGTGATTATAATATTGATTTGTTGTGTGTGTCATGCTTACCACTCTGCTGTGCATGCTATGTCACAGCCAAGCGTGAGACCTGTCACCACCATTAGAGGGAGATCTGAGGGGAAATGTAACAACTGAAATGTCTTAGCACAAGTTAGTGCTGTGTTCAACATCACTTTAATTCAAAAATTACTCCATTGTGCCTTGGTTCAAAAAATAACTGAAGTGATTGTATATCGTGTGAATTTGTTTACATTGATATTAATTTGGTGTCTTTAGAGTATAATTATGATTAAACCCTTTTATTAATTTTCCCTTGAGTATTTTCTTATTCAGTAATTCATTATATTCTTCCCATATTAATTTAGAAGATATTTCCATGGGTAATTTGGTCATGGGTTATTTCTATTTCATAATTACCTTTTCATTTCTTTATCGTCTAATTATTCATTTTCTTAGCATTTTGTGTTACTTTCAAAATTGCACTCAATTTTTCATTTCATATCATTAGTTAAAGTTTTACAAGATTCATTTTTACATTTTTAACAACAGATTTCGATACCAAGAAAAAGTTCAATTTGTTTAAAGAAAATTGAACTACAATATTCAATTATGCAAAATCATGATGGTTTAATCAATTTACCTGTTACCATTATTTACGAATTATTTAATTTCTGTCAAAAGTTCGAAAAAGCTAAACACTGAAATGAAAATAACTGAATAATAGTATTGATATACATATACAATTCAGTTCCTATATTGCTACTTATACTATTATCAACAGTTATTAATTCAGAGATTGGCTTTTCTTAGCTTCATAGAAAAGTTTTTCTCTGTAATTTCTATTTGAATTACCCAAATCTGACATGGTGGATAATAATAAGAAGCATCTTCTCTTTGCCTTCGCCTGACTCAGGTCCATTTGTATGTGTTGATAAATAGAGGTAGTTACTGGAGTCATGTCCTGGTCTGCAAAGTGGCACACCACCATTCTTACAGTGCTCTTTAAGGGTACCTATATTGTCATGCTTTATAGGTGATTAGGGGTAATGAGTCCTTATGCGGTGGATGGTACATTATTCATCTATTGCCGTCATTTAGCGAATTAAGCAAGAGATGTATAGGTAGTATAGAATATAATGTTAGAATCTGCCTGAACTATAGTTCTCTAGGTCTGATCGTAATCATGAAATAGAGATATTTGCTTTATAGTTAGCTATTTAGAAATATCTGAAGCTACTCCATTATTAGAATGTTGGTTCGAATTAGAAGATTCTCATAGAAAGTTATGGAGATACAAAAGATAAACAGAGTTCCCTTCCAATCATCTGATTTCTATTAACTTTCTATTAATTATTAACTTTTCAAATGACTAAAAAACGAAACCGAAACTTTACGCTAGTTTGTCTCTTCACTTTATGTTCATTTTTGTGGAGTCATTGTTCTTCAAGCAGAATCAGAAAAACAAACGTTACATTTCGGTGCGGCCTGATTTCCCAATATATCTCTTGCTGATTTCCATTATCAGCATCTTTACACTGTGGCCACCGCAATTATATATTTTCAGATGTTAATTACCGTAATTCCTGTTTGGTAAAATCTTTCTGACTTCTTTCCTTATAGAAAAGAGTGACTTTACACTCTCTTTTGAAGTTGCATTATTTCACGCCAAGTGACTTTCATTGTACAGCTGACCTTTAGCCTACAGATTATAATATTTAGTGATACGTTGCAGAGAAAGCTGTCAAATTTACGTTAGTCGTTACTGATACATTAAAATAACTAGTTATGAAATACTGTCAATGGAACACTATTACGCGTTGTTACATTAAAATGAAGGAAAATTTTACATGGACTCGTTCTTTTTATGTAAACAATTAATCATAGTATATTTTCTGCTTGATTAGATCTACTGCAGATTTGAGTACCTTTCTAAGGCCCAATCTACACATACTAGCAGTTACTAGCCTTTTCACTGCCCAGTTAACTTCTCTTCAATTAATCACGGTTAAATCAATGAAAAGCAAAATTGCAGTATATACCAGTGTTTCTACCGCCTCTCATTCCGCCTTCCAACGCGGCGTTTTAACTGTTAGTATAGAATGGACCTAAGTGCATAGGCTACATAGGAACCTATAGTAATTTCTAATTATTTACATCTTAATACTGTTAATATGTTCTTGCTTACAACCCCCCTAGTTAACTTCTTCAAAACTGGTTAGTTAAATGTCGCACCTCTCTCTCGTCACATCTTTTCCCCAGCAAATGAGTTCTTTAGTGTAATTAATTTGAGACGAGGTGCTGAGTAACGGCCTCTAATCGCAACTTTCCTGCTGTCGTGCATGACGCTAACACAAAATAGAAAATAAACACAAAATAGAAAATGTTAGTTTGACCCAAGGAAAATGTACCTACTGCTCAGCTATCACTCTAAAATTCTAAATGCATTTAACGTCTAAAAAGAGGCAATCTGTGAGAGATGAAATGCATCACAGACTCTTATTTCACTCTATTGAAATGCAGTGACTGTCACTGCTGAAACAGCTCCCAGGGGGCTCTATCCTGAAGCCGTCTGTGGTGAATGGAAGACAAGGGGGTGGCTGCCTTTAGGCCCCTAACTGTTGTAATTTGGATTATGAATTATCTTTTTGTTTCTTCGTACCATGTTCATCATTTTTTTAACGCTGCTTGCAGTTTTAGAGGATAGTGCTAGGGTTATGCTCTTCAACTACGTTGTCTTATATTTTTGTATAGGGAGTTTTCATTTACTACCACCTCTTCATTTTCATCTTCCATCCGTGAGTGCAGCCACTGGTGCTTGTCCCTTTTCGTCACATTCCTTGGTAAGTGACTGCAATTACGGAGTAACTTTTTGACAAAACTATTAACACCAAGTAATGAGTTTGTTTCCCGTTTCTCTGCAATGTCCTTCACTTCGTTAATTTGAACTCTATCGTGTGTATTTTTTTACTTCACGCTTAGCTTGCTTCTCACATCTCTTAACAATATCTGTACAATGGATTAAACACAAAGGAATACTTTGTTATCTATATCACAAAAGAACGTTTTTAAATACTAAACAAATTATTGTTAGTTTTACTTTCATTTTGTATGAATTACTTTATTCTTTGCGTGTTATTTCAATAGAGTTTCTGCTATCTCCAGAATACACTCACACTTTCTAAGTTAATATCACATCAGAGATTGAGGCTAGAATTATTTCACTAAATTATCCATAAAAAAACTACCTCTGTAAATTGTTGGACTTATCTGTTATCATCTAATTCTACTATCTATCATCTATTTTCCTATTAATAATTTCATTTATTTGAATATTCAACTTCATATTTGCGAAAACATTCAACTTCATATTTATTTTCGCAAAGAAATATTTAGTTATTTTTTAATTTGCCACATGTGTTGCATCCTTGTAACCATCATAAATTTCGTAAGTGAAGGATAAATCTACTGAAAATGTCACCGGAAATTAGAAAAAAATGGTGACTCTTGGTTAATTTTCAGGCTAGGATTTCTGTGCTAATGAACAGGACATGCAGGTTCACTTTTAATATTCCAAATGGCATTAGAATGTTGAAACATTTCCACTTACTACTCTACTCTTTGCCTAACGTTATTATTCTTTAGTTTAGGAAGACTTTACTAATTTCACAGCTATATTTAATAATTTTGATATTTAACTCCAATGTCATAGGAACAGCCTTCACTCTATTAACTAGATGATATCTTTTATTGCAAGTTTTACAACATTCTCCATTCATGATGACAATTAATAGCTTTGTTCTTTTTAAACACTTAATTAACAATTATAAAAATATTTTCTTTTCAACTGAGGCTTTGTAGTTTGACTGAAAATGAATAGTTATACTTTGTTTTAATAATGCAATTTATTATTTTTTCATTTTATCAACAGAGCGTTCTTGCTCCCAAATTAAAGGAGTATAGTTTTATAACGAATATTAATTTTTTATGTTTGGTGTAGGTGGTTGTGATAAATTTGACAGCAATTGCCCATAGCAATATTGTACAGACCCCATGACAGTGTCCCACCAATTGTACTCTTGATTCTCTTTTTAATGTTGTTCTACCATGTCACTTACCATTCTGATTTATGCCACTCATAGAATAAAGGTAATGCCATTAATAAAACTACCATAAAAGTTAATATAGTTTAACCATACAATGCCATAGCATTTTCTGCACATTTGACACCGCTATCAAATTTATGTGTTTTTCTCTTATTCGTACCATGTTATTCTTTTACTTTGATGAGGTAAAATTGTCGAAATCTTTTGCCCATTGATGACAGTTTTAGGATTGTGTCACCTGCTCCTCAATTGCAATATATTGTAGATAGTGACTTGTAGTGCGGAAATGAAGGTAATTGTAGGTTTATGTTTCTACTGTGATTTTGATGACAGGATACACTACATCACATCGTAGCAATCCCTTCCATTTTCTCACCATTACCTTTGGCTTAGTACATTGACACAATATGCTGAGTCAAATCAGCCAAAGGAAGGAACTCTGGCACCCCGTGGAAAACAATTACCTCCTAATGTCCTCTCGATTAACTTTTTGTCTATTTTGTGTTGGAAGAAGGTGCATCGACCTCCTGAATCGCGAAAACTAATCGAAAACTCTACTGTTTCCGCATCACTGAGTAAACCTTGCGACTCATTGCGGTGAACTCCTTCTGTGAACCTCTGGCTATCTGCTGAGAGAAGTGAAGGAGTGCAGAGTGAAGGAGTTTAGAGTGAACGAGTGCAGAGTGAGAGAAGTGAAGGAGTGCAGAGTGAAGGAGTGCAGAGTGAAGGAGTTTAGAGTGAACGAGTGCAGAGTGAGAGAAGTGAAGGAGTGCAGAGTGAGAGAAGTGAAGGAGTGCAGAGTGAAAGAAGTGAAGGAGTGCAGAGTGAAAGAAGTGAAGGAGTTCAAAGTGAGAGAAGTGAAGGAGTTCAGAGTGAGAGAAGTGAAGGAGTGCAGAGTGAGAGAAGTGAAGGAGTGCAGAGTGAGAGAAGTGAAGGAGTGCAGAGTGAAAGAAGTGAAGGAGTTCAAAGTGAGAGAAGTGAAGGAGTTCAGAGTGAGAGAAGTGAAGGAGTTCAGAGTGAGAGAAGTGAAGGAGTTCAGAGTGAGAGAAGTGAAGGAGTTCAGAGTGAGAGAAGTGAAGGAGTTCAGAGTGAGAGAAGTGAAGGAGTTCAGAGTGAGAGAAGTGAAGGAGTTCAGAGTGAGAGAAGTGAAGGAGTTCAGAGTGAGAGAAGTGAAGGAGTTCAGAGTGAGAGAAGTGAAGGAGTTCAGAGTGAGAGAAGTGAAGGAGTTCAGAGTGAGAGAAGTGAAGGAGTTCAGAGTGAGAGAAGTGAAGGAGTTCAAAGTGAGAGAAGTGAAGGAGTTCAAAGTGAGAGAAGTGAAGGAGTTCAAAGTGAGAGAAGTGAAGGAGTTCAAAGTGAGAGAAGTGAAGGAGTTCAAAGTGAGAGAAGTGAAGGAGTTCAAAGTGAGAGAAGTGAAGGAGTTCAAAGTGAGAGAAGTGAAGGAGTTTAAAGTGAGAGAAGTGGTGGAGTTTAGAGTGAGACAAGTGGTGGAGTTTAGAGTGAGACAAGTGAAGGAGTTTAGAGTGAGACAAGTGAAGGAGTTTAGAGTGAGACAAGTGGTGGAGTTTAGAGTGAGAGAAGTGGTGGAGTTTAGAGTGAGAGAAGTGGTGGAGTTTAGAGTGAGAGAAGTGAAGGAGTTTAGAGTGAGAGAAGTGAAGGAGTTCAGAGTGAGACAAGTGAAGGAGTTTAGAGTGAGACAAGTGAAGGAGTTTAGAGTGAGAGAAGTGAAGGAGTTCAAAGTGAGAGAAGTGAAGGAGTTCAAAGTGAGAGAAGTGAAGGAGTTCAAAGTGAGAGAAGTGAAGGAGTTCAAAGTGAGAGAAGTGAAGGAGTTCAAAGTGAGAGAAGTGAAGGAGTTTAGAGTGAGAGAAGTGAAGGAGTTCAAAGTGAGACAAGTGGTGGAGTTTAGAGTGAGACAAGTGGTGGAGTTTAGAGTGAGACAAGTGGTGGAGTTTAGAGTGAGACAAGTGGTGGAGTTTAGAGTGAGACAAGTGGTGGAGTTTAGAGTGAGACAAGTGGTGGAGTTTAGAGTGAGACAAGTGGTGGAGTTTAGAGTGAGACAAGTGGTGGAGTTTAGAGTGAGACAAGTGGTGGAGTTTAGAGTGAGACAAGTGGTGGAGTTTAGAGTGAGACAAGTGGTGGAGTTTAGAGTGAGACAAGTGGTGGAGTTTAGAGTGAGACAAGTGGTGGAGTTTAGAGTGAGACAAGTGGTGGAGTTTAGAGTGAGACAAGTGGTGGAGTTTAGAGTGAGACAAGTGGTGGAGTTTAGAGTGAGAGAAGTGGTGGAGTTTAGAGTGAGAGAAGTGGTGGAGTTTAGAGTGAGAGAAGTGAAGGAGTTTAGAGTGAGAGAAGTGAAGGAGTTTAGAGTGAGAGAAGTGAAGGAGTTTAGAGTGAGAGAAGTGAAGGAGTTCAGAGTGAGAGAAGTGAAGGAGTTCAGAGTGAGACAAGTGAAGGAGTTCAGAGTGAGACAAGTGAAGGAGTTTAGAGTGAGACAAGTGGTGGAGTTAGTTTAGAGTGAGAGAAGTGGTGGAGTTAGTTTAGAGTGAGAGAAGTGGTGGAGTTAGTTTAGAGTGAGAGAAGTGGTGGAGTTAGTTTAGAGTGAGACAAGTGAAGGAGTTAGTTTAGAGTGAGACAAGTGGTGGAGTTAGTTTAGAGTGAGACAAGTGGTGGAGTTAGTTTAGAGTGAGAGAAGTGGTGGAGTTAGTTTAGAGTGAGAGAAGTGGTGGAGTTAGTTTAGAGTGAGAGAAGTGGTGGAGTTAGTTTAGAGTGAGAGAAGTGGTGGAGTTAGTTTAGAGTGAGAGAAGTGGTGGAGTTAGTTTAGAGTGAGAGAAGTGAAGGAGTTAGTTTTAGAGTGAGAGAAGTGGCGTTCACTTATTACATCTTTTTTCTTTCTTTAATGTACATTCTAATCTAATCATTACAATCGAAATGACTCATGAGAGTATAATTAGAGTGTAATTAGACAACTCAACATCGCAGCTACTTTCCTGTCATCGCCACACCCCTCATTGTTCCTCTACGCTATAATTCTTTGTGTATCTTTGTACATAACCAGCATCAAACTTGTTACAAATCACTACTGTCGCTTCTTTTATATAGCCATATATGGAAAATCTAAAGCTGTTCATTCGAAAACTGAACAACAATGAAATAAGCATCAACTACCTGAAAATCTATTAAGTACATTGTTGGTATTGCTACTATATTAATATCGAAGAATTCTCGCTATGTTTAGATGTACCTAATAAAGAAGTAATTTAGTCGAGTTTATTTTGGCGTAATTTAATCCAACTACAACTTTAATTATTTTTCACTGGTTTTGTTTTATTTAAATTTAACATTTTTTGGGCGGTGTGGCAGTATGAGAATAGTGCCATGTCACCATCTCCACGTGTCATTCCCTCCCTGAAGTAGTTTGTTGTTCTATTTTTCAACATCCGGAAGCTGTCTGGTGAATGGAAGAGAATGGAGGTGGCGCCACATGGAAATCCAACTGTTGTAATTTGGATGTATCCATAATGTCCGTTCTTCATCTTTAGTTCTTATTATATTTTAGCTATGTTCTATTCATATAAGAGCCTTGTTCTCAATATAGCTAGCTTTTCTTGTTTCACAACTGGTGGTAGTTAGGTGACTTTGTTCATGAAGTCTCTCCTTTTTGACTGCTTCTTAAAGGTCCCCTACACTCTAAATTAAAATTTATCTAGATATGCTTTAAATTTGTAGAACTGAGGTAAAATATCTCGCTTAACAGAAAAGAAATAGATTACCTATTCATTTCGCAATTCATTATTAATTACCTAAGAAATATTCACACTCAACTTTCGCTGTCCGACTTTCTATTAGAGTTAGACTAACTCGAAGAACAAGTAGATATTACGAACTTTATCTCATATTGTCGTGTTTGTTTATGGTAATGGTATAGGCAGCTATTTGCAGTTTAATGGTAATGGCTACTGTTCATTGGTTCGACGCATCCATTAGTCCGACACTTTTGCAGTTTACTTCTGATTTAACATGAAAATGAATAAAATTGAATGATTGCATCATGCAAAGTAATATTAGAAATAAAGTAAAATTTGAGAGGAATATAAAATTTAAAAAATTGAAGATAAAATATTATTTTATTATTTGGATTATTTATTAATCGAGTATATCTATTTACTAATAATTTTTAATCTAATAAAAAAATAAAACGGGAAATAACAGAGAGATGCAATTGTCGGACTATTTGGGCTTTGGAGAAATGAGACGTTCCCATTTATAATAAGTTTGTTTATCAGCTGTATTATAGTGTTGAACTAGTCGAAAGTATTTGTCTTTTTCTTTAGTTATTCGGAAGATTGTGCAAAACCCACCCGAATAACTTAAATTGCATATTACATTAAAAATGTAGAATAAATTTGAAATGGTTAGCAGTTTTATATCCGTTAACCTTAGTTCTAATGAATAGAGTAATAAAAAGTGAGTGTGGAGGGGACCTTTGAAGGTATTTTCCCTTTTCACGTTTCAAATCAAACGTTAAATCCCCTACTAAATAAATTAAATGGTTTAATGCATTGTTTACAGCAATACCTCCTTGTAATGGTGGTATAACTATGTAAAATACATTAAGATATACTATATCTTACTGACCACTATTTGATATTATTACATACAATCAATTACTGTAATCTTGCCATTTACTAATTTATTCGTGGTTTCTTATATTCTCTTGCTAAAGAGAAATGTAATTTATTATTTTTGTATACGGTATGTGTTCAGTATATTGTAGATGACATCTTCAGTTATTCAATATGCCTATAGTAATTGTATGCTTTCTATACACATATCACCAGCCTGAGTTTCAACTGATGGTCGGAATACATGTAACAACATTAGAATGCGCATCACTTTAAAGATTTTTCTTTGCGTGCAGATTAATATGGAATATTTTCTTTGTGAATAGCGTGCATTTCTTTCTTTCCTTCCTCCATCTCTGTCTTCATTAGCTCTAAGGTGTGTCATCTCCAGGTGTGTGTCGTGTGTACTTTCCAGGTGTGTGTGTAACCACGTGTTCCACTCACACACTTCAGCACATCTGTATTTGTTCCAGTGCATTTTCCAAGACTTCAGAACCTACTTAGGTGCTTGACATATGCTCTTACAGGACTATCTTCTCCCAATAAACATTTCAAATTACAACTAAATTTTTCACTGATTAGTAATAGCGGGATAAGATATACAACATTTAAAATTGTTAAACATTTTACGATTGTTAAGCGAAGCGAATTGAATAATTGTTTTAACTGTTATGCACACTTTGAAATTCGTTATGAATACATATAATTGATGTTACAGAGTACAGCCAATAGCAGCACAGTTAACTCAGTGTTGTTCTAACCTTCGTGTTGTGAGGTTAGTGCTGCTGTCAGCTCTCATACCTACCGCCACTCGTTGCTTCTAATATCGTAACTCGGGAATCCTTAGTCTGTGCTCTTCTTAAATATCTACATTAAATGAATACATCTTCATTTATTGGGGTCAATTAATTCGATATTATTTACTGTGAGATAGTAAAATATCTTAGTGGTGACATCATTACCGTAATTTCAATTTTCACTAGTGAATTAAAGTGATGATGATGTGCTAACTGCGCCATCTAGTGGTGGAGCTGCGTCACGGTGTCTGTGAACAACAAATTGTACTGTGATATCACTGCAGTGCCTCACTGACTTTGTGTCACTGTCATGATCTGACGGGACAGTCAATACGGTGAGTAACTGTCAGATGACACAACAACTCCACTGATGTTATTTGAATGGAATTAGCAGTTCTACCGTCTGACTTCACTCTTATTAGGGTAACTTATGAAATATCGGTTAATTCCACATCTTCGGTCATATAAGAAAAAACTTTATAATTGTTTAAATTTTTTATTGTGTATCTATGAATCCATAATACCTGCTGGTATGATGGGTCATCATGGATACGAATTAAAATAAAATAATTATTATTATATCTTTTTTTTTTTCTTATTGTGACCCAAGATGTGCAACCGACCGATAATTCGTAAGTTACCTAAAAAGCCTATGAGTTATTTCTCAGTGTGTTGCCAGGTGTCAGTTTGAAGTCACCTCAACTGGTTTGCACTGCATGCACCCAAACCTGAATGACATGAATTAAATAATAAAAAGCTTCTCAATTAGTTGTACCTCTGTGAATGTTTTTCTCACAGGTTCTATCCCGTTATAATTGTTCCATTTGTTATCATTGCACTTGTGTGAGTCACACAGAACTGCTGTGTTGTTTCCTCTCAAACACATGTGTTAGAACACACTCTTCATGTTCCTCTGCCACCATACAGGTACTGATGCACTGGCACTTTTTAACATAACCAACTGCTACTATCTTCACGAAGAATAATTTTTAGAGTGAACATCTAAAGATAAGTCTATAAAATCATAGAATTGGTAACATTATTTATCTTTTTTTAATTAATGAAAAGTTGTAAATTTCAATTTTCTGAAGTTGGTAGGTTGAACGAAATATTTCATTAACCTAATCAAAATTCTCACGAGACTGATAGATAAAAGCTTGGGTCATCTTTTGGTTCTAAAACACACTGGTTTCAATTCTTTTTATGCTGTTTGTCCCTGTAACACACTATTTTCAGCTTTCAAATCCTTGTTTTCCCCATTTTTGCTGCAACACTAGTTGCAACTCCTTTGTCCCTGCAGCACACTAGTTGCAGCTCCTTTTGTTCCTGCATCACCAGGTGTTTACAATAATCAGTGACACCTTGTGTGCCATAATTCAGACTTAAGCATGACTTTATTGCATCTTTGTTCTAACTAACGTAGCAGTGAAATGTTCTGATGGTGTCTGTGCAATATACCCTGTCTGCAATTAGTGTGCGTGACAGTACACCTACTCACGAGAGTCACTGTGTGTCCTGTCTATGGCGGATACACATAGTGTTGCCTATGTCATCTCTATGACTGTCACGGCACCGGTCATACAGTCTGTAATGGAGTAGATACATTGCATGTAGCTACGCTCACCATATCATCTGCAGCATTAGCAGCAATGTCTATCCGTATGGACACACAGACACTATTACCATCTCCATGCTATCGTCTTACCTATGAGTAATGATAGAATGTTACTTGAAGTTAACGCAGTATAACCTGCACAATGTATTCACCTTATTTATCAATAAAGGTTGAGGTCAAGTGTGGAGATGGCATTGTTGCTGCTCTGTGTCGTAGTTTCCGGTCTGGAAAATGCCATCTGATCTTTGTACTCTGACAGTGTTTACCTGCTCCCATAGATAATAGATTGGCGTGATTTGAACTTCGCATACCAATTTATTTTGACAATTTAGTGCATCCTGTACATGGTAATTCAGCAAAAGCTTTCTCTGGATTTAGCGCTGTAGATAGTTTCCTTTGACTGATGTTGAGATCTGACTAGATAGCTTTACCTTAGTGTGGCTGTGCATCACAAGGTAGACAATGCTTTGCAATTGTGTTATAAATAGATAAGGTTTATCTTAGCATGGGACACTGCTGCAGTTAGCACTAGGTTATTGTTAACAGGTTAATGAACTGCTACGTGAATACCACAAGAAGTAAGTTCAGCAAGGTGTTGTCTGTAGGTAATGGATTTGCATTTGTTATCTCCACCACTCGCCTTGTTATCAACTCACCTCTTCTAAAACCAATCAACTGCAGAGGTACACTCTGATGTTATCTTACTGTTCATGAGAATTGCTTGCTAACAATGTTGCTTGGCCCTAATAGCCACTCATTGGAGAACTATGAGTATCAATCTTGTGCTCTGCAATAATTATACTCAGAAATCAATTAATTCACAGCCCGTAATGGGTTTTGAAGCTAACCCTTGAAAGAAGTGCAACTACAATCATTCAACTAAACTTTCAAGATGTGTTTTCATCAGTTAGAATGAAATGCTATTGGTGTATGTGTATATTCTATCTATTTTAATATATTAAATGAATTTGAGGCAGACTGACGGGCATATAGCAGCTACCCATATTGTTTTGAATAACAAAAGTCTGTTTGTTGTTAGAGCAAACAGTGCGAGGTGAAACTATAACAATAAGTCAAGGGTCACACACACACAAAACAAAGCTGCTACCGTCTCTAAGCCATGGCTAAAACTGATGCCATTTATTCTATTATAAGCTAACTTTTGTAGATTTTTTTTCCTCTCACGAAAATTAAGAAAATGTTACTTATCAGTATACTAAAACGAAATTCCTACCAGTTCATTTGCCATTGCTTATGTATTTCAGCGTGTCTCCTTTTCTTCGTGGAGGTCTGTACAGCTTACTCATTGCTTAATAATAGCTGCCTATCGCTACTGAGCTTACTAGTTACTGAACATTGTTTCATCGTCAATAATTCAATATAAATATATTTACTCCAGTTTTGAAATTGCCATTTTAATTATTTTCATACGTGCCCATTCAATCACATTTTATTATGTCATTTTTTTTTTATTTAAATCCTTTGACTCGAATGCTTAATATATTGATAACAATTGCACCTCTACGTTAGGTTTTTTATGATTATTTTAGTTTAAGATTAAAATAAAATATTCTAATAATTATTTCGCCTAAAATTGTATGAATAGATCTTGTTTATACGCATGAGAATTCATTCATATGAAATATAAATATTTTCTATCTGTGTAATTTTTATCCACGCCGTTAGAAACACATGACGCCACTGTATCGTCATGTGTTTATTTGAACATCTAATTAATTCAAAGCTATACATAGCTTAATGTCAAAGCACAATAGCATCTAAAATATTTAAAATACATTATGAATTCAGTTTGTGTTATGTATTATTCAAGGATTATCATATTTTAACCAATAATAGTTGTAGCTAATCATTGCCAGTTGAAAGAAAACATGACCTTAATCCCACCATGTGACGGTGCAACTTTTTTTGTTTCTATTAAAAGCTATTTTCAAGAGTAAAGAATAGACTAATATTAATATATTCAATGTTCTGAATCTATTTGGACTATTTTAGCAACAGTTTTATTTTGACTCTACTGACCCGTATAAATAATTTCCAAAGTGTTCAAATTTCTATACTTTCATTACATACCAGCTCTAACTTGTAAAAACATAGCATGTGTTGTGTGTACGCCACATATGGCTTCTCTGTCTCTCCACTCGGTTACTTTTCACACATAATATCGTAAATATTTACACTGATTGGCTGCCTTCAAAATATCTCTCTCTGAGTTTAATTTGCCAGCTACTAAGTTGAAGGTGTTAAGAGACTAGTGTCAATGTAGAGTGTAACACTATCACTTAGTGTAACTAACCTGTTCACTTAGTCACTTAGTAAAGCTGATGTACAAATTAGAGTGGAGAGAAAAAAGGTGATAAATGATTATTTTAATTATTCGGGTCCACTATCGAATCTATTAAATATTACTACTACTATCAGATGTATTTGGTATTCGAGGACTCAATCGATCGGAGATTTTTAAATTTTTCTGATTGGTGTGGAATTTCTTTTGATTAAATAACATTTTACAGCTTCTCTCAACTTAACCTTTATGATATTTATTTTATACTGATAGATGTTGAATTACAGAAATAGGCAGTGAATATTCAATGAGTGTTTCTGACATTTCAGCCTCTAAAAATGAACTCCCCAGCAGTCGCAATCAATAACTCAATGACCCTGAATGAGAAGCCATTTCAAGTCAAACAGATAATTCTTATGTTTATTTAAATTTAACTCATGAATGGTCATACTTTCACATTGTCTCAGTTCCCCAATTTTCTTTGCCTTGCATTTTTGTCCACCTGAGAAGTTATATCGGCATTTTTTCTACAGTGAAATGTACTTCTATGTCGTATGTGCAAGTACATTCTACTAGAGATGAAAAGTGCAATATTGTCATACATTGCATCACTGCCAAAAATTACTAACTCGCGTCTGAGTCGTGACTACTTCTACTGTGACTACATTAGTCGTGCCTACATCATCTCTGCCTAATCACTGCACATCAAGTTTCATTAGAGTGAACCTTGTACCTAATTGGGGAGTCTTAGATTGTTCTAAAAATGTCCCTCAAAACAGCGTCTATTTTCCTTTGCTAACAAATCACCATGCCCTTTTTTTCTCAGTTCAACCTCTGGTGACATTTCCGTTAATTAGCCATTGCGCAATGTTGAATGTCATGCCATTGATCAGAACTTGGCTACACACGTTCAGTTGCTTAATAATTACTCTTTTTGAACGCCTTTAATTCGCTCTACTTCATTGTGCAAGAGTGAGCTCATTCTTCACGCACTGTAGATGGAGGATGAGAAAGCTATTCTTACACATTTTCGTTTTGGTTCGCTTGCAAACCACAACTGTGGAACTGTTACCTGTCTCATCCATGGGGTAAAGGACCTGCCAATCCTTCCTCTGTACTTTCATTTGCAATGCATGGCTTTGTTTGCAATGATCTCTGCAGTACACCCTTCCCCCTCCTAGTTATTTCCCTAGAAAGTAGAGGAGTGTCAGTTACCGTCACCTCGTAATAAGAGGTGACGCTATTTTGGCTGCTGAAAACTCCCTCACAATGCACTGCTCAGTGTCCATGCCATCTCTATTTTAGGAGGGGACTCATCGACACAATTTTAGATATTATCATTTCAGTTGAAGCGGTGAGAGAGGCATTGCTGACTGTAAAGATTTACTACCTATTCTTTGGGATAACGGGAAGATTCTGTTGGTGCTAACGGGGAGATTCTGGTGGTGCTAACGGGAAGATTCTGTTGGTGGCTAACGTGGAGATTCTGTTGGTGCTAACGGGAAGATTCTGGTGGTGCTAACGGGAAGATTCTGGTGGTGCTAACGGGAAGATTCTGTTGGTTGTTAACTGAAGATTCTGTTGGTTGTTAACTGGAAGATTCTGTTGGTTGTTAACTGGAAGATTCTGTTGGTTGTTAACTGGAAGATTCTGTTGGTTGCTTACGGGAAGATTCTGTTGGTTGCTTACGGGAAGATTCTGTTGGTTGCTTACGGGAAGATTCTGTTGGTTGCTTACGGGAAGATTCTGTTGGTTGCTTACGGGAAGATTCTGTTGGTTGCTAACGGGGAGATTCTGTTGGTTGCTAACGGGGAGATTCTGTTGGTTGCTAACGGGGAGATTCTGTTGGTTGCTAACGGGGAGATTCTGTTGGTTGCTAACGGGGAGATTCTGTTGGTGCTAACGGGAAGATTCTGTTGTTCTCTTGGTTGCAATAATTTCTTCATAATCATGAACAGTTTCTTCATGATTTTAATGGTAGTCAATGAAGGTGAACGGTATTTTGCGATATCTGCGGTTATGGGTTAATGGTTTTATAGAACTGACAATTACACTGCAGCAAAAAGCAGTCAGTCTGCTTTGTGTCATGGCCCTAGGCTCTCACGGGTATTTTCTGCCTCTGTTTCATGCATTCTCTGTTATATAAACATGTTGCTGTATCAACTGAAATAATTTAACTCTGTTATTCGAACATAATTAGAAATACTATTGAATTCTAATCTATACATATCTGTGTATGATTTTTTTCTACATATAATGTAGAAATCAATGGTGTTGCATAAGGTTTTTCTTTTGGATTGTCAGAAAGTGGATTGGTGTTCTATTGAATTTTATAATTAATATTTATTTCGGACGGCTGAAATATATTCTTTTCTCTACAACCTGTAGCTACAGCAATACCCAAAAATATAAAGTCTGTTGCGGTGTATTACCTCGATAATTCATTTGAACTGTTAGTGTTGTTTATTCGTGATGCATTTAATATATTTCTTTTTGCTGCCTTTACCTCCCACTGTCATGAATTAGCATATTGAGCCTAGGTGTAATTATGGTAAAGTCACCTACGAGAGAGCTGTACCAACGCCCCTACATCAGTCTTAGAACTGCCCATGCAAAGGGCCGTCATTTTTATCGTCTTTCTTATATGATTCAAAAGTATTGTTGAATAAGTAGGAGGATCTTAGCAAGAAGTCTGGTGGAAAGACATGAAAATTTCTAGGTGTGTACGGCCCTTTACTAGACTATACTGTAGGGTATGACTTGCTACGCCTAATTAGGACACTATAAAAGATCATATTGGCTTCACCAAATATCGTCAGTGAAGCTTTCGAATTTAACTGTTCCTTGACTAGTTACCTAATATGCCATATCCAATGAGTTAACTATTCCATTACTAGTAAATTGCTCAATAATTTCAAAGAGAAAGGTACATCTTCAACTATGTAATGAATACTTGTGTGTAAATGAATGCGATATTATGTGGTGTTGCTTACTCTTAACACCTTAATTAGATTTCAGTGGTAATTTGAATCTCTCGCATAATGAATAAATGGATAATATCTTTGAAGTTGTATATTGTTCTAAATAAGCAGTTAAGAACACAATATTCCTATATGTTACTCTTCCAAGTTACTAACGTCCTTTGCCTTTTTTTGAATCTTTTATTTTCTCATTTCAGGTCCTGCTACACGACATCAAGTCACACGGCTCAGCTGTGGTGAATCTCATCAAACAGTTTCAGAACTCCTCATCGTTCACAGAGCCAGTCGCAAGCTCCACCACTTCTCCACCTACTTCTCTCACTTCCACCACCGACCTACCAACAGAACTTCTAACCCCCCGTGACAGTCTCCCCTCCATCAGCCCCCGCAGTACTCTGAGTCCCAGAGACACCACCACTGACACTTCCACCCCCCGGGGTAACTCGAGACGAGGAGGCAGAGTGCCGAGGAGAATCAAGCAACTGGAGAAGCGATACCATGCCTCCTTTCTCAAGGCGTTAGAGTGGCAGTATTACCTCGAGCAACTGATTGCAGACTACGAGGTGAGTAAAAACAACAAACATAAACGTTAAAAATCACCGCAGTACATTCGCTGGCTAACGGTAGGCCTACTTTCGACCAGCGAATACACCATATCACTGGTGATATCAGTACAATATCAAATTAAAAATTATAGTGAAACTAGGAACTTTTCACCCACTAGATCTCTATGTTATAAATCTAACCAATTCAACTTTAATTAATTTGGTCATTCTTATCTATTTTATCTCATGCATCAATCAACTATTTTTAGGTAACATAATATGATGATAAGATCATACAGGTGTCTCCTTACCTATGTAACTGAAAGTAGCTTCACAGTTTGATCTCATCATTCGATTGCAATCGTCCTTGTGATTCATGACGTATATTCATCACCTTCATCTATGACCTTGTGTTAGGCCCTCCGTTGGAGTTGCTAGCTCCTTTTCAACATGTAATTTCCTTTTGATAATAATGTTAGTTGTTTGTGACGGTATACACTATGTAACTAGATAATGTACGGTGCGTTATTCAATTGCCGGCAGGGGTTATTAACTTATTCCAACCCCTTCATTTCGTGTGACGGAATTCTCTTGTAATATTATTAAACACTATAAATGGTAGTATTTTAACGGTAATTTGTGTATAATTATAATTAACTGTTCCATTTTAGTTTAATAGTTTGCCACCCGTAATGGCCATACCCTTCCATTACAAGTCTATGTATTTATTTCAATATGTAACTGTCAGAGTCAATATTTGCACCAATAAGATGAACTCTCTATTGGTGAAACGTGATAGTCTGATGCTACTGCAGATCTTATTTATAAAGAATGTTTCGTTTTTTCTTTTCTTAGCGCCATAGCGTTTGATTTATACCAAACCCTTCTCACTTGCTACTCTTCAAAGTAGACCTGTGTGTGTACTTTTATTGCTTATACCATTGGTCATAGGCCTAAATTTGTATGACATGATCTACCTATTTATGAAGTTTTCGTTCAGAAATTGGTTAAGAACATTGTCATTTTTTCGACATAATGTTCGAATATTATTCGTCAAACGTGACACAATAGATCACCAAATTAGGTATTTATCATTAGCGTCGTTATTTACCATATAGGTATATACCTAACGATACACGATAGTACTATCTGCTATAGCATCACTGTGTGTGGTCCTGCAGAATGTAGCTATAGTATTCACTCCATAGGGGTTGCTATTTCCACCTCATTGGAAGAGCTGGAAAATATCTAAACACTTACACGTATATTTAGTTTACAACTCTCTATATCTTATGTTGGTTATTTACCTTCTTAAATGAAAGAGCAAAAAACAAACACCGATAATATTTCCAATGAATGATAAAATATATTTATTGTAACTATAACCCCAAGTACTTTGGTAGGTAAGAACATAGCACTAAGTTTTTCTCTCACTCTCTGGTGATACATTGCCTCTGTTAAGATAGCTTCAAGTGTGTGAAGTGTCTCAAGTGTTCACCAGTAAGTGTTTATCACCTCTCAATTCGTCACACTCTTTTTACCTCTCTGACTTATCACCAGCATGCTTGGAGTGGTTAATAACATGTGCTTGGCTCTTGTAGCATATGTCACTGAAATCGGATGTGGCCTTTTTATACTCTATTTTATTTAAAAAAAAGGTTATGTCTGTTCACTTCTTATCTACCTATATGATATCTCGTGTTATCTATTAAATTTAGAAGATAGCAACTACTGTAACTGATAATAGCATGATAACATGATAAAGGTATTACATAATTGTGTTTGACAAGTTTTAATTTTTTTTTGATATTATTGAAATCGTGCACTGCAATTCGTGGAAAATTATGTCCCTCCATCTAATACTAATTATAATAATTGGAAGTTATTATGTGTACACATGTTCCGGTAATGTTTGTCTACCAACTCTATATCGCTTGTACTTTTAACTCATGTTACACTGTCTAGATTTCTTTCTTTAGTTAATTTTCTCAATGCTACTATTACTTGCTACATATTGAACTATTTTATCACTCTCTTGCATTCACTCCACATCCTGCACTATATCCTCTGACTGCAAGTTGAACATGTTAGTCAATACGAATGAGCAATTAGTGCTTTTCCGCCCCTATGCCACTATTTCACATGCGGGCACTCAAATAAGTATGAATCAATTTTCAATGAATTAACTGACCAACTGGAAATATCTTGACTGAGACAGAGTTGCTATAGCTACTTTAGTAAGCTTCTTTCTCGTAAATTCTCGATCCATTCATACCTAACAAATTAGCTGATTTTTCTCCCTAATAAGTTAATTGTTAGCTTGAGTCGCAATTGTGTAAGGGTAATTTAATAAAGTGTCCTGTTTTCCATGTGAATTAGTTATTATTTACTGTAGTGACACGGCCAGATCTCTTTGCCAGGCAATCAGGTTACTAGTTGGCCAATCAATAGATAAGGAGAGTCATCCAGTCCAACGGCAATTAATCAGACTTTCAATTACGGTCAGTCACTTATAATCTCTATATTAATATGCCATGACGAAAATAATTAATATTATGACGTAGTGATTGAATGACGCAAGTCCATGTTAATTATAGGCAACAGCTACCCAAATTGATTGTATTTAGTATGTAGCTTCCTATATATCTATAGACATTTTTTCGATAAGACAGTCCTAACAGCTCGTACTTTTTTATTGTGCTAAATTCTTTTTAATAAAAATATATAGCTTCTTTACTACATCACTTGCTATAGCATCACTTGCAATAGTTCACTCACGAGTCTATGATAATAAATTCTAACCATGTGTCGCCTCCACACCCCAGTTATGTTTGGTGGGTGTGTTCATAGTACAGTGATTGAGACTAACGGTAGTTATTACCACTTCCTGCGCTAAACTAACCCTGTGGGATGTGTTTCCATTTGCACCAGACAATGGTTAGGACTAACAGTAGTCAGGTGATAACAGTAGTCAGGTGATAGCAGTAGTTAGGTGATAGCAGTAGTCAGATGATAGCAGTAGTCCGGTGATAGCAGTAGTCCGGTGATAGCAGTAGTCAGATGATAGCAGTAGTCAGATGATATCAGTAGTCAGATGATATCAGTAGTCCGGTGATAGCAGTAGTCCGGTGATAGCAGTAGTCCGGTGATAGCAGTAGTCAGATGATAGCAGTAGTCAGATGATATCAGTAGTCCGGTGATAGCAGTAGTCCGGTGATAGCAGTAGTCCGGTGATAGCAGTAGTCAGATGATAGCAGTAGTCAGATGATAGCAGTAGTCAGATGATAGCAGTAGTCAGGTGATAGCAGTAGTCAGATGATAGCAGTAGTCCGGTGATAGCAGTAGTCCGGTGATAGCAGTAGTCAGATGATAGCAGTAGTCAGATGATATCAGTAGTCCGGTGATAGCAGTAGTCCGGTGATAGCAGTAGTCAGATGATAGCAGTAGTCAGGTGATAGCAGTAGTCAGGTGATAGCAGTAGTCAGATGATAGCAGTAGTCAGATGATAGCAGTAGTCAGATGATAGCAGTAGTCAGATGATAGCAGTAGTCAGATGATAAAAGTATAAGTTGTGTCGCCAGGTCAAGGCACTCCAGTTGATGACTAACTTTAGAATTATTTGTATGTGTTTTACACTAACTATGTAGCGCTATGGCAGACACAGTCTCCCATGATATCAATACTATCTGTGTTATGTGTAAGGTACACAGACTGTATGAATAAGGTACACATCACTAGTACACAGAGATCACTGTGTGTAGCTGTTTGTGTACCACCCCTCCTAATAAGTTGAATCATGCAATCTATTTTAGCATCTCTCTCCCTAACTATTGCATTAAATATGCCTCTACCATTCTTACGATATTGTGACAATGGAATAAGTTATCTTCATTCTATATTGGCTTTTTGGTTGTATTTAAATTAGGTTTACTGTATATCTATAAGTAATTGTGAGAAGAAATTAATATAGACGATTTTCTCAAAAAATATTCCTATTTTAAATTATTCTTTTTATTATGATCATCTGGTGTATATTTTTGTTTACATTAAACAGTGAGTTTACTACATAACATGACAGTGTTACACAATACCTCACTACATACATTCAGTAGTTACTATCTCTATGCCATTGATGCAATGTATTAGCGTGGAGAGCAGTAGCTTTCATAGCTCCTCGTGCATGACTCATTACACTAGTGTGTGTACCATTACTCAGTGTACACATTATAACAAGAGTGTGTACTATCACTCTGTGAATGTGTGCAACATATCGCTCTCTAGTTGGTAGTTTGAGGTGAATCTACATCTCATCATCTCTCTACAATGCTCACTAGTTTGTTTACATTATGTGTATAATGTTACTAGTAATATTACCCTGGTGAGGCATGTCTATTCTCAGAACAAAATGTAAACACCTCCCTAATTAGTTATGTAAATAGGTATGTGTTTGGAAGATAGTTTGATAGTGCATTTCTCTCTCACTCGTTACATCAGCTGCAGACAGTCTGTTATTGCTTTGGAATAATGCAAAGAGATGGTCTCTCTATCTCATTCATTGCAATAGGTACCTACCTACTCTGCTTTATCTCACACTGCCATTGTGTCATTGGTATGAGTTAGGCTTTACTCTCCTATCTCTTTCTAGTTACCCTAATTAGTATGCTAACTGCAATGAGTAGAACACTTCCTTTGGTAGTTTATCCACCCTTAACTACTATCTACCTCTAAAGCCTACTCTTTAGTCTTTACTCAATGTCATCCTTTGGTGTTTGACGGAGACAAATTGAGACGGAATGTGCACTTGTAAGTGAATACTCAGCCTAGTGTTTTAACACACAAGGTCGTGAGTTAGACAAACACTAGGTAAACAGTGTGTCTAGTGTGTACACAGGTACAGTCCCTACCACTACAGACTAGTCACATGCACTGCTATCAGTGTACACATCAACATGCCTCACTTCAATGCACTAATTATTGTGTAGATATTTGAATGGTGTACTAATGTGTAGTCGAAACAATTGTCTCTCAATTCTAATGGCGCAAAGTTACTGTCCCCACATGTAAAAATATTCTTATTAGTAATAATATCTCATTAATTAGTGATTATAATCTCTGTATGGTACCTAATTAGGTGGTTTATAACTTGTTACATTACAAATTTCAATACAAAATTCCTGTGATTGTTGGTTACCCAATTCCGGTTTTATACAAACTATCTGTTCAGAGTTAAATGACTGCTATCTAATTGTTAAAGCACATTGTAATTATCACTTTATTCATTGGCTGTACATATCAGCCCATTTCCTATGCTATCAAGCCCATTTCCTATGCTATCAAGCAAGCGCTATTAATATCAGAAGGTTGAGACTGCCATTGAATATCACTAGCGTGCTTTAGAGACTTGGCATGGCTATCTCTGTAGTACATACTCTCATCTACACTCTTGCTACACTTAGAAGAAACAGCTAAGAGGTGCGAGTTAATGTGAAGAAAAGAAAATTGCACTTTATAAGTCGTTTAGTATGTTACCAAAGTGTGTGGCTAGTAGTGACCATACGGCTACATGATATTAATTTATTTTTACTACAGAGATTTCCGTGAGTTCATCTCTTGCACAAACATCGTCTATTCTTTGTTCAAATATTGCTTATTCTTTGTTCAAATATTGTGTGTATAATATTCTCACACATTGGCAGTATTTCCCATATAGGAGATGTGACAGCAGTGCCTCTCACATCTGTACGCTCTATTTCTTTCTCCGGTTTGTTGTTTTCTCGTAGTGTTCACGTCTCCGTGACTATCTCTCGTGACCTTACTGTGCTCTGACAGACAGACTGACGGTATGGGTAGACAGCACTGGGACAGGCTATAGACAGCAAAGGTTAGTTCTGTCATTTGCTCTGTCAACAGATATGGTCTTTTCTATGCTCATTATTTCAAAGATATTCGTATCTTTACTCGCTTAAAATGCTCTTTAATGGTAAATACGTAAACCAACTGTAATTAGCTACCTTAACATTATAGAAAACAAATACAATTAGCTACTATCGCAAAATAATTAGCTACATTGATAGCACACATCAGTTATTTGCTGAAATCACCATTATTTTATGGTGGCCTGAAAAATTCGGTCTCAGAATTATAAATGGCCTCTCAACATAAATGACCGTTATGTAGTTTGTTGTATCCACTTGTATGTTGTACAGTACATTTCTTTATTGTTTAATGACCTGACAGGGGGGCTCGGAGGACGGCACGCCCCCCCCCCCCCAATACATCTAACTGATAAGTTTTATTTATACCTAAGACCGAATTTTCCGCTCAAATCTCATGCTAAATAATTGCCAAAGTTACTAATGTTACGTATCATTTTACAACAGTTAATGATGTTATCCGCTTTTAATAAATACACTAGACATTAAAGTATTCATAATTTCAAACTTTTTTGCGGTTTTTTATTATTATTCTGTAATAAAATCATTAAAAAACGAGACTGAATTGTCCTAGAACCTTATTTCATAGAGTATAGCTATTGTGATAGTTCTCTCTTCTCCAATACCAATTACTGCAATAACTCTAATCTGTTTCAAATGTAGTAAGTTTTCTTCAATGGGAGAATGTAATGTAGTATTAAATGTAACTATTGATTTAAGAAATGTTTCTCTACATTCTCCCATTTTATCTGTGATATCTTCAGTTCATTCTCTGACAGGCTGACTGACGGGGACTTCCTCCTCACAGTATGGGGCACTGTTTCAATGGGAATATCTAATGATAACTAACAGAGCAGTGTTATACTCATAAATATTCATTAAAGAACTACATTCATTAATGAGTTATCAAGCTATGGCTTGGACTGCTAATAGGTTTTATTCTACCTCACACTCTGAGCATGCTATTTTGTTATATTTTTTTCAACTATCATTTCACTGTCCTTTCTGTCACAATATATTTTCTATTGAGTTTTCATTCAGTATAAATGAATTAATAAGTGATACAGTCATACCTTCACTATCGGCAATATAGTATTTGACTCTATCACTATTATCTAGGATGTGTACTTTATATCTGCTTGCTATCATGTATTTATTGTGTGCTAGTTAGCCATCTTATTCCAAGTCTCTCTTTTCTCCAAGTTTTTCCCCTCAGTCATTGGTAAAATGTCCCCAACTGAAAAAGGAGTCACCGTTTAGATAATTCTCCTCTGTTGATTGTCTATGACTTATGATAAACAGACTGAAAGAACATTGTTAGCAACACTATCTCATTTTACCCTCATTGGGTAAATATTATCCCTATCCATTACACCAGAGCGGATAGGTTTACCAGAGAGTAAACCTCTAGAGGGTTCCCTCACAGCTGCCTCCTTCACACCAGATCCCCTCTGTACCCCCCAGTGTGAGGGTAACTGATAGAGGCATTAGTGTCTGAGATAAGGGGACAGACAATGGGCAGAGATGAAAGACCACACACTCTCTGCCCAGCACTGTGTCACTCACATGCCCACTCGATGGGGTAATGTCCCTCTAGTGGATGGGGCAGTAGTGAGGGGAAACTATAGCTATGTACTGTTATGTAAGTATTGTAAAAAATATTGCAGTATTGTAAGGGATATTCACCTACAGGTGTCTGTACTTTAAAGGGTATTCTTCTACAAATGTCGGTACTGTAAATGATATTCACCTTCAGGTGTCTATACAAAGGACATGCACAGATGTGTACAGGACTAGCTACACCACATCTGTGGTCAGTTCCTAACAGCTGCATCTACTGTCTCTCAGACCGAACACGTCTCTGCCAATAAATGTATAGAGTCTCTTTGTGCAGTTATTTATACCATTGGCTGTAGGGAATTAGTGACACTTTGTTCTCCTTTTCTCTCACACCAATAAATTCACTGTGTGTCACTTTAGAGGGAGAAGAGTCTCTAAATGTTCATTAGTGTTTGATCTTCCATCTCTAATGTAATGGTCACTATAATGACCATGTACCCTGTTACCCTGCACAAGGACATTAAACACTTTCTACCTCATACAACGTAGCTGTCACTTTTATGAGGTAAGATTAAAGGAAGTTTATGAAGCGTGTCACCTTCATCTCAATCTGATATTTGACTTGGAAGAGTTAGTTTGCTAAATAAATTACTATTTCAATCACTGGTGTTGTACCAAAGGCAAACCGCAGTCACTGCTTGCATGACTGACTGCTATGCAGTAGGTACAATGCAGTTCAGAGTCTTCATGCACGCTATGCACCGTATCGAGTGTCCATAGCTTCCTTTATCGATCTAACGCACTGCTTGCACATTATTTAGTGCAGTTCATCATTACTTTGCACCGCTAATAACATGCAACCTGAATGCACTGAGTGTTGCCATGGTTACCACATTCCACTATTATTGGGACAGTGTGCTTTTCAACCACCAAAAAACTGCGCCCTAGTGTATTGTTTGAATTCACTGCGCCATACTGTATTGTTTGAATTAATAAACTGCGCCACACATTGTTTAAATTAATAAACTGCGCCATACTATATTGTTTGAATCGATTAACTGCACCATATGGTATTGTTTGCTTAAACTGATTCATTTAAAAGCGCCATATTGTAGTATTTGGTTCATTTAACTGCGCCATATTGTAGTGTTTGCGCCTCTCAAATACTCTGCATAAACAGTCTCCTCGAAAGTGTCACCCTAAAGTTTTCATTTGTTGATCTCCATCAGAACCTCTAGGATCTGTTTAGTCAAACAACTTGGAAGTTTGACTGACTAAATATACACTGCACATATGGTGCCTTATTTCTAAGACAAACTCGTATCGTCATCGGTAAATGTAGCCATAATTAAATGGTAAAAAGAAATAATGACCTTTTCTGTAGTTATTCGATGGCAAACTGATATTTGATAGACCACAAACAACTTGCAGAGATTAATCAAATAAGGCACTAGTGATATTTGCCATCAAACTCTCTTCATTATTTCTTACTTTTAGTTCCAATAAAGCGTATGACTAATCACTTTTGCTAACCAGTTGAGTAATGGAAAGTACAAAAGATATTCCGTGAGATGATGTCATCACTTATATTGCAATGTGACTTGCAACTCTCTCACTCCAGAGAAAGGAAGTGCTAGCATTTGTGCTGATATCACTTAACTGTTATCAATTGTAGTGAACCACCATGGTATTAATTAGCAGCAATTTGAAGATAGTTTTTCAAAGCTGCTTACTGTGGTTTCAATTCACCACCCTTGTTTGTTTCCTATATTTCCGTTTTTGTTCATTATTATTCCCTTGGTATAAATATAATAAAGTACCCATAACTCTAATTTAGCATGGTTCAACTCAGCCCATCCCTTCCTATTTGTCATTTCTAGATGGATGATTGCTATCTATATTTTACATTATAGATTACCCGTTCCACCCCTCGCATTCCTTTGTACTAAAATTATTGGCATATAAACTATTTAAAGCATTAGAGTTATGTACAATACCTATCCGTATTATGGTATTCAGATTTTGCTTTACTGCAACAAATAATTTTCTATGTATTATTTTTGACTACATATACTGAATGAGGGTGAAACAGTATAATAATATACTAAGGGAAATTCGTACAAAAGAAATAATGATATCTACAGGTAGTCGATACCCTTTAATGATTGTATTTGTAGTTAACCTTTGTATTTTTATATTGGGAATATGTCCTCCTGTTGCTAACAGATGAATCAGACAAGCTATTATCTAATTATTTCACATTCCACAGTCTCTTTAATTACTACACGATAATAATTTAATGCAAGTGAAATTTTAATCTGCAGTACGGTTGACACGTACTATTATTACACTGCGACAAATTACACTTGCGACTATTTCGTGAAAGGGGAGCGTAGACTAATTATACAGAAAGTGTCTCATTAACATAGCTCGTCAGTCCCTCTCTTTGTACGCACCCCTCCGTGTGAATTCACTGATTGATAAATCATAGGTGTCACCTTTAGCAGTGCACAGGTACACTGCTAAAGGTGTCATTAGAACACTATCAGTGAACCCTTTGAACATTGAAGCAGTCTTTCTTTCAATGGATATACTAAAGCCACGCACTAAATCAGAGTATGACTTCCTTGACAAAGAAAGACATGTTCATAATACCAGGCAAAGTAACATCTAAGACTGCCTGGTGTATATCATGAGGAATGTTACGCTGGCGAATCTTTTTATTCATTTTAGTTCACACACTTTATCTTGGGGGAGATGTGACTGTGATAACTAAATAGTTAGTCAATTGTCGCACAGACTCTCTCTCTTCTTTTTGGCATTTACTACAAATGTAAAAATCTTAGCCCTTATCAAGTCATAAATCCTTCTCTGCCATCCATTTCGCCACAAGTTTGTACTCCCTAATTACATTCTGGTATGTTTAGACAGCAATCACCTGGCTTTATCACCTGCTCATAGAATTAGGGTGCACTAATTACCAGAGTACTAAACGAATTGCCGGGGTTAGAGTAGGGTTTAATGGTGTTTCAGTGGTTATAAAAGGTGATTGTGGGGTTGGGAGTAACACACCTGCTATCTGTGTACTGCAGTCACAGGTACTCACTCTCATTAATGTTGGTGTTTCAGATCAGCAGTTTGGGCTGTGTACATATGATTACAATCTAAGTGCGCAATTTTAATTATATCAAAGGATTAGAATATCTCTCCATATTGGAACCACCAAATATTTTTCACTCACATTTATCAAGTTTTTTTTAGTAACTAGCCTTTTAATTTAATTATATAACTGAAGAGGAAAACAACACCTTTCTCCTCTCTACTTTATCTGCTTGTACTAGGTAACACTTTGAATGTTAGCTGTTGCTGTGCAGCAATAAATAGTGCACGGTAGGGAATTGGATCCAATTGATAGTATTGTTCAAAAAATATATTCATAGTATAAGACATGTCATTGATATTTACTTATGATCGGCACACAAAGAGGCATACAATATCTCATTCATTACTCTTCTATTGATACGTTTGTATTGCCATGCCTTGCCATTGATGGTCAACTTCAGTCGCAGTCTCTTACCAATGAGAGTAAATACTCTATAGTACCTATTTACCTGCACAGGCAATGTACTGTAGTAACTATTTACCGGCGGAGACAGTGTACTGCTGTTTAAGGACTGTCTCAACATGTGTTCCTTAAGGGGTAGTGTTGCAACTGACACATGCTGCTAATCATAGTCAATGAACCGATCTTTGAGAGGGTTATAAACTACCACACTAAACATCTTCTAATTTTAGAATATCGTACTGTGACGAATATCACCATGCTATTCTTAGATTAAAACTCTATGCTAGTTGAATTTACATCATTTCCTCTAAATAATATGGTGGATTGTTTTCTTTCCTTTTAGCAAAGTGCTATCTAGTGTATATTCTGTGCACTCCATTAAGTGTCTGTGGCATACTGTGCTATCACTCGCTTAACTCTTCTACCCATATGAGGAGAACATTGTACTCCACTCTACTGGTACTCACATGTACTCTTCAAATACATTTGTTAAAGTTATTTAAGTATGAATTATTGTACATTCATAGCTTCCTTTAGTACTATAGCAATTGATAATGTCTTCTTCTTATTGCTAACCAGGGAGTAGTTTATATGTAAATAAAGTGAGGTCCTCTTTTAATCTTTGGTTTCTCCTCCATATTTTTCTCTCTGGGTATAGATGAATGAATTGGTATAAAATAGGAACCACTAGAGTAGAGTAGGTGTACTAGAGTTTTTATTTCTCTCTTTTCATTCATATCAGCTACTTCTGAACCACTTAATAAGATTAATAGTTAACTTAATGGGAAGGACTTCCTTAATTAGCCGCTACATCCACTCTTTCTCCCAGTGGTAAATGACGTCATTTAGTACAGTTATGTTCACCACTCAAGTAACTGCGAGTAACTTCTTTTGAGCTCGGTGCACCCTCAGGCTCTTTATCTGAGGTTAAGTGAGTGCTTGTGTTCTTATCAGCTCTTATCTTTGACTGTAGATAGCCACGGTGTCTCATTCTTTCATCACTGTCCTTAGTTACTGAATATTTTACCTGTGTTTTTAATAGGTGGTTAATTGATTTAATATGTTGAGTGTTAGCAAAGATATTAGTTAGGTTATTATCCGTGCCTTAGCACCGTAATTTAGTTCCGTGTCACCACTTTCTATCATTTATTGCCGCGTCATCTTGCTATTCATTGTGGCAGGTACGTGAGTGGGAGGTAGGCATATGTAGGCTTGTAGTCACGGCTGTGGTAATAACGTCTTCCAGGGCCACTCATAATTAGCCCACTGATTACTCTATGGGACCAAACTATTCATTAGGATTATTAGATCATCCCTTGTTTCGGTTCCATTGAGTACTTTAGTAACTACTTACAGGTGTGACGCCCTAGCCAGTGCAATGAGGATGTTTTTACTCCATGGATTAGCCTAAAAAAGTAGCCTGGTACAGAGTAATAGTGTCATTGGTGTACAGTGTACTCCATTACACAGGGTGTGGTCACACTAACTAACTTATAGTCCTTTTTATGGCTCTGTTCTGAATGAAATGGTTTAAAATGAAACCATTTCACGTAGTTAGAAATGAGATGGAAGAGCTTTACAAATAAGTTGCAATGAGGAAGTAGTGTTTGAGATGTGCACCACTGGAGTGTTTGTGTCATTTCCCAATAAACAGGAACTAGAAATGACTTTATTTGTTATTATATCATTACTATAAAGGTCTTCACTGAATTTACACCTCTAGTAACGTTACGCATATCTTTGAGCTGATAGTGCTATGTTACAAACTGTATTTGGGGAAATAAATAAAAAATTAAAATTAGCCGTATGTTAAATATAGAATCATGTCTAGTTTCGAAAGCTGTTATATCTAAAGGTAAACTATATTCATAAAAGGATACTTATTTATTTTAATGCTTTTGACCCCTTGGTTATATCCTGCCATTTTATATAAGTGGTTCTTAAAGATATGAAGGACTGACACTTGACTGAACTGTTCTCAGTGACCTGAATTAATGTGCTAACTGTAGTTTTTAATGAGGGCAAAAATAGCACTATAGTGACACAGTGATTTCTAAACTACATTGTTACAGAGAGAGGTGACACCTTTGTCACACCTCTTTCTGTAACACCTATCTGTCTCATTTAGCGTTGTCAGTGACTCATTCTCTGTCATTTCTCACTGTTGCTAATCATTTACTTCCACATATCTCTCACTTAGCTAACAGTAATGTCTGTCATCACCATTGTACTTACAGTGTCACCTATCAACTACTTACACTAACAACTTGTAAGTTGTGATAGTTTATATCTTCACATTACTTACTTGCATTGCATTCCATAACGCTAATAGCTATGCATTACGATAAACATATCAACTTTAGTAAGTTACAATATTTCAACTTCTGATGATGTGCTTTAAAATATTTTAATGTATTTGATAATTAACTGTAGAATGCTCAACAGAAAATACTACTACTGTTTATAGCTTAGTGTTCTGACACTAGAAGTACCTTATTGGACACAAAGTCAGGCAGTCATTTTATTTTTTTATATCTTGAGTAACTGTGTAGTTTAACTTTATAAGGAGGGAGTGACCTATCAGCACGCTATAGTCTCTGTAACCACTTCATGCCTTTGGTACTGCAGGCAAAGATTGACACACTTCGGTGTGTATGGTTAACACCATTTGAAATATAACACAGCATTTACATCATTTGTATCCCATAAATTATTATTTGTAGATACTTGATACGGTTTTTTTTAATAAATCTCTTCATTCTAAAAATAGAAAAAGAATCAATTATCTACCAATAGTAATTTAAGGAATGCAAATGTTTGAGAACTACCAAGCTGTTTAGTTAACTGCTTGGTATTTCTAGTGTTATTAGACCTAGCATCTATAAGCTGTGTTATGATTTGAAATCTAACAAGATTAGTCTGTCCCCTGATTGCAAAAGCTGAGACTTGTTTTGCTCTTTTCTCTAAGATTTAGAACTGCTAATGGCTCTAGGATGTTTATTTACTTAAACTGACAGCGTGACACTAGTCATAACCTCTAAAATGTAATTCCAATACAGTTGGCTATCTTCTGAAAATATCTGTAGATTATATCCATAGTGTTAAATAGTGCATCCAATCTTATTATTTATGTTATTTGTGACCACTCTGAAAATGTCTTGGAGATGTTCACGTGGTGGTTTTCGCCTCTCATTTGATGTGTGCATTGCCTTTTCCTTCTCTCAGAGGCTCTGTTAAAAAATCCTCTACAATAGTAACTCATTATCACGGCAGAGTAACGTATCTTTTATCATTGCTCTCCTTCATTACCCCATGTTAGTCTAACTCTTTGTTTTACCGTCCTGTTTGTTCACAGAAGCAGTCATTGAGTAGCAGCAGCAGCGCATCGGACTGTGAGGACAACAGACTAGTGCCTAGTATCAGCAGGTGAGGGAAAAGAAGCAGAAGCAAATAGGAACTGTTATACTGGCTAAGGTAAATTACGAATTATCGGTCAGTTTCACATCTTCGGTCATATGAGAAACAACGATATAATTTTTTTTTCAATTGGTATCCATGATTCCAATTGAAATAAAAATAAAATATCAATTTTTATATCGTTTTTTCTTATATGACCGAAGATGTGAAACTGACCGATAATTCGTAATTTACCCTAGTTATCAATGAAAAATCTCTAATCTTCTCTCACTCTCATAGCTGTCTAGTCTTCTCTCACTCACTCTCTCTCATTCTCCAGGCCTCATCGTCCCAAGACAGTCAGCTCATCCTCTGAGAGTGAACAACACTCATCTGACAGCTCTAACAAATCAGGTGAGTGATGATGCTAGTTAAATTCAGTAGTCAATTAATTAGTCGGTCACCTTGTAGGTAGGTTACCTCATTGCTAGGTCACTCATCATAATTTTGATGATTGAAATGTTCTTTCTCGAAAGGAGCGTCTTTTCCTAGCTATTTTGTTAACGCTTTGTCGCTCTAGTCTAGTCATATTCTGTAACTTAAACTAAGTTTCAAAACCTGTCAGCTGAACAATAAAGAGTTAAATCTATCACTGTTTTTAGTACTATAAAATAGAGATAATTTATGAGGTTTATGTACAGTTCCAGTGAGGCGCAGACGATCAGCCTCTACCAATCAGAGGAGCAAGAGGAGGAGACTCAGTCAGCAGGCAGCAGAGAGGAGTGAGGAGCATCACCATGGTTACTACATTGAGGTGGGCACACTGTGAAGCACATACACTAACAGAACATTGTTGGGATAGAGGATTTACTATGAGGTTTATCAAATCATACCTTATTATATAGAGGTTGCCCCTTCCACTCTATTTTGATTACATTCTCATAATGTTACCATTACTATGACAATGTATTTAGTGCAGTATCTCCTGCAATGCACCCTATTGAAGTGACGCTTATTGACAGCACTTTCTTCTATTGCTATTAAGTCAATCTTAAGTAGCCATCTATATAGCACTTATTCTTTTATTAGTGATGTTCTAAAGTAGCTATTGTGTATTTCTTGATTGTCTCTACTCCTTTTTACACACTATTTAGCCATTACTCTTCATTTTGTAGCTAGGTGCTTGGTATCTGGTAGCTAGGTGCTTGGTATCTGGTAGCTAGGTGCTTGGTATCTGGTAGCTAGGTGCTTGGTATCTGGTAGCTAGGTGCTTGGTATCTGGTAGCTAGGTGCTTGGTATCTGGTAGCTAGGTGCTTGGTATCTGGTAGCTAGGTGCTTGGTATCTGGTAGCTAGGTGCTTGGTATCTGGTAGCTAGGTGCTTGGTATCTGGTAGCTAGGTGCTTGATATCTGGTAGCTAGGTGCTTGGTATCTGGTAGCTAGGTGCTTGGTATCTGGTAGCTAGGTGCTTGGTATCTGGTAGCTAGGTGCTTGGTATCTGGTAGCTAGGTGCTTGGTATCTGGTAGCTAGGTGCTTGGTATCTGGTAGCTAGGTGCTTGCTATATGTAGCAAGGTGCTTGATATCTGGTAGCTAGGTGCTTGATATCTAGCTAGGTACTTGCTATCTGTAGCTAGGTGCTTGGTATCTGTAGCCACTGGTGTTTTACTGGTTTCCTTTCCTTTAGTCTATTTGACGATGCTTGCACTTTTCCCTCTCACTCTACAGGACTCTGAGATGAACTCTAAGATGTCTGCTGGTGCC
The DNA here is from genome assembly GCA_947561585.1 of Caprella mutica. NCBI lineage: Eukaryota > Metazoa > Arthropoda > Malacostraca > Amphipoda > Caprellidae > Caprella > Caprella mutica. Next base: position 55,825 of record CANNZV010001261.1, on the reverse strand, counting down.
GAACATACCAAAATGGATCAAGAGGTGGTTTAGATTGGTAGAAGAGAACTCTTACAGAGATGTAGTACTATACTCTTTGTAGACACTACTTGGCATGACACTAACAGTTAAATATATTTGAAACTCCCTCTCCCATTATGTTGTCACTATGCTTTATAAGAATTTTATTTTCTTAACCACGTTAGTAATATCTCCTTCTATTCCACAGGACGCTTACGTGTGCGTAGCCCGAGATCTGAAGAGTCCCCTAACTCCCTCAGCTCCCTCTAGTATATCCTCTAGGAAGTCCTCCCCCGACATCATGACGGTAGAGCCTGTGGACGCGTCTGCTCGCCCCCGAGACACTAAAATGATGAGCTGTCATCAGGGCTCTCCCAACAGAGCCATCTACGAGTTCAAACACCAGGACACGGACCCTGATGACTCCCCTCAACTCAAGAGGCGCTACAAGAGTCACACCTATGACTCGGACCCTTACGAAGAGAGTGACAGTGAGTCACTGCAAAGACTCATTGACTCAGCCATCCTACCTGCCGATTGGCTCAGAATAGACGAAACTGACGAAGAGGGACGTGAGGCTGGTGACCACCCCATTGAGCAGATGGACACTGACAGTCAGGTGGATGTGTGTGTGGTAGATGGTAAAGTCAGTGCGCAGGTGACAGGTGAAGAGATGCACACTCTGGACCCACAGTGTTTGCAGCAGTTACTCCACACTGCAGAGGTGATGGTGAAACCATCCCCCCTCCCCTCCCCCATCGTGTCTCCACGAGACTTTGGTCCCCTGTCCCCCAAGCAGTTGAGTCCCCTGTGTTTCACCAGCTCCTCCCTCAGCAAGAAGCATCGCATCAAGAGTTGGCTGGCGAGTCAGTCCTCTAACTACCTCCACACCTCCGTACAGGACTCTTGTGATGCATCGGGAGAACTAACCAGTGATGTCAGCACAGACTCTGACTGTGACGTCACGCTACATCAACTTAACTCCGCGGTCAGCACACCTATCGTAGAGAATGGAGTGAGTGCTATAATGAAATTAGTTTGAGTTATAAAATCTTTCTTTATTACCTTCATTTCTCTAGTCTTTCAAAGAGATAGTGACTTTCATCTCATATTTTCTCTAGCTTGGTGCTGTCTATTGTGAATGGCTATAAAGAATGTGAATGGTCTTTCAGTTCTATCGTGGTTATTGTTATAACTCCACAAATTCCTATATTTTTGGAGACTACGAGGCTCTACTTTTTGTGTTAGGTAGGCTCGTAGCTTCAATTTACTATCACCTCTTCTTCATTTTCCTCTTCCATCTGTCTTAAATAGAGTCATCGGTGATTGTGTCCCTTTTTGTCACATTCCTTGGTAAGTGACTCCATGCGTACATGGAGTAGTTTTTCTGCATTCATGACCATTATCTCCAATTGGTGGTTGGTTACTTTGTTCATGGAGCCACTCTCCTTACTGACTGCTTCTTTCAGTTCCTTGTAATTATTTTCCTTTAGACGATAACGATATGGCCTTTAACTTCTCACCATTGATGTACACTGTCAAGTGGTTACTCCTGTATGACTCTCTATCAAAGTTCTTATTATTATTTTATGGTCTTCATCAGTATGAAATTTTGTAGAATAAATATAATTAGTGTAAACGTATTTTTCAATTTTGTTTCTCTTCTTCCATCAGAAGTTGCCCCGCTGTGTGGCTAAGAGTACTGTCATGAAGAGAGGACAGGATTACATAGAAGGCAAGCCCCTTTCTGTGTCAGTGCCATCCCTCAACACTCTCCCTGTGGGCACCTCTGACGTAACTCTCAAAGGATCTACCTCAGACTCTGTCATTTCACACCCTTCTAAGGGCAGGTGAGTTCATGCTTAGGTCTTTTATTATTCATTAATTTCAAGTCATCTCTGATGTCTCAATTGTTGGAAAAGTTTCCATGTCAGTCAGTCAATCCGTTACGAAATGGACAAAACAAATTAAGACGTATTTGTTGATTAGACCAAGACCAAAAAATAATTTGTTGATTTCCCAATCCCGTGGAATTTTCTCAGGTCCAGCAAGTCTACATACTAGCTATTGTAAAATAAGCCGTGTCAGCTACCGTTCATTTCATTCATTGAATGTTATCCCCATACACTTTTTTCTAAACCAAGTTATATTTTAACTCAACAGTTTATCTTCTCTTCCCCCATTTTCATTTCACCCCCATCTTTCATCTCTCCCCCATCTTTCATCTCTCCCCCATCTTTCATCTCTCCCCCATCTTTCATCTCTCCCCCATCTTTCATCTCTCCCTCATCTTTCATCTCTCCCCCATCTTTCATCTCTCCCCCATCTTTCATCTCTCCCTCATCTTTCATCTCTCCCTCATCTTTCATTTCTCCCCCATCTTTCATTTCTCCCCCATCTTTCATCTCTCCCCCATCTTTCATTTCTCCCCCATCTTTCATCTCTCCCTCATCTTTCATTTCTCCCCCATCTTTCATTTCTCCCCCATCTTTCATTTCTCCCCCATCTTTCATTTCTCCCCCATCTTTCATTTCTCCCCCATCTTTCATTTCTCCCCCATCTTTCATCTCTCCCCCATCTTTCATTTCTCCCCCATCTTTCATTTCTCCCCCATCTTTCATCTCTCCCCCATCTTTCATCTCTCCCCCATCTTTCATCTCTCCCCCATCTTTCATCTCTCCCCCATCTTTCATCTCTCCCCCATCTTTCATCTCTCCCCCATCTTTCATCTCTCCCCCATCTTTCATCTCTCCCCCATCTTTTATTTCCCCCACCTTCACATACAAATTACTCGCTACTTTAGCTAATAAGCGAAACACAAACACTCGCTATCGTATTAATATATAGATAGCACAATAAAAATTGAAAATAATTATGATTAAGGACATACATTCGCTAATTACTTCCTATGAACATTTTTACTGTAGGAGGCTATCTAGCCAGAGATGGGCAGCGCTACTTTGAAAAGCAGCGGCGCTGCCGCTACCGCTACATGCATAATAATGTAGCGGCGCTGCCGCTACACTTTAAAAAAAACAGTGGCGCTGCCGCTTCCACTACAGCAGAATGTAGCGGCAGCGCTACTTTCCAAAAAATTATCATATATGCTGTAAATTTGAATTTATTATTTTTACGGCCGCGTTCACTGTTATACAGTGCAGAAATTAAATGTTGATCTCCTGAAAAAAGATTACACACAAGGATAGGGGAAAATACAAAATAGCTACGAGACGTAACTGTACTTGAACAAGAGAGAACTCAAGAGGAAACCATTGGAAACTAGTGATGTAGTTTTTAAGAGAGTCTTAAGTGGAAAAACCACCCACTGGAGAATACTGAAACTAATTACCTCTTATGTTTCACCTGTTACCAGGCCTATTTCGAAGGATACACACAAGGTTACTGTGGGCGGAGAAGTATCTGAAAACTGATTACCAAACAGTACTCTACAAAGACAAAATGCATGAAAACTCTCGACGGCACTGACTGATGGGCAGAAGAATGCCTCACTACATCGCCAACTAATTTGACGTCGACATGCAAGTGGAGGTGTGATAATTTAGACTGGGACTATTGGAAATGAACTGGTCAGATTTTCCAGGATTCCAGAAGGAGTAAAAAATAAATTCTGCTAATTATATTAACTTTCTGAATTGTGGATTTTTTCATTGGCTGAAAAGGAAACCTGCTGCGTTAAAAAAAGTTATTTTCATACATAACAACGCTCCTTCTCACTCTACAAAGGCAACTGTGAATTTCCTGAGGAGTAATAAGTTCGTCAATGACAAGTTGATGGTATAGCCCAGTCTCTCTCTAGATTCAAACCCAATTGAAGAACCTCAGTCCATCCTGAAGCAGAATGTGTATGTTGGGACGTCAATTCTCGTCGAAAGATGACCTCTGGAAGGATATCGAAGACTCTTGTAAGACGATAACGTCTGATACAATTCACTGAATTCAGAAATTTACAGATTTGATGGATAAGCTTCTTTTAAAACTGGTGGAAAAGAGGGGAAATCAAAGCGGATATTGACTTAAAATCAGCAGTTCAACTACACATGAACGCTATCGCTAAAAAAAATCACAATAGATATAGATTATTAGGCTTTACTTGTTATATTATCATAAATAAATACATTAGTATGATAGTATAATAAGTAGTTATTTTATTTTTGTTTACAGAGGCTGAGTGTGGGAATTAGAAATGGTGTAATATCTTAACTTAAATTGGGGATGGTTGTAACTGTGAAAGTATTCAGATCATTTACTTGACTGTTCTTGAGTCGCTTCTTTGTTCATCTCTCCTCTTTCTATTTTATCTTTTTAATTCGATTTTTAGGAGTTTTTATATTAATTTCTATTGATTTCATATTTAGCACGTTTAGAGTTGGTAATTTATTGAAAAAGTTACTATATTTTTGTAATATAGTCGGTCGGTATCATATTTACTCCAGGTGATCATATAAGGCATTGGTTTTTCTTTTCAATTTATGTACTTCTCCTGATGATGAATTGGATATCAATTTGAAAGCTTGAGTTAAATAAAATATTTTCAACACTGAGTCTAGAAAACCTTACCAAAATAGATATAGAATTATATTTAAGTTTATTTATGCATTTTTAGTGTTATGCTTAGTACGCTGAAATTGAGTAACTTTTAGTAAAGTAGCATCCGAAAAAATATTTGAATTACTTGAATTTTTTTTAAAGTTACTCGTAATGTAGGTACATATTTCCAGAACATTTAAGCCCACCTCTGTATCTAGCTAATTGAATAATAATTCTTGTCACTTTGTTATTGCTGTGATTAGCAAAAAAAACCTGTCCTTTACTTCCACCCATACAGTGATATTTATACATAGGTCTATATTGTCAATTGCATTACTTTTTTGGGTTGATGTTGCAATGCAGTCGCTCTGTCTGCAACAGTGTGTGTCTGTCTACAGTCACGTACAGAGGTGTGTGTCTGGTAGTGAATATAGTGACCAGTATTTGCCGGTGATGTGCACTGCTTACAAGTACAATAATGGTACAATGGAGTGATAGATTTAAAAGAAACTCATGTGCAGAGTTTTGATAGGGTTAACTTATTTTAAAGTTCTTCTTTGAATTGCAATAGCTGTGGAAATGTTTATGCTGTTCAGTAATACTTACGGTCTGGTCTTAGATCCTCATCAGTTTCGGTAAGTAGTCATTAAGTTACTATAGCTCTACTGGAATAAAGAGAGATAATATGAGATAATGTGGATGGCGATAAGATAATGTGGATGGCGATAAGATAAACAGAGATGAACTTAGATAAGATTCACAGGACTTTTCATTACGAACCACCTTGTTATTGGTTATTAAAAATGTCAACGTACATATTTGTAAAGTAATAATATTAGCAGGAAAATTCTCTGTTGTACATTGGTATATTGTTTATATTAACTTACTAAGCACGTGTGCCGGTTATCAGTGCCTAGGCAGTGGTGTCAGCTGATTGCTAGCGGCATGGCACCTTTAAGGCATTGATTGTATCAATCGATAGAAACTCTGACGTCACGTGGACTCTTTACCTCCTATCTTTCTTTCAATTAATGCTATAAGTAAAGCTAATGTTACTGTCTAGAATAATCAAAGATTTGATTGATTATGAATTGCACTATTAAATTAAAACGTTCATGTTTTGAATAGAGAAGAATTGCACTTTATTAGTTAATAAATTGTTTACTTTATATCTAACTCACTCACTCACCACAACATGCTGACTGACTCTCCAAAAACATACGAATTATTTCTCCAAATACACTAACCACCGACATGACTCACTCACTGTCCCTCTATTCATCTCTCAACCTTGACTGTAATTAATAACTACAGTCTACAGTGTATGTCAGAGCAAGCAGTGTGTGCCTAGCTGTAGCATTCCTCTAGTCACTCTGTCACATGCCTCTGTCTTTGCTTTCTCTTCTATCTTTAAATGTGATCACTGCAGCCAAGAACTCGTGCATGACTGCATTGGGTGACAATAGAGAGTTATCTGCTGCTCTAACTGTGAAAGAATGTATAAATGATGCACGAGTAAACTGTATATTTTCAAGTAGTACTACTACTGCATATTGACATGTAGGATTATAAGCTTTAACGCCGTGATATTTGATGTCCATATCACATAAAAATATATACATGTAAATTAATGATGTTTTTATTTCTTTATATTATTTTGTGTTCAGAATTAAATCAAAGTTTAATTGTTATTTAAACTTGCAAGAGATACTATTATAATTTACATAAGTTTTGACAAAAGTAGCTAGCTATGTTATTCTACAGGAAATATGAATTGTTACCTAATTTTCTATCTTTTTTTTCAGTGATGTGGAGAGTCATTCTCAACTGCCCACTTCCTCCTCTTCTGGTGCCATTTGCTCCCCATTCCCCCCGGGGTGCTCCCCCACCATCCTCCACACCCCCACCACCCCATTGAGTCAGGGGGCACCCATCAGGAGACGCAGATACAAACTCAGACGAAGGTCTAACATCTCTCTGGTTAGTATTTATTACTTACTATCTTTATTGGTAATATTGGAGTTAAATAATGTCACAAGAGAAAATTGTAACTACTTTTAAATGATTATCAATTTTAAAAATACCTTGATAGACTCTATTGAAATGCTAACTATTTTGAGTATAAAGTACCTTTGTTATCCAGAAAATGTTATTCCAATGTAAAGATGTAGCTAGTACATTGTAATTATATAAGTATACATAAGACATTTCCCTTTGTTCCTCAGAACACCCGTCACACTGACTCAGGTGGCTCAGACAGACCTCACCTGCGCTACTCTGAGGGCAGCAACCACAGGATAGTAAAGAGCTCCTCTTTCACTGGTGAGTAGTAGTAACATCCTACCTACTCTGTCTGGTGACTGCAGTTATACTGGTCATATACTTGCAATGAAATGGAGAAATATTTAAATTGCTGCTAAGATTTGGAAGTCCCAAAAATTCACTTCACTTATTCAAAATGTAATTCAATTACGATAGAAATTTACTATTAATGGAAATTAAATTAAGGCATAATAGGGCGGTAATGTTTACAATTGATAACTGTGTACACTCTGTAGCTAGTAGTTAATAGTTATTGTTTTCCTTTTGCAATTAAATCAAAGTTATAACTTGCCATGAAAAAATGGTTCAGTGCTATCATTTTGTAGAGCGAAGAAACAACTTCATTGAATGAATAAAATGATAAATTATTTCAAAGGTGACAGGTTTTCTGCAGTAGCCAAGTGTTATGCATCATCATATAATGTCAGGTATAATAATAACTAGTGAAGCAATGGTATTCTAAACAGATGCTTTTTCCACCAGGTCATCCCGTCTGGTCAGATTCCAATGCTAGAGCCACTCCACCAGTAGCTGGTGATTGCTCGGCAACTGCCAGGTCAGCTGACATTCTCCTGAGAGCGTCCCTACCTAACAGGCTGTACAGCAGACCTGTCTGTCAGCCCATGACAGTACTGTCATCATCTCTGTCATCTGAATGCTCTCCTGTCAGCTCCCCGGTCAAGCAGCTGTCAGCTGGTGAGTTTGGTTGAACTAATTACTGCTACAAGTTGCTATTTATTAGTTACATTATTTATTATTAGTTAATGTAATCTAATGCACTCGGCTACAATTTGTGTAACAATCAAGCAATTCTTTTCATTGTCTCAACAGTACTTCTACATAACGCACAGACTATCACAACATGCAAATACTCGTTGCTTTAGTTTCACAATCAACATTTGACTCTATTTACTGTTTTCAGAGCCTGTGGTGTGTGTGTCAGACCTGTGGGATAACTACCAGGAGAATAAGTACCTCAGTGAGTACTCTGAGGACCTCGACACTGAGGCTGCTAAGAAATTCCTCAACTTTGGGGATGACTACAGAAAATTCCTAGATTCCGATGGAGGTAAATTTGAACCTAAAATTAGTTACGTGCCATCAGAGAAAATCAATTCTAGGAATAACTATATTTAACATAAGTAGGCTACATGCTTTACAAATTTATAATCTTATTTAAATGGTTTCACGTTTGTTCCAACTCTATAGCCAAAGTATCATTTTCATGTAAATTCATGTGAATAGTTAGTTATTCGATTAGCTACTTTACTTATTATCGATGTTTTATAATGACACTTCAAATCTTTATTCCAGGCTCGTCGTTATTCAGTTCCCCCATGCGGCGATGCAAATTCCCCCGCCCCACCCCCAGTGGATCTGTGAGTCGCCTGAGTGACTCCACAGTGAGCAGTCGCCAAAGTGGGCCCCAATCTGCCTGCAGTGCGGTGCCTAATGTCCGTTGTAACTCCCAATCCACTGCCCCCTCCACCCCCACCACCAATGGTGACGACACTCTTAATGACAGTGTGCAGCTACAGTCTGGAGACAGCTCCTCCCACTCCAAGAAACAGTACATGCTGAGGCAGCGCAGTGCAGGTACCTAACTTATATTGTAGCAGTCATTAACTACTTTACTGCGCACCCAAATGACTTCTGCAGTCATAGTCTAGTTTTGGTAGCCATTGTTGGGTCTTTCAGAGGGTGCAAACAGTTGCGGTACCCAATGGGAAGTACAATAGAATACACTATTACTTTGAATTAATAAACGAACAGACATAACAATGGGTAAGAAATATAGAGGGAGGGGTCTACCACTGAGGCCCCTTCATCACACCAGCCGCTTTCTGAGTGCAGTGGGAGTGTGGAAAAATAATCTGATAGTTGGTAGAAATAACAAACGGTATGAGGTTTGTGTAATGTGGGAAATATTAGATTAGTGTGCTAAGATCACGTTGTTACGATATCTTCCTGATGTGAAGCTGCCTAGTAGAGTTTCAAACTTTTGGAAACAAGTCTCTGTTTTGTTCTTAACTAAGTAAATAAATTAAGTATCATTTTGTTTCTCCTTCAGGCCCCTATGACTCAGACTCTGACGTAGAGGACCTGATGAGTGTGCTGCAAGAGTCTCAGTCACACCTCACCATTGCTGAGAACATCCTAGCCAAGCACACTGAGGCTGAGGCACTAGAATTCAATATCAACTACGTGAGTACAAGGGCTACTCATGCCTCACCTATAGTCACTCCATTGATAACTAAAATAAGAACTCCACTCTTGCTATAACTCATTGCCAGTATAGAGAGTGAATGCACCCCCTATTAATCGTCTCTTTTTGTCCATTCCTCAGAGCGAAGTGTTGGTCCTGTGCACCTCCAACATCAGCACCTTGAGAGAGGTGACCCAGCGTGCCCAGGCTACTGCCCTCACCACCCAATTCAATGGTGAGTAAAATGAGAACACTAGCTATATTTAACATGTTCCTATTCCTAGTTTCTTCATTAGACCATTTTTTTCAAACTTGTTGCGGATTTAAAATTCCTTTTCTGTTTTTTAAGTTTTCATGCCATCCCCGGGGAATTTGATCCCCGTTATTTAATTCTTGGACGTTATTTACTTCTTGGACTTATATTATGTTTAATTAATTAAATATTTAATTATTATATCAATATTATGTAGCTATGATTATATTCACCAACATGCTTAATAATAGTAAAATTTCCATCCTTTATGATGGTCTGAACACGACCTCTGCAACTTTTTATTCCACACCTCCAATATGTTACAGATTCATTTACGTTTGTTTTATGTTTTAGATAAACTTGTTTATTTCATCTACTAGCTTATCTCCTCCCCGAATACTCTCTAACTTTGAGTCCAGTAGGAAATATTTTGAAAATGATAAGCTAATGAATTTATCATAAAATTTGTTGCATTGTTTCAAAATATTGACATGATAATTAATTAAGTATTTAATTAATTAAACTTAATATAACTCCAAGAAGTAAATAACGGGGATCAAATTACCTGGCAGCTAGATAATTTATTTATTTTATATCTAGTTACTTTTAAATAAATGAAAATCTTGAAAACTGTATTCAGTACAAAGAATTGAATTATCAAATCTTAAAGCTGTAGCAGATACCTTTTCTCTTTTTGATAAAGTACTGATACAGAATTAAGTCCCCCCCCCCCCCCCTATTGTATTGTAAGTCTTCTCTCATTCCTCCCCACAAACTTTATTATGGTGTAAGAACGTTAGCTGTGTAATAATCAATATCTTGAACTGCGTGCCAATACTGTACACTAACTAATGACTTTCCAACGATTGGTTTGTTTTTAAAAATGTTACTGTTGGTTAGGAGGTTAAATATAACGTTCCCATTGGCATTATTATAAAGTAAGGCAAGTGTGTCATTTAGTAACTGTAACGGTGATAAGGATTCATCTGCCATCACCACAATAGTTGTCACTTTGTCTGCAGTCTCTAGTTGAGAAAGTGCTTATACAGTTCACCTGGTGAAATTATTCTTTGAATATGTCTCCCGTGTATAGGATTGACAGTTTCTAATTGATATATAAATATTTCTTTCTCTTCCTCTGCTAAACTATTACTTAACTTGCTCTCCCCGCTCCCTTGTTAATATTTCTGATGCGAAATTCTTTTACGAAAGATATTTTTTTAAATCGGTTTTTGTAAGATTCTTGCTTACAAATCACGATATCTCGCAGCCTGACATGTTCAACTACTAGTTTTTTCAGCAGCGATAACTCTTCACTCAAGTGATCATTTATCGTTTGTTTACCCTTTATTTCCCAATGATATTCGGTTGGTAAACATTGCAAGAATAAGTACCACTTGCGCATTGTCAGCCTCAATGAGCAACATTTTGTCCCGGTGGGAGGGAGGAGTGTCTATTTATAGTGCTAACATCTCTGCCAAAAGTGTGCAATGAGTGATGCGATCTGCTAGTACTAGCACATGGCGCTAGGCTCTGCTTGTGATCAGTAACAGTGCTTTGTCTGAAGTGGCGATAGTTAATGTGATTTTGATGGAGAGAATTTGAAACTAATGTCGAGTTGGAAATAATATCACGGAAATTACTCTATTTAAATTTCGTTCATTGGTACAGCGAATACAGTTATTATACAAGGATTTTTTTAAATCTGTTAAGTGAATTGTGCATTTTTTATAATAAATAGATTAGAAAATATTTATCATTCAATTGTTGAAAAAAAATCGAACGAATCTGAGGTGAATCCACGCTATAAAGATAGATGATTCATAGAAACTTCGCATCTTTTTATTAATTTCTAGGTTAAAATCAAATACCTATTCTACTTTTGAAATTTCTTTTCGTGTGTTCAATTGCGAATTTTGTTGTTAAATGTTGTTAGAAGGGAATTAAATTAGTTGGTGGCAAAATGTCTGCGTTTGTCGCGGACGAGTTGACTTCAGGTTCAATATCTAGCGAGAGCAATGACCATAGTGAGCTAGATTCTAATGTTACTGAGAAGACTGGTGCTCATGAGGTTAGTGATTGTTCTCTTCAAAGTACTGCATCTGAATTAGAAGATCTGGTGAAGTCATTAGAAGAGGGAGAAAGCTTTGAAACTTTGAACGAATCTACTGATAATATAAACGACAAGGAAATTACATCTGATATTGCAACAGACGATAGGGCTCCATCTGTCGAGTCAGCGACAATAATTAACGAGTCTGAAGCTTTATCTAATGCAGTCAAGATCACCGAAAAATCTTTACACCGTGAGGACAATGCGTACTCTTCTGATGATGCGACTTTGAATGTCGAAGAAAAGATGAAAGAGAATAATTTATGTAATATGAATGAACTGCAACGAAGTCTTTCTCATAAGTTGATTGAAAACTGTTCCACTATAAATAAAGAATCAGATGAGATTACATGGAAATATAGTCAAACGAATTTGAAACGCGAATCAGGAGATGATTATGATGCATCTAAGATAACAAATGACTCAGAAGATACTACATCTAAGATAACAAATGACTCTGAAGATAATACATCTAAGATAACAAATGACTCAGAAGATACTACATCTAAGATAACAAATGACTCTGAAGATACTACATCTAAGATAACAAATGACTCTGAAGATACTACATCTAAGATAACAAATGACTCTGAAGATAATACATCTAAGATAACAAATGACTCAGAAGATACTACATCTAAGATAACAAATGACTCAGAAGATACTACATCTAAGATAACAAATGACTCAGAAGATACTACATCTAAGATAACAAATGACTCAGAAGATACTACATCTAAGATAACAAATGACTCGGAAGATACTACATCTAAGATACAAAATGACTCGGAAGATACTGCATCTAAGATACAAAATGACTCGGAAGATACTGCATCTAAGATACAAAATGACTCGGAAGATACTGCATCTAAGATACAAAATGACTCGGAAGATACTACATCTAAGATACAAAATGACTCGGAAGATACTACATCTAAGATACAAAATGACTCGGAAGATACTGCATCTAAGATACCAAATGACTCGGAAGATACAACATCTAAGATACAAAATGACTCGGAAGATACTGCATCTAAGATACCAAATGACTCGGAAGTTCACTCTGATGATACTACAAATATTTCAGCTTCCGAGGTAAATAACATAAAGAGTGTAAAGAAAGTGAAAACTAAGAAGAAACCCACTGATGATAATAAGATTAAAGAAACTAAACCTAAAGCGGCTAAGTCAAAAACTAGAGGTAAGAAAAATAAGTTAGTAGAGGATGTAACTGAGACGAAGAAAGATGTGGTGGGTGACAGGCGCATATTAATGAGGGGACAGAAGTGGAAGGACAATGTTACTAAACTGAAGAGTGACCTGAAAAAAGATAATATTCCAATTCCGCAACTAATCCTAAAAGAACTTTGCAAATCTGAAATTGGTGATATACCTGATGAATGTGAAAATGATAAAGTTGACAAGGACAGTGACAAGAAAAATAAGTCTTCTGAAAATTCTGAACAAAATCCTGGTAACTACTATGTTCATGAAGATAAAACCGAACTTGAAAATAATGTAGAAGAGTTGAAATGTGATGATACAAATCAATCTGTTTCTGTAACTTTAGAAACACCAATTCATCCCTCTTCTAAATTAGATGAATTTTCCCGTGATACCGAAAGCTCTTACACTTTCGTTGTCAAAACTTCTGAAAATACACACGTAGATTTTGACAAGGAAGCACCAAGTGATTCAAATAACTGTTATAGTGAGACTTGTTCAGAATCAGTGGATCCTTCCAGTTCTTCTCAACACATTTCTAAATCACCTATTCTTTCAAACACACTAGCTTCGTCTCAGTCTATTGTACATGCTTCTGATACCTCAAAGCTAGATAAATCTGATACTAGAAATTTGGAAGAACCAGAAAAAGCTTCAGTTTTTGATGATGAACATTCAGAATATTCTGATGAATGTAGAGCGACAGAAAATTTAATTGAAAGCTGTGGTACTGATCCTGCTCCATCAGATAAAAAAAGCGATGTGCCCAATAATTATGTAGACGAAGTCTTTGAAGATCCAGACGAAAGTCACGAGGAAGTAGAAATAGAAACTTTAGAATATTCATGGGAATATGAAGAACCTGATGAAGTAATACATAACGGAAAGTCAAAACCAGAATACTATCAATTGTCTAGCGGAATAATTCAAAACTCGTCCAATAATTCGAAAACTGAAAAAATAATATCTCTTGATACGAAAGAAAGTGAATATTTAGTAAATTCTACAGAAAATAAATTTGAATTATATGATGATACAAGACCACTTAGTGCAGCTATTGACAACAATAAACACATCGATTCTATCAATCATAGTAAAAGCGAGAATAATGATAGATTAGTCGATGAGCTTGTCATGAAAGAGACTTCCTCTCCTCTGGACAGTGAAGAGAGTAATCTTGAGGGACGTTCAGATGGTCTCATCAAAAAGTCACTCTCTTCATTACATCTACCAATCCCCAGAAAACACGTGAGGAAGAAAATCAGCAGCAAGCGTTTGCAAAAGAGGATGGGTAGGAACAAACCCTCTCTCGATAGTCGTAATGATCTCAATAGTGAGTCTTACGATGAGAACCAATCTCATTCTAAAGGTTTGTACAACTCTTCGTCCAAGGATAACTTTTCTATCTAGTAATCTGTTTCTTAAAGATGCAGTGTATTTTATTAAATGTGATCTTTCATCTGTTAATTATAACCTTAAAATTATATTAGAAAGTGATCTCGCGTACAAATTAACCAATTACTGTGTTACTTGGTATAGAGTAGTTGTATTACTACAATTTGTTCTGTAATTTTAGTAATGTTCTCAATGTTTAACTGTTTCTTCTTCTTTTATCAGGTCTGCTGCAGAAGTGGGAATCTCTTGAGAAGAAGGCCGCTAGTCGTCAGGCTCATGCTACGGAGACGCAGGAGTTCTATTCATGTGCAGAGCGAGTGCAAAAGAAACTCCAGAGTCTTCAGACTCACTTCAACAGTGAAGACTGGCAGTCTTGTGATGTGCACACTTTGCAGCAGTTACAGGATAGACTCACTGCTGCTAAGGTAAGCACTAAGGCTATTGTTAATTAAATACACTTGCTATTATTATGTTAGGAAATAGCTTAGAGACTATTTAACAAATCATATATTTTTTATAGACCTATTACGGTCAGGATTTTATGCAAACAGTTTAGTGATTCAGTTAGGATTCTATCCCAATAGTTAGTCCTGAATGGCTTGTGATCATCATTCTTTATCTTTTTCAGATGCGTGAGTCGCACCTTTCAGAGCTTCAGGCAGAGCTGAGTAAGCTTAGCGTTAATATGAATGAGTTCAGTCACTCGTCAGGCCACCAGGTGAACCCCCAACTCAAGCAGCAGATGTCATCTTTATATCAGTTGGCTGGTGAACTGCAAAGCTTGTGAGTACCTTCTCAAGTGAACTTTGATGCTATTTGATCGTAAAACTCATTACTAAATCTAAATAAATTTATGAATTTTAGAGAAACTATGAAAAAAGGAAACATCCTTTTGTATTTGTCTGTAGAGCTTTCGAATAATCCAATATTCATTTTCAATATCCTAATTTTGACTAATTAGGTCTGTCATTTTGTCGTCTGATACTTTTCTGTGACAGAATCTTCTATTGTATACAAATATGCTCACAGTAAATATTCTATTTTCAGAGTAAGTGGCGAGGTGAGCAGTCTGGACTCTTCAATCAGCAGTCTGGAGAAGTGGACTCAGCAGTCTCAGGTGAGAAACTGTTGCTACATCATACTAAGTAGCTTGGTTCCGACTAGTAGCTTGTAGTAGTGAAATGATACAGTTATACACTTACAATAACAGTTTATTACTCTGTAAAGTGATTTATTTCTCAATTGCTATGGTGCTATCTCCTCTTTCTGTCACAGGAGCTGCAGCAATCTCTGCGCAAAGATGACGAGACTCTGAGCAAACTACAAGCAGCTGTGCTTGGTGGAGAGGCGAGCATCAGCAGCCTGAGTGAGCAGTGCAGTGCTGATGATACTCTCTCAGCCACTTCCAGGGGACTCATCAGGCTCCTCACCACAAAACAAGTACGAGACTGCAACTCTTAACCTGCTATTATTTTAGTTGATAGTATGAGTGGGTTCTACAGTCGATTTATCATGAGTAAATGTGAGTACCTAATTACTCCTATAAAGTAAATGTCTTTTTCTCAGGGTTCTCGTCACAGCGACTCAGGCACCTCAGGTTACGAGTCCTGCTCTTCAGATGACCTCAGTGAGAGGGAGAGGAAACTAGAGGGGCTTAAGAGTCTGGCCAGTGAACTGGAGAAGACTCTCCACCCTCACAGTCACGTCTGGGGAACCATTAAGAAGGTGAGGCGTGCATCTAATACCATATTGGAACATCATCATACGTAGAATATATTTAGTTATAGTACTATTACATCTGATGTTACAATAAGTATGTCTTTTTTCGTAGCTTAAGTTTGAATTCTTGATTTACAGACAATATCCGCTACTGAGAATGAGTTGCTGTCCTTAAAGAAAAGGTGTAGGGAATTGCTGGTGAAGACAGCGGAGGGCGTGTCCACTCCTAGTCAAAGCAATCGCACTAGCAGGTCAGCAACCAGTTTTTCATAGAATGACAATGGCTTATTCGTCTACCTTTTGAAAAATAGTTCTAAAATCACAAAATCTTTAATATTATTTTCACCACCCAACAGGAGGCGCGCTAAAGGTAACAGTATTCGTCGTAGTGCCAACAGGAGCTCCCCCCTGAGACATCGGTCCTCATCCCGCACTCGTTCTGTCCCCCTCACTCAAAGTGGTTGGCTGTGGCGTGTACTGAAGGTGTCCCTGCCTCTACAGTTGGGTCTGCTGCTTCTCCTGTGTGTGCTTTGCTTCTTAAGACCCTCTTGTTGTGACCACCTCAACACCTTCACCACAGAGTTCGGGCCATCAATCCACCACGTGGAAGGGGACGGGCCACCCGTGTAAAATCCGACGCACTCCAACGTGTAGTTCAAATTAGTTTTAAGGAGAGAATGTTATGTGTGCTGGTTGAGGTCTGCTCCTCTCTGCCATTTGATGTGGAATGATTTAAAGTGCGTAGTTTTGATTGCATTGAGGGACAGATCTCGATCTGTGTGCCTGTATAGTTTATGTGTGCCTGTATAGTTATTATACTGTGTATAGTCATTACTTTTAAGGTAGATCAGTTTTTTCGGAAAAAGTTCAGTTGTCAATTAGTGCCATCCTTTAGTTTATTGACGGTATTTGCCTCTTTATTTTTCAGTACAATCGCAGCTGACATTGCACATAATGATGCAATATATTTATTTTAAAAGGCATTTTCTCAATCCAATGGAAAAAGTACTTTGCTCAATGAATTTTCTTACGTCCATATATACCGTTGACAAAATCACTTCGTACAACAATTGTGATGGGTTTAGTTTTTCAAATTTTGAAATCTACTCAACTTTCTTAACCTAGGAAAGATTTCCTATTTATTTTAGTGCATTTAACTGACTGATTCTTTTGTTGCTTATTTTGGTGAAAACATTTTATTGTAAACTATGTAATTAAATCTATAATGGTTTGAAATTGATTGAATATGTTAACAAAACCTTTGGTTGTAAATGAAAAATGTACAAAATATTTGTACAGGAGCAATAATGATAATAAACACAGAGCTTTCACTGGTGAACTGATAAATGTTAATAAACACTGAGCTCTCATTGGTGAACCAGTGCAACCATGTTAATTAATACAGAGCTCTCATTGGTGAACCAGTGCAACCATGTTAATTAATACAGAGCTCTCATTGGTGAATCAGTACATGTTAATAAACACCGAGCTATCTTAGCCTCATTGGTGAACCAGTGCTATAATGTTAATAAACACAGAGCTCTCATTGGTGAACCTATGCTACAATAAACACAGCTCTCATTGGTGAAACGTGCAATGCATGTTAATAAACATCGATCTATCATTGGTGAACCAGTGCAATAACCAAATTGTACCTTGCTTTCAGTGTGTTTTAATTTAAGACTCTTTAATGTGTTTCAAATAGTTACTGGAAATGGAGAGAAGGAATAAGTGGTCAGAATCTGGAATTTAGATTAAAGTTGGAACTTAGTTGTTTATTTCAGTTAATTTAAGCTATTTTATATTGTGGTGCTTCTTCACATAGTCTTCTATCTCATTTCTAACTCAGAGTATTGGTGTGTTCTGCTGTAGGATTTGCCTCACTTTTCTACTTAAGTTCTAACTAGTGTATGGTCTTAGTTTTCTAGATAACTAAATCACTAGCCTTGTTTTGTGCCTTTTCTTAAAGCACTATATATAACTAACTACCAATAAATTACCAAATTATGGAAATATAATAAATGATAGATATTTGTTACCAAGTTCCGATCTGATAAGCAGTAGAGTACTTGAATTTTTATACCATATTCATTAATAAAATCTTTTGTTGCTTTGGGTTTGAATTTCCTTCTGATTTAATCCATTTAAATGGCAAGTGCCTCATTAGAGAAAGAGGTGAATGGTAAAGAATTAGACGAGTAGGTAATGGGTGAGAACTAAGAAAGAAACGAAACTTAGTCTAACAAAATGTATCCATCCATTAAAGTTTCATTATTACAATTTTATATATAAAAGTTTCAGGAATTGGACTCAGTTGACCAATAGAATAAGTGAAGACAAAAAGCTTCAAGCAATTTAATTATTTCCATTATTAATTTAACATACTTTTCTTAGGAAATATTACTATTAGGATATTTACAGAAGGTGCAAGTTACATTTTCTACACAAGTTAGGGGCTAGAGAGACACCACTCCCCTTCTCTTCCATCAACAGACATCAGAGACCCTGAGCAACAGGAAAAAAAATGGCGGTACATCGCCACCACAAATAAAAAAATCACTTTTGTATAATAATTTATTTTGCCTTACATGAAATAAATAGATGAAGCTATTGTAGTGATTAGTGGAGGTGCCTATAATGACTATACAATTCTATCATTTATTTACATGGTGCATAATGAATATCAAGAACAGAAACAAGCAATTACTATTCATCTTTAAAAACAATAACAAGGACACCATTCCAGTTAGCATTTCCGTTCCTCTACCAGGGAAACAATAGTAGTAAAGAGTCCTAATGAATTATCCTATTCTAATTCAATAGATTGATACCAAATAAATAGTTAGGTGATTTAATTATTCTAAAATAAGCTATGATCGCATTTACCTAAACTGGCCCACTACGTGAATATTTTGAGTGATATGATGCTATTTCGCTTTCGAAAAGAGTCCACAAAAAGGTAGAAATACCCAATAGTTAGAAATATCCAAAATGTAGAAAAGAAATAATTCTTAATTTGCTTGCATGAAATTATCCGCATTAAAAAGACCTGAAAATAAATGCTTAGTAAGAACAATAAAGTGCAGCTACAGTTTCTATCCAAGGACTTCTGCCTATTTAACAAAATCAAACAAGATAACAAACTTAACTTGTCAACTATTTGACACAAAATATAAGCAGTATGTACAAATGAGACGACAGAACAACTGATAACCTCAAGAGATTATAAGGTACCTCTAACGCCATTAGCACGAGGTGCCTATCAGTAAGTACAAAGTTTGTCATCAAATAGGTAGATGAGAGTGTCTCTATATAAATTTAATGTAGAAGAAAAGAAGCTGCAATACATTTATGTAAGAAGAACGCAATGCTGACGCTGCGGTTTTTAACCGTTCAAAAATCTAAACAAACTGCCGCCATGATTGTTCTTTAAGAGATAATTTAGTAATTAATTTATTTGATGGACAAAGGGTAGCTACCTGATGTTTTTAGTGATTTATCAAAAATTGCAAAGTACATTCAACAATTACAACATTTTCTAACAATTGGCTATTCGACAAGTGAAGTCGTAACTACTGAGTAACGACAGCATTGCTTTAGTTAATCAGAGCGGTACTGAGTACATGGCGGCTACTTCAATGTGTATTTTTGTGTATAGGTAAGGATATTTCTTCTCAGGATAGTACCGTATCATCAATTAGAGGTGAAGATTCCAATCAAAGTACCTAATGAGTACCAAGGGCATCGGCCAGAAGGTTGTTCAGCTCTCGTGTGTGGGTGCGTTTGTTGCCAGTAGCTGGTGAGGCGGATACCATCCTACCGGCGTAACTGTGGGTAGAAAAAAGATATTAACAGATGGTAAACAACAAAAGAATTACAAACTCAGCGGGAAAAGTTAACCATAAAAAGATAAAGAAACAACTTTTAATGAACTAAAAAAGTAACTGAAAAAAGCAGGCAGCACAATATGTAACATCGTTAAGATGCTCCAACTTTCTATGCACAAAATGTGCTATTGATATAACTACAGGGAAATTCAAAGAAAATATAGCCATTTAAAAAGAAAGCAATGCCCATTAAACAAAATGATACACCTCTTCAACTCTCTATTTAGTAAAGGTCCCCTCCGCTCTAAAGTTTTTATCACTATTACTTGTAAGACGTTAATGGTCTTACAAGTGAAAACTATTTCAAATTTGGTTTTATAGTTTTTTTATAATTGTGATTTTTCTTCTTCTCTCCCAATTTCAAGCAAAGAAGAAGGAAGGAAGTGAAACAATAACAAAAGCTTATGAAATAGGTTAGGTTTCCTCCGAATAAAATTTAAAAAATATAATAATCACCACATAGCTAACTAATACATTTCTATCAATACAGTGCTGCAAACAAAAATGTTTTACGGAAAAAGTTAAGAATAACTTTTCTTCTCCTTGCATATAGTAATAATTTGAATTAAATTACATTTAAAATAATAAGAAACTAGAAAATTCTCAACATAGATGGCTGTATGTAGTTTGCTGTACTGCACACTTCGTGATTGTTTAATAACCTGACAGGGGGTTCCATCAATGAACTCCATGGCCTATCAATGAGTTAGTAATCTTAAATACATTATCATAAAAAACTTATTCGCAAGGAACAATATTTTTAAAACGATATTCTCAAAGTGGTAGCAACCTATTAATTTTTGACCTTCGAGATGCCACCCAGCTGATAGGAATATAATAAATGGCTACCTATGCCGTTAGCTAAATACAATTATCCTAAAAATATTACGAAGCGAATACATGATCAATTCTTTTTCGATTAAATGTGATTGTTATATAACCGTAGTTATACAAATTTAAAGCATTTCAAGAGAATTTTTAATTTAGAGTGGAGGGAACCTTAAAGAAAAAATAATTAATTCATATGCATCCACAAAAAAAGTTAACGTAGATAATTCTTAGACTAGAATGTAAAATGGAAGGCTAAGAATAATTAATTCCACTGCAAAGCAACTGATCACCTGATGGTCCTCTGACTCTGATTACTAGACACTCTCTGTCGTCTGTTGTAGTGTTGTGTCGTGCCAAACTGTTGTCTCTTGTTGTGTTCGTCTAGTGTGTTGGTAGTGTGTTTGTCTTTGTGTTTGTTGTATTCATTTTGTTGTACTCTGTTCTTTTGAGAGGGTATAATGTAGGATGTCCACTGTTCATACCACAGCTGATCTATGTCTGTCGAGTGTTCAGTTCTGTCTGGTGTAGCGTCATGTGAGTCATAAGAGTCAGTGTTATCACTGAGAGTCAATCCGAAAGAGGCAGCATGCAAAAGAATATCATGAGGTTAGTCTTAAAGTTAGGAAGCTATTTCACACTGCCGGGAAGCACTAACTCGGTCTTTTGAAACTGTTACTTTGAATGCAAGTGAAGCCACCGAACAGTTAAGCAACAATGTGCTGCAATTAACAATCGACCCTTGTATCCTTTTGCATGTGCGCGAGCGCAACAACCCCCCTGCTCTCACCTGACGTTTCTCTCATGGGCAAGAGTAGTGTTGAACCTTGGCTGCACGTAACTCCAGCAACCTGCGTTCTTGTGCTCTTCCTGTGCCCACAACAGCTTAGCGTTAGGGTACTTCTCGCACTCCTCCTTCACCAGGTCGTAGGGGAAGGGCGCGATCTGAATAGAGGGAGGTATGCATTTGGTGACTGGGTAAGTATTTTTTAATATAAATGTTCAACATAACGTGAGAAGTGGATTGAAAAAAAGGAGTGTATGTTAGTAACACCTGCTTTACCACTTTCTCCAGAGTTTTTCTGGCTCGTGATTGGGACTTCAACAATTTTTTGTTCTTTTGGATGGTAGCTATTAGAGGTTTAAAGAACGATGCATCTTTTATATATTATATAAGGACTGAAACAAATATTCCCAACTTGCGTACAATGACATTTGGCTAGTGGGACCTACATGCCACCACTAGCCAAATGAAAATATTGATAAAGTTCTTCATTGACAATCAAACTACTGAATAACAAAAATAACCAATCACAATTACTTTGTTTGGGAGATATTTCTCTTCAAACAATAAAATATACTCATAAGTACCAATAACCTCACTCACCTGTTCAATCCTCACTCACCTGTTCAATCCTCACTCACCTGTTCAATCCTCACTCACCTGTTCAATCCTCACTCACCTGTTCAATCCTCACTCACCTGTTCAATCCTCACTCACTCACCTGTTCAATCCTCGCAATGGCCACTTTTTCATCCAATCCTTCACCAGCTTTTCTGGCTGCTGTCAAGTCGTAGTAGACTTTACCGGTGCAGAACACGAGTCTCTCTACTGACGAAGGGTCTTGAGCAGCTACACCTTCCTCGGGAATCATTCTGCACAGGAACAGAAAAATAAGTTAGGAATAGGTTGCTATTGGAATATCATCACCAGACCATAGATAACATTGGTATACAATTCACAAAGACAATGTCAACTTCTACCAAATCTTTCTAAAGAAATAACTATAACTAATCATTTAATCTCTTTTGGTCATTAACCTCTTGAATTCTGTTCCCTCGACCATGTCGTCAAAGCTGCTCCTGACTTCCTTGTGTCTGAGGAGAGACTTGGGGGTGATGAGGATTAGGGGCTTGCGGAAGGGAAGTAGGATCTGCCTCCTCAGGATGTGGAACAAGTTGGCAGGTGTGGAGCAGTTAGCCACCTGTAATGGAAGGTAGTGAGTACTTAACTGCAGATATAGTCACCTTATTTTCATAATCTATCGAGGTAGTTATTATCTAGCTACATATTAACAAGACATTAAATATTAAATAGGCGTTAGATTGAAAATAACAATTCCCAATGCAGTTGTTTGAACATCATTCTGAATCTGAGGTGCTCGGCATTATTTAGAGAAATGCATTAACTAAATGTGAACACACACCAGGGTTCTACTTTAGGGACTATCCTATTTTATAAAATAATTAAGAGTATTTGTTTGTGGACAATAACTACTATATTTCATTTTTTCTTCAAAACATCCAAGATATAATTCTCGAATTCAATGATGAATTGATGTGGGTTTAAGTAAGACTACAATCGAACAAGTAAGACTACAATCGACCAAGTGAGACTTTAATCGACCAAGTGAGACTACAATCGACCAAGTGAGACTACAATCGACCAAGTGAGACTACAATCGACCAAGTGAGACTACAATCGACCAAGTGAGACTACAATCGACCAAGTGAGACTACAATCGACCAAGTGAGACTACAATCGACCAAGTGAGACTACAATCGACCAAGTGAGACTACAATCGACCAAGTGAGACTACAATCGACCAAGTGAGACTACAATCGACCAAGTGAGACTAAAATCGACCAAGTGAGACTACAATCGACCAAGTGAGACTACAATCGACCAAGTGAGACTACAATCGACCAAGTGAGACTACAATCGACCAAGTGAGACTACAATCGACCAAGTGAGACTACAATCGACCAAGTGAGACTACAATCGACCAAGTGAGACTACAATCGACCAAGTGAGACTACAATCGACCAAGTGAGACTACAATCGACCAAGTGAGACTTTAATCGACCAAGTGAGACTACAATCGACCAAGTGAGACTACAATCGACCAAGTGAGACTACAATCGACCAAGTGAGACTACAATCGACCAAGTGAGACTACAATCGACCAAGTGAGACTACAATCGACCAAGTGAGACTACAATCGACCAAGTGAGACTACAATCGACCAAGTGAGACTACAATCGACCAAGTGAGACTACAATCGACCAAGTGAGACTACAATCGACCAAGTGAGACTACAATCGACCAAGTGAGACTACAATCGACCAAGTGAGACTACAATCGACCAAGTGAGACTTTAATCGACCAAGTGAGACTTTAATCGACCAAGTGAGACTACAATCGACCAAGTGAGACTACAATCGACCAAGTGAGACTACAATCGACCAAGTGAGACTTCAATCGACCAAGTGAGACTACAATCGACCAAGTGAGACTACAATCGACCAAGTGAGACTACAATCGACCAAGTGAGACTACAATCGACCAAGTGAGACTACAATCGACCAAGTGAGACTACAATCGACCAAGTGAGACTACAATCGACCAAGTGAGACTACAATCGACCAAGTGAGACTACAATCGACCAAGTGAGACTACAATCGACCAAGTGAGACTTTAATCGACCAAGTAAGACTACAATCGAACAAGTAAGACTACAATCGAAACAAGACAATGAACTAAGAAAGACTAGAAAGGGCGTAAGGCTGCACTCACAATCCAGTTGATGTCACTCAGTTGTCTGATGGTGAGGTCAGAGAAGGCTGGCATGATATCGGGGTCATCTGATGTCATTTGTAGGAACCTCTCCACTCTAGCAGAGGAATGCTCTGGACCCTGAAAAAGACAGACACTACTTAAAACACACCAACTAGGTACTATAAACACAAGAGAATCATTTAGAGGGGTAAAACATTGAGAAATTGTATATCTTCAGATAATTGTAATTGCTTAAATGAGTTCTTATGTTCCAGTATAACATGTTATATGGATATAAATTTCAGAAGCTTTCTTAAGGAAAACTTCATCTTTCCTTACGGGGAAACAAAAATATTTACTTGGGGGGGGGGGGGGGGGGGTTAACTTCAGATCTACAAGGTATAGTATAGTAAGTGATTAATCTATCTAGTTCATTTGAAGGGGTCTAACTTCTGCTTCGGAACCAAAGGCCATATCGCTGATATTAAAAGAAAATAAGTACAATGAACTGTAATAAGAAGTTGGGAAAGGAAGTGGTTTAACTATGATCTACGTCACCTCACACCAGTTACTCACCATTCCCTCCATTCCATGAGGCAGTAGCAGCACCAGGCCACTCTGTCTGATCCACTTGCTCTGACCAGAGGACAGGAACTGGTCAATGATGCACTGCGCTGTGTTGTTGAAGTCTCCAAACTGAGCCTCCCAGCACACCAGCGCATTGGGGTTAGTCATGGAGAAGCCTAACTCAAAGCCCAGCACAGCGTACTCCGAGAGGGAGGAGTTGCACACTGTGTAGATGGCTTGGTCTGGGTAGAGGTTAGCCAACACGTTGTACTTGGACTTGTCAACCTGAAAAGTACACCATCACAGTAATCAACTGGTAATGACCTTTTTTAGGTCTTCCTCTATTAGAAAACTATAGCTACTTTGATTTACCAACACTAAGAGGAATGCTTTAATACAATCACAATATTCAGGATGGCAAATGCAACGAGAGAAATTGATTACTCTGTTGAAATCACTCAAACAGCAATATCTTGCCATCAAAATCAGAGGGTATGAGAAATCAATTAGCCGAAAAAGTCAGGAATGCAAATAACAGTCAGTAGCAAGTCAGCACAAAGTGAATTGCAATTTAATCCATGCAGGAGGTATAGTTTGAAGGCGAATTAATAGAAATCTCCATTAGCAAACTATCGAATAAGAAACTGGGCATAGAATGCACTCCAACAACTAACCAAAGCTTTGTGTCAATGGCAGCAAAAAGTATTATAGCAGAAGGAATATCAAAAACTAACAGCTCTGCGACTAAAAACGAATTGGATGATTAATTTAACAACACTCATTCGGATTGAAACAAATTGAAGAAGAAGAGTTTGAGGTGACATTAATTAGAATTTCTCTTCCCTCAGTGCATTGGCCAATAGAATGAGTGGTGGGCGGAAGAAGGTTTGTTACAAACACACACACATACACCCAGTCTTCGTATTCGATACTCAGCACAAGATATTCTGGTAACATCTGTCAACTGAAAAAGATTAGACTGCCACAGCTAACCACAGTTACTCTGTTGCATTCTTGTTAGCTACTTCGGTTTCTTTAATTCAAAAGATACTCGTCAAAATCAGTAAAAAAATAGAAGAGTAATAGAATATGTAAGTGGAGCAGTTTATATGCATTAAGAATACAGGAAACAACAAAGTGAGTGGCGGTGCTTGGCATCTAACTATTCGGTTGCCAGACAGTGCCATGACATCTGGTTGATAACACGCACTAGCATTGGGAGTAACTTTACCTCAATGAGGTCTGACTCGCTCTCTTCAGTTACAACAGGAGACTCTTCCTCTAAAACTGTAGACTCTCTACTGACTAAGGAAGTAGTTGAATTATTTTGCAAGCTACCATCTACGAGACTGGATGCACCACCATGCACTAGGTTATTAGCACTAGTTGCTAAATTACTATCTTGACTAGTATGACCCTTACTAGAGTATTGAGTGTTAACTTTGACCTTAGAGCTAGTGTCATTTAGTGACGAGTATTCATTACTATGTACAGAGTCTGAATTAACAGAACATTTCTTTGCACTTCTATTACTTCTGACACTACTTCTGAAAGCTGGATAATGTTTCTTGGCTTTAAAATGAAAATTTTCGTCCACGAATTCTAGTCGACTGTAGACACTGTTAGAAGTGTAAAATCTTTCACAACTGTCAATGCTAAGGAAATTGTCAGATCCTTCACTTCTACTGTCCTTCCTATGTCTGTACCAATAGTCATCATCCATGCTATCATCATTATTCCACACCTTCTGGTGGTGGAGAATGTGATGTCTGTGGGAGAAGGTACCACGCTCCACATCTTGTCCCGATAGTCGCACATGCACTCCCTCCTTCAGCAGTGAGCCGATAGCTAGCGCCTCTCCTAGTGCCCAGTCAATCTCTCTCTGCTCCACCATCTCCATTCTGTCTGTTGGAGTCACGGAATAAAACATTATTAATTGGAACTAGAGAGGCAATCGAGTTAAATTATCATTTTTAGCCGAGAAATTATTAAAACAGAGTGTTAGTCATAATCTAGGACCACTTTTTTCTACACAATGTGGTTTCCCAAATGTAAATAATTGTTCACTAGCTCCCGAAAATAGTAATTAGTTACTTTGGCCCTCATATACCTCTGTCACTATTCTCAGTGTAAATCACTCACTCTTTAGCATCTTGTCAATGCCCCTGTGAACAACAAAGTCACTTGCATTGGGAGGTGGCTGAGAAAACCTTTTGCCGATGTGTCTCAGAGTGTCTTCGTGGATTCCTGAAAAGCAAAAGAAATGCATGAGATATAATTAATTTGCATCAGATTATTCACAAACTGTACAATTATTTAAAAATAACTATAAAAATGGGGATTAATACACAAATAGCTACTGCATCTTAAACTATTTGGGACAAGCACCAGTGACAGCACTCACAGATGGTACTTGGAGGAAAATGAAGCATACGAGTCTACATAACACAATGACTTAAGTCCTCATAGTTGAAAAGTTTACACTACTGCTATCCTCTAAAACTAAAAAAGCATTAAAAATTATAAACATGGTTACAATAGAAAAAAGACTATACATAATCAATAGCTATTACATAAGAAATGTTAGATGAAAAGATATAGAAACTTTTGCGCTAGAGTTGATAATGTATTCCCCTACAATCTACAACATCTTAGTCACCGTGGCTTTAATTTATCACAAACAAAACAGATGACTGTCGAGCTAAACAGAGCTTCAGTGCAAGAATATAAGGCAGATTACGGTGCATTCCCACCTGTTTTTAGAAGTTTGAGGGGGTCTTTGCCTTCGAAGAATCCAGACCAAGGAGAGTCTAGCCAATGTTTGTTGAAGACCTGCGTCTCTTTCTGTGCATTGACCATAGCGTCCTCTAGGATACGGTCATACTTCTCCTTCACTTCCTGTTGTGAAACATTTAAACATTATAAATGGTAGGTTGCTGATGGTGACAGACTAGAGACTAGGCAAACAATTACCATGTAACAGTTTGCACTTATCTAACACATGACCCATCTATATATTTTCAATCTCATTGAAATTGAAGAGGCTAGAGGATAAATATCTAATTTATCAAAATGACATTAAGATATTAATTGACGAGTCTGTAAGATTCTGAGACAGAAGAACGAAAATACACTTTTTAAAATATACACAATTTTTTTTAAAGGTAGGCCTGTATACTTGTAGTTATAAAATCTTCAGACCGGTTTGGTATTTGAAGTTAATTATTTTGTGACTTTGAAATAAAACAGTGTCATTGTATATTTCCCTTCTGCTCGAATGTTTGTGGTTTTAGAATGGTTGTTTGACAATAATATTTATTGCTTCAAGAGAGTGAATAAGACTTTCAAACTCTGTTACATGTAATGCATTTGGTGAGGGTAATTAACCACCTACTGTTTTCTCTAGGCCAGAGGTTTTCTGTGGTTTACTTTATAGAAATAACGAGCTCTTGAGGTTTCATGTATCCTAACAGATTTCAAGTTTGATGTTTCTTTTCTGTGAGAAAGTAATTAGTTTAGTCGGAAATATAGGAGGAGTTATTTTTGAATTGGTCAGTTTCTATTAGTTGAGGGTAGAATTAGGGACAGCCTACAGGAGGGTTGAGAACCAATCGGAATTGGAGAAGTGAGATCAGCGGAACTTAAGTTTGGATTTAGGTGGAGTTTTAGATGAATCTGGGGAGTATATAAGCGGTGGATTGAGATTATGAGTGCTACTCTGTCTGTCGTCACTCTCTGCTTACAAGAGTGTCTTAAGTAGTTTACCGGTCTGGATAAGACCCCGGCGGGGTGAAGTCTTCTCTCACCCCAGCCTTAGGTGACCATCGCAGGACTTAGTCGATGAAGATCTCCGCCCGTCATAGTGGTGGAGATAGGATCCTTAGAAAGTGACTGAATCTTGTAATTCAATGGATCCCAGCAGCAGAGGTTGTATTCTTTACGGCAGAGTCGAAGCCAAATGAGACAGGATGTGGGAACCAAGAACTGAAGTCTATTGTAGAATAACTTCTGACGTTGCAGAACAACTTCTCATGTTGCAGAGCAGACATTCAATAAGCAGTAGGAGTCTGAAACCAGAGTCACCATCATCGTACCGAGATTTGCACGAGTTGTCGTCCACGTCCATTGACAAAGTTCCAGTGGAGGACTTCAGCTGTTCCCAATACCCTATTACAGTGGTTCCGAAGAGTTTCCAGCTGCACCTACTCCATTAGAAACTCAGTAACCCCACCCGTATTCCCTCAGTGATTGTGTCAGTGTTTATTTGTGAAAAGTATACTCTCAACCTCCAAAGCTTGACCCATTTTGTAAGTTAAACTCCTCCATAGGTAGAAATTTGATTAATTGAATTAAATGTACGATGTATATGTAGGATTTACTATTTCACGAACCTTTTGTCTGATCGATTACTTAATTAGAGTACACCTAATTTAAACTATGACTGTGTTTTATTTAACCTTGTTATTTTGGTACGATATTTGATTTGATGCTATTTAATGAAGTGAAGATATTGATGATTATTATTGACAAGTAACGTAAACAGTAAATTAAACAAATTGATTATTCTTTCTAGGGAGAATCGTAACCACGTAATCAAATGCCCGCTCGGCACTAATTAATAACCACGCTACCATGTGAAAGAAAGAACTTAACTACTGGAAATATTGAATATGAATATTGAAATAAAGAAATGCCCATACGGCAGAAATAAGAAACACCCCCCCCCCCCTCAGGGAGGACCCCGAACATACATTGGTGGCCTAGCGTTGGGATAATCAATTTGTCTTGTGTTGCAAATCGTACCAGAAAACAAGGAACATAGGTTGATTTATTTTCATTTCATTGTATTGTATTGTAGAATGTTTTGTCTTTATTTCTTATATTAGTGATGTGTAATTCTTTTTGATGTTGTAATAATTTGAGGGATATTAAGTCATTGCAAAGTTAGGTCCCGAATAGAAGGGCAGGGAATATAATTCAGAGGTACAGATTGTTGGAATGGCAGAGGTAATTAATAGAAGTAAATACTTATATTATTGTGTAGGTAGAGTCAGGACTTTAGAGAACTCAGTCAAATATGATATTAGTAACCGAAGTAGTACTTGTGGAAGGAGGTTAGGTATGCGGAATAGCGACAATACTTTATATCACCGTAGAGAAGCTTAGGGACGCCTAATGTTTCAACTAGTGGTGTTATTGATGATACATGTCATTAGGATACTATATACGGGAATTTAAAGTTCTTGCAAGTTAGTTTGAGGGTAGGTAACTGTATTTCCAAGGAATATTTAGATTTGACTATCAACTAGGATAGGTAATGGATATTAGGGATAACTGATAACTGCGTATTGATATATGAATTAATTGATCACTAATTTGATATAGCAATTTACCCGAGGGTCCAGTTGCAACTTTCAAAGGTTGTATTCTTTATTGTTGGATTATCAGAATATCTATGACCCCATTGTGAGATAGGGAGGTTCAGAACCGTAGATTTTTAATAGTCGAGCGTAGCCAGGGATAGAAGGTATTTTGAGATACGGAAAATGGTCTAGAATAGAGGGAGGTATTTTGAGGAATTACCTAGAGTAGAGACAGGGATTTGAGGAAGCCTGAGATTGAGGCAGAGATTTTGAAGAGTCAGTAATAGCAAAGATAGACAGAGGCAAATGATGAATTATCGGGCATATGAAGTTGAATTGAATCTCTCTGGAGTAGTATTGAAGTGTACACTTAAATAATGGAAAGTCCATATGGTGGAGGAGAGCACAACTATATATAATAGGAGTTGATTGCATACCTCAGGTCGTGTCCCTCAACTGTAAAGAAGTATGAGGAGGTTGAATTTGTTATGACTGGTGCCGTCTTAATTTCATTAATCCTACTGGCCAATTTATGGTTTTTGTAATTAATTGCTTTCGGGCACGGTTATCGTGAAAACGATATTCCTACGGGATGCCAAGATGCGTCAACTGTTTTGGGCAAGTGAAGCTAGCTTGCAGTGTTACGACCGGTTGAAAGGTAATAGAGACCTTGTTGATTTTAGACTCAGAGATGATTGCAAACTAACGAAGAAAGTTATGTGGAGCCCAGTGCCTAGTTTTCTCAGAGAAATAGAGAAGTTGCTAAATAACAATAGAAAGGGAATTTTTGATATTAGAATAGTGATGGGATAGTTCAGAAATAGGGAAGTTACTTAAGGACCAGAGGATAGGTACAGTTAGTGGTACTCAGGCGTAGGGAACCAATTTAATGGTGCAGATGTTATTGGGAAAGATGAATAGTGGTGAAGTTAACCACAGGTTGTAAACAGAAGTTAGACTTGTTTCGTATTTGAAGGGACTGACAGGAAATTACTAATTAGTGAGAAATTTATTGTGAGCTATGAAGGAAACTTCAATTTTGAGAATTGATTAAAGTAAAGTAAATTATGAATCTTTAATCCAAACATTTAAATTAAATTAGGATAAAATTGTAACTCATTTATACCTTTTTAATCTTAAGATAATTATGTAATTAATTTTAAGATGGTCAGACGAAGGTTCGTTAGGTAGGCTAGCTTTAATATGTAATGAGCACTATTTGTAATATTATGCATTTGCATTGTAAGAAATAATCCATGGAGGAATTTCTATTGTAATGAAATTGGATTATAAAAATGGAGGCACCTATGTAATTTCTGTCATTGGTAGACATGAAGAATTATTGAAATAGGAACAGAGAATTGGAAAAGGAATTTGATAAGTTCATTGTCATTTTGAATCAATGATTTTTAAAATGTGTTTGACAGATATATGGAGATGGGTCAGAGATAAAGAATTGTCATTATCGGAATTGGTTGAGAAAAATTTATAATTATTGAACAAGTACAAGTTTTGAAGCGGAAAATGTGTTCATGATATTTAAATAATATTGTGCTTAAATGTAGGTAGAGTTACAATAAGGAAGGTGTCATTGTAGTTTGACAATTAGCGTACGCTCATTTAGTTTAAGGTAATTTTTAAGGATAAATAATTTAAGGATATTTTTCTCCATTGTAATAATAATATTGTCACGACTCGAATAATATTACCCACATAGAATTCATATTTGTTTGAACAAAGAATTATATTGATTAATTTGTTTTTGGTGATATTGTGTTGCTTCTGATTTTATTATTTTTTGTATTAAATAATATTGTGTTTTGATTTTGGAAATAATTTTGATACTAGGATGCTATTATTTTGGGACAAATTTTTTTTTTGTAATGATTTGATTTCTAATGAGCACAAGGGAAGTGTGTATTCGTAAACGTCTGATGGCCGAGGCTTACCGTTTTCTATGAATATTTCTACTTAACTTTGAAGGGAGTACCAAGATAAATTGTAACGTACATGCAGTCTGATGAAGAACCAGGGTAATTTTTTTTTTCGGTCTGAATATTTTTTCCACAGAGGGGGTTATGTATACTTGTAGTTATAAAATCTTCAGACCGGTTTGGTATTTGAAGTTAATTATTTTGTGACTTTGAAATAAAACAGTGTCATTGTATATTTCCCTTCTGCTCGAATGTTTGTGGTTTTAGAATGGTTGTTTGACAATAATATTTATTGCTTCAAGAGAGTGAATAAGACTTTCAAACTCTGTTACATGTAATGCATTTGGTGAGGGTAATTAACCACCTACTGTTTTCTCTAGGCCAGAGGTTTTCTGTGGTTTACTTTATAGAAATAACGAGCTCTTGAGGTTTCATGTATCCTAACAGATTTCAAGTTTGATGTTTCTTTTCTGTGAGAAAGTAATTAGTTTAGTCGGAAATATAGGAGGAGTTATTTTTGAATTGGTCAGTTTCTATTAGTTGAGGGTAGAATTAGGGACAGCCTACAGGAGGGTTGAGAACCAATCGGAATTGGAGAAGTGAGATCAGCGGAACTTAAGTTTGGATTTAGGTGGAGTTTTAGATGAATCTGGGGAGTATATAAGCGGTGGATTGAGATTATGAGTGCTACTCTGTCTGTCGTCACTCTCTGCTTACAAGAGTGTCTTAAGTAGTTTACCGGTCTGGATAAGACCCCGGCGGGGTGAAGTCTTCTCTCACCCCAGCCTTAGGTGACCATCGCAGGACTTAGTCGATGAAGATCTCCGCCCGTCATAGTGGTGGAGATAGGATCCTTAGAAAGTGACTGAATCTTGTAATTCAATGGATCCCAGCAGCAGAGGTTGTATTCTTTACGGCAGAGTCGAAGCCAAATGAGACAGGATGTGGGAACCAAGAACTGAAGTCTATTGTAGAATAACTTCTGACGTTGCAGAACAACTTCTCATGTTGCAGAGCAGACATTCAATAAGCAGTAGGAGTCTGAAACCAGAGTCACCATCATCGTACCGAGATTTGCACGAGTTGTCGTCCACGTCCATTGACAAAGTTCCAGTGGAGGACTTCAGCTGTTCCCAATACCCTATTACAGTGGTTCCGAAGAGTTTCCAGCTGCACCTACTCCATTAGAAACTCAGTAACCCCACCCGTATTCCCTCAGTGATTGTGTCAGTGTTTATTTGTGAAAAGTATACTCTCAACCTCCAAAGCTTGACCCATTTTGTAAGTTAAACTCCTCCATAGGTAGAAATTTGATTAATTGAATTAAATGTACGATGTATATGTAGGATTTACTATTTCACGAACCTTTTGTCTGATCGATTACTTAATTAGAGTACACCTAATTTAAACTATGACTGTGTTTTATTTAACCTTGTTATTTTGGTACGATATTTGATTTGATGCTATTTAATGAAGTGAAGATATTGATGATTATTATTGACAAGTAACGTAAACAGTAAATTAAACAAATTGATTATTCTTTCTAGGGAGAATCGTAACCACGTAATCAAATGCCCGCTCGGCACTAATTAATAACCACGCTACCATGTGAAAGAAAGAACTTAACTACTGGAAATATTGAATATGAATATTGAAATAAAGAAATGCCCATACGGCAGAAATAAGAAACACCCCCCCCCCCCTCAGGGAGGACCCCGAACATACAGGCCTAGCTACAATTAAAATGTTCATTTTTATAGTGTAAATGGACAACAAGAACAAAATATCGTTTTCAAAAATGATTTCACTTGAAAGTTAGTTAGTCTGATCTGCTTAATAAACCTAAATATAGCCTAGCTACATAAAAAAATATAAAATTCATTCAATTTATCCCTTCATATTCATAAAATTTCTAATTTAATCACTTGATATTCTTTAAATTTTTAATTTAATCACTTCATATTCATTAAATTTTCAATTTAATCACATCGTATTCATTAAATTTTTAATTTAATCACATCATATTCATAAAATTTTTAATTTAATCACTTTATATTCATAAAATTTTTAATTTAATCACTTCGTATTCATAAAAATTTTAATTTAATCACTTGATATTCATTATATTTCAAATTTAATCACTTCGTATTCATTAAATTTCTAATTAAATCACCTCATATTAATTAAATTTTTAATTACGAAAGTTACATATCAGCAATGAAAAAAATCGTTCATATTTTTTAAAAATCTGATGATAGATTATTATTTGAATAGGAAAAGTAGTTTTCAGACATACACATTTTATTGAACATAACTATTCTGCATAATAAGAATAATCGCAATGAGTTAACCATTGCAACCCTAATTAGTTCATTGAATGTACCCACCTTAACCTCCGTCTCATCTGTGACTTTCTCATCAATGAGTTGTTTGGCGTAAATGTCAACCACAGGCTTCAGGTTCCTAATCTTGGAGTACATGAGGGGCTGGGTGAACATGGGCTCATCCACCTCGTTGTGACCGTTGCGACGGTAACACACCAAGTCAATCACCACATCCTTGTGGAAGGTATTGCGCCACTCTGCCGCTACGTTACACACGTGCATCACTGCTTCAGGATCATCGGCGTTCACGTGGAATATCGGGGCATTCACCACTCGAGCAACATCTGAAGAAGAGTGAACGTGTGTTAGCTTGTTTCTACTAGACTAGGATGTCTACTTTAAAGGTTACTAATGTAGTAACAAAGTTCTACCTGATACACGAGGTAAAAAGTTCTAATAGCAAGTTACTGGCACATTAACAGGTAATCTAAGTAGGTATAATTGATTAATCAGAAGTTCTAGAAAAGTAAAAAGCTAGCAATGAATAACTGGCTTATCCAAAGCTGTCTAAGAGAAGTTGCCTACCGTGATCGTATGGGTAACATTTGCAGCTATCATTATTCATTCTATCAATTCTCAAAAATGTATTTATGCGCAATAACTTTAATGCGTCTCACATGAATCACATTAATACAACCAATAACTTTATAGGCATTTACCTGTCTGTATGATTTTACGAATTAGTTAACATGGAAATATAAATAAATACTTCCACTTGAATTTAATTAAGATAATTTGGCATTTGAAAACTTTTACGTTGAGGTTTTCAGTCAATTTCAGCAGAAACATTTTCTATTCGGACAGTAAATATTAAGAGTTGAGAAAGGGAGGAAGAACAGTGAAGTGGTTAGTTTTTTCCTAACCTGTACAGTAGGGAGAGGATCTGGAGTGTCTGGGGTCAGTGGTGAAGCCGATCTGGTTGTTGCAGACTATGTGCACTGTGCCATGAGTCGTGTACTCTGGTAGATCTGACAGATGGAATGTCTCATACACAATGCCTTGGCCTGAGAAAGCTGCGTCGCCGTGCAGAAGAATGGACAGCACCTAGAGAGAGCAAGGTTAATGTAGTCCTTTACACACCTACCAAAGGTGAAAGGGAATAGTCGGTTAACTCACCTTATTTCCCTCGGAGTCACCATGGTAGAACTGTTCAGCACGCGTCTTGCCCTGGACCACAGGGTCCACCGCCTCCAGATGGGAGGGGTTGGCACAAATAGCAAGTCGGATGTTCTTGTTGGTGACTCTGTTGAGTCTCTCTTGGTACGTACCAAGATGGTACTTCACGTCTCCTGAGAAAGAAAACACAAGGAGTGAACACTTGCTGTCAGGCGTGAATTCCTTTTACAAACAAACACGTGGGTATGCCACTATAAGCTAAAAGCCTAAATCAAATACCTGAGCCTTCGTCAGCACTCTCCAGACCGGCAAACTGTGTGAAGATGTGTTCCAGGGGTTTGCGACAGACATTGGCAAGCACATTGAGTCTACCTCTGTGAGGCATACCCATCACAAATGACTCAACACCAAGGGATGTGCTGCGGTCTATCACCTACAAACACAAAAGGTATACTTAACAATCAGGCTGTATATATATATAATAATTTCTTTTAATTTCATTGGAGAAAAAACTCAATTTTGTTTCTCTCATAACAAATTTATGGGTAATAAACACTTCAGTTTTCTCAACTGCTCAACTATTTTAGGAAAATGAACTAGGTAGCCATTTCCTGTAGCTACTCAAACAAAATGGGCTTCTGTACAATAATTCAATTCTCTGTTTACTTGTCTATACCCCTAAAATGACAAACTAGCTACCTGTTTCATAGCGGGAATGAGGATCTCGCAACCCTCCAGTCCAAACCTCTTCTCAGACACGAATTTCTTGGCAAGGAAAGCCTCGAAGCCGTGAGAGCGAGTCAGTCTCGCTAGGAGTAACCTCTTCTGCTCCTTGTCCATCTGCATGATGCCTGGAGTCTCGAACTTCTTTCTGATCCAATTGCACTGTTCCAGTGAGTTGATGAACATGAACTCAACACCTAAAATGGTGAATGGTTTAGAATAGCTCTGAGACTAAAGGACCGTACACACGCAGGGTTTTTTAAGTCTTTCCATCAGACTTTTTACTAAGCTCCTCCTACTTTTTGAATGAGACTTTTAAATTTTTTTAAAATGGTATAAATATTATTTATTTCAGTTGGTATCCATGATACCTGCAGATTTCTTCTCAAATAATTCAAAAGTCTCATTTAAAAAGTAGGAGGAGCTTAGTAAAAAGTCTGATGGAAAGACTTAAAAAACCCTGCGTGTGTACGGCCCTTAACAGGTGACAGCAAATAGGTACAGGTACTCACCAATGGAGCCACAGTAGGCATTCTCCAGACGAGCGATGATATCCTTAAGGGGGAGAGACTTCTCCTTGCCTCCAATGAAGGTAGACTTGGGTAGTTTGAAGGACTTGAACATATCACCTTCATCTAAAGTTGGTTAGGGCACAGTAATGAGTTAGTGTCTAGATGGAACTTCTAATCTTAGCAAATGAATCGGAGATTATTAAAACTGAAGTAAAAACACTCATATTTCATTACAAAGTTATTTAAATATCTGATCTTAAAACTTCATAGGAATCTTCTATTATTAAGAGAGATGACATTTTTTTTAATCTTTCACTCATTTTAACATATAAATGTCTTAAGAAGAAGCATGTCAGTGAGTCAAATATTTGAGGATCATTTTCTCCAAACAACACCATAAGAATAGAGTTGTTAGAACTTAATAATTCGAACAGTTATTATATTGAAGTAAATACTATGAAGTTTTTAAATCTCAGTTGATAAAGGTTTACCTTAAGTTACACCTTATGCTTTGTGATGACAGTCATCAGATGATATGTGAAGGGTATGGAGTGTTAAATTAGAGTGAGCATTGCAATAAATAGAGGTGTGATATAACAGGAGAGTGAACCTAGCTTGGCGTGGTTAGCAGTGCAGAAAATGTGATTTAGTTGTAAAAGAGAAAAATGGATAAGGCTTAGAGAATGGCAAGAGGTTTGAAAAATAGATAGAAAAACAAAGTAGTTGATGCCAAAAAGTTGTTTCAGATAATATTTCACTTGTGTTCAAGAACTTGAAGTAAATAGAAACGTTATAAATATCATCATAAAATATTGCCTTTTACAATAAAAGAATAGTAATTAAAAATAGTTATTCACAAAACTATATAATTAGTTATTAGACAGATATTATATAGATAAATAGTAGCTATTTACAAAAGTAACAAATTAAAAAGAAACTAATTACTGAACATAGACAACCCTACCCAAAAGGAAAAATGCTAAATTCCAACCCTCAAAACCCGGTAGTTCAACCATCACCCAAACTTATAAATAAGGTAGAGAAGTAGAACATAAGAACATGCCATTGCCTAGTAACTGCACTAGTGTCTCCTCCAGAGTAACTTACTGAAGTGCTTCATGTAGTTTCGCACCACTAGTTCCTTGACGTCTTTTCTGTCGTAGTTACTAATTCCTAGTGGATCTATCGTAGCGATGCTGTGTCCTCGTATCTGTCGATGTGTGTGAATGTAGAGAGGGGCACCTAGTAGCACTCTGCGCACTAGTTACACATTTAACTAGTAGTTACACTTTGCAAACACTAGGCAGGTAACTTTAACAAATACTCCTATTTCCTAATTTCACTTGCAAGGGCAGAGGTCAAACTTGAATTCATTTTGAAATTGTAACTCATTTCGTTCAAGTAAATATTATAGAAATGAAGGAAAATATGAACATCACATCTAATAAAAGTTACAAGACATAAATACAAGAGACTGTTCTCCACATCAATAAATCAAGTGTCCTAGAGAGTAATATAGCAAATACACCAATAGAACACACACTAATAAAGAACATTCATAGACACCAATAAATTAGCCTGCCACTCACTTCAAGATATAGAACATACAAAGAATAACAACAACAAAGACATTTTCTACTCACTAAGAAGAATTAACTAGAACAGAGAAGTTAAGCTATAGACTTAACAACTACCAACAGAGAAGTAAGAACTATAACAGCTAAGAGAGAATAACCATGCTACACAAACCTGCAGTTGACCCCTTCTCTGTGCCTCAGTTTGAATTACTTACGACATAGCATTGTAAACCACAGAATAGATACATGAATGACTTAGTGGAGATGAACAAAATAGCTATTAACAGAAAAAAAATTCTGAAGGAGACTATGGTCATATTTAGAGTACACTGACTGATCTATATTAAATTAAACTACATTATTAGATCTAAATTATACTACATTTTTAGATCTAAATTAGACTACATTATTAGATCTAAATAGACTACATTTTTAGATCCAAGAGAAGTGCAGCACTAATACAATGGTTAACGGAGCGTCAAAGAAAACACAAAGAACAGTCTTTCGTTAGTCAAAGTCTAACTAATGGTAGTCGAAGGTGCGTTAGATCAAACTCTATCAACACGGCTAATATCTACGTTAGTGGGAAAAACTTTAGCAATGAAAGGGATTGATGTAGAGGACAGTAAAATAAGAAGAGCGATGAGTTATGCATGGGTGAGATGAAGTCACACGGTGTCAGACCTTACCTATGGTGTCAAGGTGTGCCCTGACCACCTCTCTGCCTGCCACAGTTCTTCCAAGGCAAGCCTCACGGTAAATACCAAGGGGGTCCAAAGCAGCGGCCAGATGACCACGGGCCTAAACGTTACAACATAGACACACGTACAGACTCTAACTAGGTGAGTTAGTCTCTAGAACACTGCTGATGATGTCTAATGTACACCTAGTACAGATCTCTTACCAAGTCCAACTACAGTCTTACAAATACTTCAATAGAACTTAAATCACAAGATTTAGATTTAAAATCAGTAGAATGAACCAACTTCAAAAAGTCAGAAAAATAATTAATTTGAATTGATTAAATTAAAGATTAACGAATGTAATTCTAGAAATGATGGATTCGGTAGAAAAAAGAGATTATTTTTACTAACTACTAAAGTAGGATCACTAGTTCTTTCATTGGACATGATGAGCAGGTAGGTACTACTATTTCTACCTACGTAACAATCATCGAAGCATACCAATCATTGCGGCAGAGAAAGCATCGAAAGTGAACAGTAGTGTGAAGGGATATTAATAAAGTGACATTGGATAACAATTGAGATCAGAAATATTGAATTTAAAAAAATAGTGACTAAACTAGCAATATTAATTCTTGATGTCGACACTACTGTTCCAAGTTCTTTATAAATCTCTCTCCCAATTTTACACACACTACTTTGCACAGTAAAGTGCAAGCTACCTCCACAGTAGCTACTAGCTATAGGAGTTACAACAAATACCTGCAGTAGAGGCAGTAGGGAGTTAAAAGAGAAGAGTACAGGATAGTATGGATTTGAAAGATTTAAAGAGAAATAACTAGAAAAATAATAGTGAGGATTTGAAAGATTTAACCCTTTCGCTAACGTTGGATTAATATGTCCCAAATATTCATTGAGCAATTTGTCCCAATGGTGTTTATCGGTGGGTATTTGGTACCTATTTCACTCTATTTTCTATTAGCTTATATTTTTTCTGCTTATTTGTTCAAATAGATAAATAATTACATTATTACAGTACATATATTATGTTTATATGTACTGTAATAATGTTTTTTTATTTGATACAATAAAATTAAATAAATCAATATTTGTTCTCAAAGAAATGTTCCATTCAATACTATAGGCATGTATGGAAAAATAATCAGGTAGTGAAAGGGTTAAGAATAATAATTAGATAGCAAGGATTTGAGAGATTTAAGAGAAATATCTAGGAAAGTAATCGATAGTAAGGATTAGAAAGAAGAGTCCAGGGAAATATTCTCTAAAGTTCAAGTGCCCATATGAGTAAGACATAGAGTGGTAACTAAAGCTACTATTACAATGACAAACTGACTACACAAACCAACAGCTAAATAGTAAGAGAAATAGTGTCTAAATCACATGCTGGGCATATCTCACACTCTTGAAACTCACTAACCATACCTCTGGCAACAAACATAACGCTAGTTCTAGCTCAAACATAACGCTAGTTCTAGCTCAAACATAACGCTAGTTCTAGCTCAAACACTCACTGTAAATAATTGCAGTGTAAGTACTAAGCACTCACTGTAAATACTTGATATAGTGTGTAGTGTACTCACTCAGGATATCGTATGAGAGATAATACATGTATAGTCGATTCCACAGTATAATTAACTGCTAACAACTGAACGCTGAGTAATGAGAAAGTGATGACAATATAGTTGATGTTCAATAACTAAGTGTTTACCCTTTACCCTAACTTCAAGCACACATCTTCATGGTCACACACTCTCTTTCATTTCATTTCCATCTGGACACTTGCAGTGGTCGGATAGTTGTTCTATTGACACTTTACCTGGTAAGCCCTGATGATACCCTGAACAGCGAGATGATCATCGATGATGGCGTCAGAGACCTCAGCACTCATGGCAGGGCCTGGCACACCCCCCATGGAGGAGAGGGGCACGTGGTTGGGGTGAGAGGGGGCG
This sequence comes from Caprella mutica, assembly GCA_947561585.1. Taxonomy (NCBI): domain Eukaryota; kingdom Metazoa; phylum Arthropoda; class Malacostraca; order Amphipoda; family Caprellidae; genus Caprella; species Caprella mutica. The sequence continues at coordinate 14,942 of CANNZV010001261.1, read as the reverse complement.
AGGGAAGGGGGAGCCGAATAGGCAGCACCTGGCTCTGCTCCTGCACTGGCTGATCGGAAGAAGGTGTCCCAAGACTGAAACAGGGAGTACGATGAAGGAATTGTCATAAGTTTTTTTAATTGCAACAATAAGCCATTACCGATAACCAGGAGATAAACTGGAATATTAAAATGATATTGTAACAGAGTGGCTAATCCTGTCCCATGAAATGTTTGGAGTTTATCAACAGTTCCTAATAAGTAGAATCCGTTGACAGAGAAGAAATGTAGGTTGTCAGTAAACTTTCTAATGCTAACAATAGCTCAACAGTACCTACACAACAGATTGTCACATTGTCCATCTATTTTAGCTGTCATGAAACTGACTACAGTACACTTTTCAAACATACTTATTAGAATTAATTAACATTCAAATATAGTTGTTTTCAGTATGTAATTTTTCATACTTTAACAACTACAACATTTTAATTACGATCTAGCACCGTATGGTGAGCATTAACAGCGAGGTGATATGCAGTTTAACTCTTTCAATAGAGCATCCAACCTACAGTAAGTAGTACATGCCTACATGGTAACTAATTAACTGTTATTTCACGTTAGAGAGTAGTCAATAGAAATTCTGTTTCAGCATACTAATGAAAGGGATAAGTATTTGTATAGGTTATGAACCTCATGCCTCCATTGACCCTCAGTCAATGTAAGTGATTGTTGCGAGTGACTGTACTGGTCAGAAATGCAACTAGTGTGAGTTTTGGCAAAGTCTCAACAACGATAGGGTGGTGTAAATACCTGCATGAAGGTAATACTCAGCAAACAATGATTATATTATGCAATACTAAGTAGCTACTAATTGTTATAGGATATAGTGATATATTTAGTAGCTAAATTATATCACGAGAGCAATATAGAACTAACATTTGCCACACTATAATTAGCTTGTATTTATTTCGGTATTGCTATATTTAAATTAGGAGTAAATATATTAAATAATATTTACGTTTTACGATATCAAAATTGGCAAGACGTTCATAAAATCAAACAAACGTCAATCTATTATTACTAACGAAGGAATTCCTTCTTCTGATTTACATACTTCCATTCAAAGGAACAACACAGAGTGGTTAAACATCCTGGTTGAAGAAGTTAACATAAGGGTGAAACATGTAAATAACAGAGATAATATTCATTGTCAGTTGATAACGCATCAGTAGACTTCTATTTTTATTACTAAAGACGGAAACACTTGGTAAAGATAAGCTATAAACCTTTAATTTACGTAATGGAGCTTTCACAAAACATTTATTACGCAATTATAATTCAAAGCAAGATACCGGTTTCTTTTGTTGTTTTTCATTTCTTCTATCAAATTAATAGTGAATGTGAAAACTAGTTTTTTTTTCTTTCAACCATAATCTTCTAAGAGGCTGAGAAATTGATACCAATAGCATCGAATAAACTGGAGAAAATCATTCATCATTATACATCACCTATAGATATGCATCATTTTTCATCATTGATGTTATCAAAGCCAAAAATTAATAATTGAAACAGGCTAATAATAAATTAAACTTAAAATCAGTCCCTTCCCCCCCTCAATCCTCATTTTCGTACTTATATTGATCATTTTCGTACTTATATTGATCATTTTCGTACTTATATTGATCATTTTCGTACTTATATTGATCATTTTCGTACTTATATTGATCATTTTCGTACTTATATTGATCATTTTCGTACTTATATTGATCATTTTCGTACTTATATTGATCATTTTCGTACTTATATTGATCATTTTCGTACTTATATTGATCATTTTCGTACTTATATTGATCATTTTCGTACTTATATTGATCATTTTCGTACTTATATTGATCATTTTCGTACTTATATTGATCATTTTCGTACTTATATTGATCATTTTCGTACTTATATTGATCATTTTCGTACTTATATTGATCATTTTCGTACTTATATTGATCATTTTCGTACTTATATTGATCATTTTCGTACTTAAATTGATCATTTTCGTACTTATATTGAATCTTTTACTTATTATTCACAGTTTATTTTATGAGGGACAGACAAATAACTATTCAACAATAGAAATCGCGTTGGCCAGCTTAATACATCCCCCACCCCCATTTTAAACCCCCGTCCATTATTGGTGCGGGTGGAGAAAATTTTATGCTTAACCAATATTGTACAGTATGATAAATGTGTTATCCTAAAACATTCTATATCAAATAGTGATAGAATATAAAAATCTAGGTAATAAATTACACAAACTGTAAATAAAAAATCAGATATTTCTCAAATATTCATAACTCATTAACAAATACGAATTAGTCAACGAAAGACGCTCAAATTTTAATACCTAAGAAATAAGAAAATCTATAGAAAGCCCTACATTATTAGGGGAGAGAACAGCGATACACAAAAACTGAAAAGGGTTTTATTTTAGGGTCTTCACATAACTCTATTAGTGCCCCCTGTACTACTAAGTGGTCACCTTATGGACAGAGGAGGGGTCCATGAGCCAGCTGTTGTACATCTCCTCCACGTAACTGGAGGAGGAGACATTGAGGAATGGCTCAGCTGTGAGCGCTGCGGTGGAAGGAGGAGGAGCAGCGGAGGACTTCAGACGCACTCCTGAAACACAAAGATATATTCTGAAATCTGAACCTAAAATGGAACTTAGCGACACAACCTAGTGACTGTGATAGAATGGCTACGAGGTATAAAGGTACGTGTTACCAAACAGAACACGATAAAAAAACGGGACCAGTAATTTGATTGCCGGTAAATTGATCTAATCCAACTATTTCATATTATTGATTAAATTAATATTTTGTAAATTAATTGGCCCTATTTTCCATTAATGGAAAAAATCTGTCAAATAATAAATTACATAATATGTATAAAACTTGGTATCTACATACAATACAAAAGATTTTTCTGATGAAATTGTACCAAACCTCCTATTGCGAAATAAAAAATTTAACATTTGAAAAAAATAAACACAAATTATTATTGATCTATAAAATAATATCAAATCTTTGTATCAACAATACAAGTAATTTATAATATAGAGCATAACTATGTCGTTATTATTTACAATTTTTCAGTCTTCGATAGAGCAATATATATATTTAATTTAATAACATTTTATTTTAATATAATAGATATTTGTATCCGGGATCAAACAACCGGAAATGAAATTACCGGGGTCGAATTACTTGGGATCAAATTACTTGGGATCAAATTACTTGGGATCAAATTACCGGGGTCAAATTACTTGGGATCAAATTACTTGGGATCAAATTACCGGGGTCAAATTACTTGGGGTCAAATTACCGGGGTCAAATTACTTGGGATCAAATTACCGGGGTCAAATTACCGGGGTCAAATTACTTGGGATCAAATTACCGGGGTCAAATTACTTGGGATCAAATTACCGGGGTCAAATTACCGGGGTCAAATTACTTGGGATCAAATTACCGGGGTCAAATTACCGGGGTCAAATTACTTGGGATCAAATTACCGGGGTCAAATTACTTGGGATCAAATTACCGGGGTCAAATTACTTGGGATGAAATTACCTAGCACCAAAAAAAATATTATTTAAAGAGTTTTACGACTGTTGCAAAGGCCATATCGCTGTTTTCCAATGGATATTGATTACAAGGGACTGGAAGAGGCAGTCAGAAAGGAAAGTAAATAGATAATAGATTCACATAATAATGATAGAAGATGAAAATGAAGCCAAAATCTAATAAGACCTAACACAAAATCTAAGACCTCGTAGTTGAAGAGCATAACTCTAGCGCGATCATCTTAAACTGCAAGCAGTGCTAAATAATTGAAATGAAAAAAAGACAATGAACATTACAACAATTCGGCGGCAAAGCTAAGCCTTTTCTCCGCGTGGTCTGGCCTCTTCATTGTCGTCACTCTTATAACTCAGGCTAGCTATAATTACTACTGATCTATGAAAAATCGACAGGATTACAAGAAATTCTCTAAATCAAATTAAAATGGAAGAAATACATTGTCTTCAAAAAGTGTACAGTTGTATTTTGATAAATTAAACACAATAGAATTGTTAATATTTACAGATGAAGAAAACATTAATACTTATACATCCAAAAATTCAATTCTATATTCTAGACATAAAGAATTGTTCTCATGAAATAGTAAGTTTACATGTTGCATGTCTACCCGTAGAGTATCACCAGGAATTATGCTCTTCAATAGAAATATACGGAAAACTTACATAAGAGTTCACTATCAAGCTTTGCAATTTGAAGCGTCAAGATAAAATATGTATCGATGTTTTATATACTTAAAGAGATTCTTAAACTACATTTAACACGTTGATTACAATTTCAAAATTAGAAGTTTACGTTATTGCTTCTGTTTCACCTTTAATACGTTAGCAGGGTTCAGCTGAGTATCTCTGTGTGTACCTATGTATATTGTCTGTATGATAAAAACATTTGTATAATTGTGCTGAATGCTGTCACGATTTAATTTGAGTTCAAAATATTGACAGTGGTACACATTTACACCACATGTATGTAGTCAACGTTATGCTTAGTTATATTCCGAACATCACCATATTACTATATCTCCAATTATGTAAGGTTTCACTGAAGCAGTAATTAAAAAATCAGGGGATAATAAGAAATGGCTCTTAGCCAAAATGTTAATAGTTCGAATTGAAAAAATAAGCAAAGTCGAGAGCATAATTCAAGATATTAGTTGAAAAAAAAAATGAATAGAAATTCCATTAGTATAAAAAAGATTGTGATGAATATATGAAACAATAGAACAATATTGGTTAATTATCTCCTACCAAGTTGTTTTAATTCATACATAATATCATTACCATAATTTTAATATTCATAAGATATAAATAAAAACCTTCAAAGTTTCTAAAATGAATACGCGAGAGTTTAAGTTTTCTGATAACATGAATAAAACTTTCAGCTTTTGTCCTTTATTAGAGGTATGTCACGAAAAAGAAGAAAGGTGTGCACATGTTATAACTGTTATACATTCGCAGTGTTACACAGTAACTATATATTAATAACTGATGGTTTATAAATAGAGTACATAAAGTATATCAATGATTACATGCTTATCATGAAGTGACTGGAGGCCTATTACATACAAACCTTATATTAATTACTGAAGGTTTTTAGTGCCTTATACGGTAGAGAAAAATCTAGTACATAAAGTATAACATTACATCTCTTTCATGGAATAACTGGAGGCTGTACACACACCTCCAGTCATGCTAGTCTGTGATTGGCTGAGAGAAGGTCACTCTCAGACCTTGACCAATAGGCACACAGCTAGTGAATACCAATACACTGCTACCATATACACCTGCAAACTATCAACTACACACTACAATTACACTACATTTATATATGGAAATCGAAAAAGGATAATGAATATAAACAGAGTGTATAACTTACCAAATACAATTAATGTATACAAGTATATTTCTTTAGCATTTACGTTCGATAAAAAATAATGGATGAAATTACAGCATTAAATATATGTCAGAGAGTGACGATAGGCATTTTAACCACAACTCAATAAAGTAACTTAAAGTGAATAAACTGCAATGCTGGGTACTGATAGATACGAGTCTAACTCTAGAGAGCTAGCAAGCGAAGTAGGTTAACGTCTCCTGGAAGTTGATGTTAAAAACAGTCATGAACTTGAACTAGAGATTGAACTGAGCTTATACTTGATAGCAGTGAATATTATTTATAACTTATTTTAAGGATTTAATTTTAGATAGTTGTTAATTTTGGTACATACATCTTTTCTATCATTTCTAACAACCTTCATTCAGAAGCCAGATGGAGGTATTTCCGGTAATTAAGATTAGAGCAGGTAAAAAAAACCTTAGGTACACTATGATTGAAACAGAAATTTTTCTATAACTACCTAGAAAATAATCTTATTTTTCAGTTATTTAGCTATATGTTATTAGTAAATATGAAAGGAAAAATTTGTTTCCAGTATTACGGGACAATATGTCAAATTATTACTGTGAATAGGAATGTTCTGTGTAAGAATTGATCAAGAGTTTTGGTGACAAATTACAGCAACTCCACGTGTTGTGTCTCTATATATATTTGTATGTTCTATATGAAGAAAATTGTAAACAATGTATTGAATATTTATAATGGAACTACAAAGATGCAGGGTATTACCCTAGTGATTTTGTAACCTGACACTGATGAAGTAACACAATTAAACACCAACCAGCCAAACGACTGAAGGAGCTATGACCGAATATATATTTGAAAATAGCGTACCAGTAATTGAATACAGTGGATGCAGTATAAATCACTTGGGCTAAATTAAAAATTATCAGCCAGTTCTATATTACCGATCATATATGTTGAAACTAGCCTATATGATTTGACATTTCAACTGGTTATTTTAACTGTTAAAATGTCAACAGTCAAATTAGTTAAAACTTACAATGTCAAATTCTATAGTTTTTCCTTTTATGATCAAAAATTTGGAACTGTCCGATAATTTGTTACTCACCAAAGTGATTAATTACCCATGTTCCAACTATTCATTTAATGAATAATAAGACTTGTTTGATTAGTAGATAAATTTATCATTCAGCATTCCATTATTAATTCATTACACATCTACTACTTTTCCCAGTCACTGTCTCTGCGTATCAACGGCCTACTCTAATTTCATTTTTAGTAATTCGAGTCAGTTGATGCAACTAAAATAAAGTAAAAAAAACACTCACGGTAAGTAGCTAGGACAAGCTACCAATAAACCACCAATTCATCAAGAGCATATTTCACCCTATACAAAATAATAAGAATAACGTAGGTACTAATCTATATTCCAATCACTGGTACATTGCTAATTAGGTCAGAGTGTTGTATCTCAGTGCACTTTTAGAGATAATAATACCCATACATTAGTAATTTAATATATAGGTATCACCTGACTACAGTGTCTCTCTCCAACAACATATACTGTGTAGCTGAAGAAACATATGCTACACGTACTGAAGATTCAGTTCACACATGTACTTATGGTTGAATTATGCAATTAGTCTTTTCCTCGAATTCAAAGTAAATTTAACCTTCCTCAGATTCAACCCAAACCAACAGTAAAATGTAGGTAGGGAGGTATAGCAATAATGTTCATATTATGGCTCTATTGCAGAGGATTGATTAGAAACTACTTCACTTTCATCAAAGCACGACCACAGCTTATTATGTACATGACTCCCATTTACTCAGTCTAAAATAATAAACAAATCGAAAAGAAAATAATAATAGATGGCAAGATTGAAAGACAGGTTTAACTGTAAAGCTTAGCTCACGCATACAATAGGAGTATAAGAGTACTATAATTTCAGCATTGCAAGGCCAATAATCTATATTTATACTTCATCACAAGCAAAAAATGTAATAATATCTTCGCAAATATTAACAGTGTTCAAACTACAGGCAAACCCTATTGAACATCTTGCCTATAATTTTACAGTAACTAATAAGGTAACACAATTGAAAATAACTCAGCTGGGGAGAGCTTTTCTAAGGTGAGATGAAGCATCGAGATGTCACTTACCTAATACGATAACTGTCTGATGTCATAGTATATTTTGAGTGTCTAACGATAAGCAACAGAAGTAGACGAAAATGCATTATAGTATTACAAAGCTATTCGCAAGCAGAGCAGCACATATTTTAATGTAGTTAAATAAAATCTCAATATTTAAAATTTTATGGGTATTTTAGCATTCGAGCTTTTGAATAGCAAAATGTCTATTCATCGGCACGAACAGGGCGGAAAACATTATCCAAATAATGAATTTAATGAAGAACTATCGCATGTTGGGTAGCTACCTATTTTCTATATAAACTCTTTAACCTATATTCTCTAATATAATTTAAAAGCATAATTATTGTTCTTTGATTTATATTTTACTTTGGAAATTTTATACGAATTATGTATGTGCCATTATTACTGACAATAACCTATTGAAATTAAAATACTGCTATTGAAGTTGACTAATAATGTATTGGTGTCTCATAAACCATCTACAAATCATAATAATCTATTGGTGTCCCATGTATTGGTCATATAAATACAATTAAATATAAGATAGCTAAGAGAGAAAACACAGGTATCCAATATACGAAAATTTGTCATAAAATTCCTTGTTCTTGAAATATCTCTTGCTGATGATGAATCAACATTTTGCTATTCAAATGATCAAACAGCAAAACATTTCAATGAATGTTTTAATATGCCAGTTAGTTAACAGATACTACCACAATCTATGACACCAACGTACTTATCATATCTAAACTATTGCATCATTCACCTCGTGATTTGAAACAATACTCTCACTCTAACCAAAATGCGAGAATTTCTGAATAGTTAGACAATGTGTTAGGTAAGAGAGAATGAGAACTTTAAAATAAATACGATGAAGAACAAAGGTGAATCAAAATTTTAACTTTTTGTTGACGTCTACAAATAATAATACTTCATTGATATATCGACAAAGATTCAGTAGAATTATACTCAGTCTAACGGGAAAAATGCTAACTTAATTTAGGCATAGTAGCACAAGTTAAACCTAATTAACATCACAGCAGGCAATGACAAGTTGAGACAACACACCCCTCTCTAGCTCGCTTCCTATTGGTCCAAACCAAGCACTGAGGATTGATTGAATCACTTGTCTGGTGACTGGCCAATCAGAGGAGAGAACTACCCATTCCCGCCAAATTTTGGTATTGGTAAGAGAAATGTATCTTTATGGCGGGTAAAGTTTTACGGAACACTGAGCACCACGTGGTAATGAGTGAAACCCACGTGGTAATGAGTGAAACCCACGTGGTAATGAGTAAAACCCACGTGGTAATGAGTGAAACCAATGTGGTAATGAGTGAAACCCACGTGGTACTGATAGTCAAAGAACTGAATTGAAGTCTTCATTTATGAAGTACTTAGCAAAATTTCAAAGACATTGGTCATGAGTACAATTTTATTTCGTTAATTAATACATTTAAAACATAAATTCAAAATATAATGTATGAATGGACCAATTTTAAAGCTTTACCTAACTAATAATTTAAAAAAAAACTAATGATTTAAAATAACTTCAGAACAAAACATCAGTCAGACCTGAGTCAGTGTGCTTTTCAATTTTCATTATATGATAAATAGTATACTGATTTCCTAGTAAGGAAATGAAAAACTAAACAAAAACACTAAGACAATAAAATAGTTTAAGTAATTATCATTTATTTATATTTATTCAAATTCATAAAGAACAATGGAAGTTCAGAAAGGAAAGACAGATTTTATAAAGGTAGTAGATATATAAGGTTAGTAGATAAGGTGATCTCAATCACCTGATATTGTTTAGAACAGTCAATTAGTCTAAATTTAATCAAAGAAAAGTGTAATCTGTATAAACCAACAATAAGACTTACCTGCTGCCGCTGCAGCATTCCACTGTATCTTGCTAGCTATGCTGGACACAGGCACCCTCCCTAAGAGGTGTGATAACGTGCTGAGTCTATTCATCTTCAAAGTGGTCAGCACAGACTTGGCTTCAGTAGTCTCTTATAAAATTAAATTAAAAGCTAACTAGTATTAAAAAATTCACCTGAAAGTAAAAGTTCAATTAAAGAAGAGTTAAACAATCTAAACCAAACTATCTTCAAAAGATATGTGCACATTAGTATTAACATGTGTCACAAACTATTATTTATTGTCAATTGAACGAATTGTTAGTCTTCAAATGTTTTCTTTATATGGTTGCAGTAGCATTGAATATTATCAAGGATGAAAACTAATCAGAAAGATTTTTTAGATTAATTAATCCACATATTTCCGATAAATTGATGATTTGGCTGATCCAGCAACATCTTCCCAATTTAGCCACTGAAAATTAATGGCAACATAAAAATAAATAGCATAAAATCCACTGACTTTGCTAGAATATTATTTTGAAATGTGAAAACCATGAAATACAGTCTGCCTGAGTCTGGCACTGGCATACCAGTCAATCAGGTCCAGTCTGCAAAGCGAGTCCATGTCGCCAAAGATCTTTGGAGACATAATGACATTCCTTATTTTTGATGTAAATGACATCTTTGCAAGATTTTGGAGACTATTAGTCTATTTCCCATCAAGTAAAATAGTGTGAGTCTTGAACTCTCCAAGTGAAGCTCAATTTCTCTCCATAATGTTGAAATTCTCATAAATTCTTACCAAAATAACATTACAGCATAGGAAAAAATAAGATATTTCTCTCTAATTACAATTTAGAATTTTAAGGCTCAAATTTACAATCACAAACTTGGCAATATATTGGCTAGTAAGGACTTGCACTTGCTTTATTACATGAATATGATTTCCTGATTAATTCCTATCATTACATGTATGATGGAATTATTGGACACATTTTAAAAAAAAATTCTGGTCATTTTCATTTTGGAGACAAAATTGAAAACAAATAAAATTCTCAAATGACAGTTTATGATATAGGAGTAGGACATCTAACTGACTGTATATCATGGTGAATTCCACCGACATGTCGGTGGAATTTTTCTCCATTGAAAATAATATTCTGGCAAAGTCGGTGGATTTTTAGTTAATTATTCCTATGTTACCATTAATTTTCGGTGGAAAAAATGGGTAAAATGTTGGTGGATTAGCCAAATTACCGGAAATTTATGGTGGATTTTTTCAGCTTTTTCAAAAAAGTCAGAATTTTTTGCACCAAATACAGACTGGGACATCTTTAACATTTAACAATCTTCTAAGAACACAACAATGCAAAATAGAAGATTTCTAAATTTCCTTTATTTCAGTTATAGGAATCATCCTCAAATTTTGGAACTCTCAATTCAGATACCTTGAAAAACATCAGTTTTCAGATTAATCGGATAGATTAATTTAGTATGGGTTTAACGTCTGCTTCGGAACCAAAGGCCATATCACTGACATCAGAAGAAAATTTAATAAAAGGAACTGGAAGAAGCAATCGGAAAAGTGGCTCCATGAACAGTCAGAACAGAGACTATGAGCTTACCTAACACAAAAATCCAAGACCTCAGGTCCTCATAGTTGAAGAGTACAACCCTAGCACTGTCCTTCAAAACTTTAAGTAACCATTAGATGATGGAGTATCATTAAGTATGAACAAAGTTGCCAGTATAATTGGCAACTTTTGAGAGGTGAAATAAGTTGAAAAACTAAACTTGTAAATAACAAGTAAATCTTAATCACTCATAAAATAATTAGTCTCAAGAAAAACACATGCATGAGACATGAAGCATAAGGATGTTTGATTGTTTTCAAGTGTAAAATCTTTACTCAGACCTAGGGTCTAGCCATCTACCAGACTGCAAGTCTGTAGAATATGGAACATTTTTCCAAGACTCTCTGTAACAAATATAAACCTAATTTTAGAAATTGAAGATCTCTGCAGGAGATCTTCAATTAATTTTCATGTTACCATTGATTTAGCTGCAGTAGAATCATCTTGATTCTTGAATTAATTCCTATAATCCTAACTTCCTAAGTTACTATGAAACCATTAATTTAGCTGAGCTGCTGAGGGAGATTCAGAATTTGCTGCTGACCAGTCTGTATTTGGTGCACCAAATTCCACTGAATTTTTCAAGAAGCTGAAAAAATCCACCGTAAATTTCCAAAAATTTGGCTGATCCACCAACATTTTCCTCATTTACCCACCGAAGGGCGAAGATTAATGGTAACATAGGGATAAATAGCTAAAAATAAACGACTTTGCTGGAATATTATTTTCAAAGGAGAAAAATTCCACCAACATGTCAGTGGAATTTACCATGAAATACAGACTGGGCTGCTGAGAGTCAGAGAGTAACTCTACTTCAAATTAAAATCTCTGCAACACAGGAGAAACATTGTCATTATGCAGAGTGCCTACTGCCTAGTGGGCTGTCTAGGAAGTTAATTTCTTCTTTAAAGTATATATCTTAAATGTGGCGACCACCTGGATCAGTTTTCTCACTAAACCACTCTGCATTATGTGTCTCGTCTCTTCTCCCGCAGAGAATTTAATTTGAGAAACTGTTAGGTACTGTCTGACTCTCAGTAGCCAAGTAAAATAGTATGGCTCATAAGCTCTTCATTTGTCTCTCCAGCTCTCTCCAAAAATCACCAAATTTCTCTCCAAAATGATCCAATCATCTTAAATTCATTGTAGCATAGGAGAATCTTTTTTCAGAAAAATAGATATTTCTGGCCATTTGCAATTGAAGGGCTCAAAATAACTGTCACAAACTCTCCATTTTAATGGCGAGTTTGTGACAGTCATTTTTACATGCTTTATTATCTGGCTCAGTAGTAGATTCAGAATCTCTCGCAGCTAAATTAATGGTAACATAGGAATTAATTCAAAATCTCTCGCAGTTAAATTATTGGTAATATAGGAATTAATTCAAGATATCCTGCAGACAGTGCAGAGATCTCCAATTTTTAAATTTGGGCTCAGATTTGTCACAGAGCCAGAGTCTTGGAAAAATGTTCCATATTCTGCAGTCAGTCTGGTCAGTGGTCACTAAACAATCTAAACTGGATACTTTCCTGTTGCACTTGAAAACATGGCCTAACTAGAGTCTAGAACACAGAATAGTTGAATAGAAGAAGTGTAGATCCCATTATATTACTCTTGAGTGCAGTTTACAGTGACGTCATTAAGACTAGAGCCACTCAAAGTCTTCGTTTCACGGTTTAAATGCGTATTACAACCGAAATGGTGTCAGTTTGTGTTTGTTTAAATTGTTACAAAGAAGATTAGTTCATTATTGCTAGGTAGCTGGGCTATCAGTCTGCAGAATGCGTCTCTTCTCCCGCAGAGATTTTAATTTGAGAGACGGTTACTCTCTGATTTCCAGTAACAGTTTCAGAATCTCTCGCAGCTAAATTAATGGTAACATAGGAATTAATTCAAAATCTCCCGCAGCTAAATTAATGGTAACATAGGAATTAATTCAAGATCTCCCGCAGAGATATCAAATTTCAAAAATTCAATCAAAAACTCCCACAGAGAGTCTTGGGAAAAATGTTCTGCAGACTAGACTGGCTCTCTGGCTGGGCTATAGAATATAGATAATCATGTACATAATTTGGTAAGAAGATATGGCTCCCAGCAAAGATAATGAGCCGAGGTAGAATGTATGTTCCACCTGTAACCTAACTGTTTTCGAGAACCAGTCTGCAAAGTGTGTCAAGACTCAAATCTGTCACCAAGATTTCATATTTAAGGACAATAAGCCAGTCTGCAAAAGATGCATGAAGTTGTGAAGTTTATCCGGCGACTATTCATGCCTTGAAATTAGTCTTCTGAATTATTCGACGACAATTCCCTAATTAATTCCTATGTTGACATGTAATTATTGGAGAGTATTTAGAATTTTTTTGTGATTATGGAAATTAGAAAATCCTTGGAGAGAAATTGCCCCAAAAATTAAATATCTGGAGACTGATTGTGCATGCTTTGCAGACTGGACAATAAGTCTCCAAAAAATTTCAAATTTGTCTCCAAAATGGCCAAATTTCTTCAATATGTCTCCAATATTAACATGTAAACAAAGAAATTAATTAGAAAATAGTCACAAGATCTTCTTTAGATGAATTTTCCCTCCAATATAGTGTCCAAAGATCTTTGGGAACATGGACGCGTTTTGCAGTTTGCAGACTGGTTCGAGAGAGCTTTTATAGAGTGACGTCAGTCGTCAGCGATCAATGGCAACCAGTTTGTATTTGGTGCAGGTGCTGCACCAAGTAAAATAGTATGTCTCATAAACTCACCAAATTCTCTCCAAAATAACATTGTAGCATAGGAGTAAAATACTAATAGATAAAACTAAACTCGCCATTTGCAATTGAAGGGCTCAAAATAACTGTCATAAACTCGCCATTAAAATGGCGAGTTTGGACATGCTTTATTACTTGGCAGGTGCACTGAACTCCTCTGACTTTTTCAAAAATCTGAGAAATAGCTGCCAACATTTTTCATCTACTTTTCTAGTCCAACATTTTTCCAGTTTCCTCTACCAAAATTAATGGTAATATAGGAATTAAAAGCTAAATATCCTCATACATTGCAGGAATTTTTTTATTAGAGAAATTGAATTTCTCCCAATATATCATTGGAATTTACCTCCAAGACCAAATACCATGTATAAGAGTATGTCAGTTAAAGCCAATTAATTGGCTTAGATTTGAAGTGGTCAAATCTCAGTCCTCAGATATGTCTAATTGGCTTTAAATTTTGAATTAATTCCTATGTTTCCATGTTAATTTCCATGTAGGTATAAGAGTTTGTCAGTTGAAGCCAATTAATTGGCTTAGATTTGAAATGGTCAAATCTCAGATATGTTAGTTAATTGGCTTTAAATTTTGAATTAATTCTTATGTTCCCATGTTAATTTTGGCTTGAAATCTTTAAAAAGTGAGCCAAATTGGCTTGGCTCAGATTTTTTGTGAAATTTTGGCTCAAAAATTGGCTTACAATTTTCCAGCCTCTGAAACATGGATCAAATACAATCTGGAATTATGGCCGGGGCCCGGACGTGATTGGTTGAATTTTTACGACTGAGTACATTATGTACTCAGTCGTAAAAAGAGGCTAAAGGCTAAAACATAAGTATCTAAAAGCTGAGCGGTGCACCACATTACGGCGCACCACTGTACTTTCTATTAATGACCTCAATGTGAAAAACTGTTATGTAGTTTGTTGTATCCGCTAGTTTGTTGTTCTGCACACTTCATGATTGTTTAATGACCTGGCAGGGGGGTTCGGGGGGCGGCACGCCCCCCGATACATCTACCTAACGGCTAACTGATAAGTTTTTATTTACATCTCGG